>CM054813.1:21719648-22057148 GCA_028984105.1 Lavandula angustifolia | reverse complement strand
GTTACTGATGAAGAGGAAGCCAAACCAACCCCACAGACTGAGCCAAGTAGCTCTGATGTCCCAAAGGAAGTGGCACCAAAAGATGCTGAGAAATCAGCTGTCTCTGCATCTCATACTGAGCTTCAATCAAATTCTACGAAGGAAGCTGGAGGTGGAGCTGTAGCTGTAGCTGGAGAGACATCTCATTCTAAAGAGCCTACGAAAGATGAAGAGGTGATACCCATCTCTGAGAATGAAGAGGCTGGTCCACTAGTTATCTCTAATTCAACTGGGAAAAAAGACAGCGCAGGTATTAACTTCAAATTTTGTCTTTTACTTGTTTTGACCATTGAAGGCAGTTTATGTTGGTCCAATTGTGATACTCCCTCCGTCCCCACCGATGTTGTCTAGTATTCTTTTTTGGGCCGTCCCATTAAAGTTGTCCAGTTTCTTTTTTTAGCAAATTATCATACACACTTTATTTGAGGGATCCACAACTTTATACAACTCTAAACACAACAAACAACTCTCCTTAAAAAGCGTGCCAAAAGAAAGTGGACAACTTCGGTGGGACGGAGGGAGTATTAAATTTTGCAATGTTATACAGAGACTGGGTAGGGTTGTTCATGTTATTATGACTAAAATTGTACAATCTGGAGTACAAATTGGATTTTCTGTAGTGGAATTTATTTCTGGGTTGTGTATAGCTTATGCGATAAAATGATGCCTGCTAGTTCAGATTACCCACATTGCGGTACTTGCTTTCAGAATAAATGTCAAGTGGGCTTCTCAGGATAAATTTCACAGAAAAGCTAACACCATCTATTTGATGTTAAAGTAGGTGATGGGGAAGCAAAAGAACCTTCAGCGACAAAAGAATCTGCTGTGACAAAGCAACATCTTGATATTGATGAGAAGCTAAAGCGAGCTGCGTTGACTGCCATTTCAGCTGCAGCAGTAAAGGCAAAACTTCTTGCGGATGAAGAAGAAGACCATCTACTTCAGCTTTCCACTTTTCTAATAGAAAAACAGGTATTAGCTATTAACCAGTTATGTTGATCAAATCTGTTGCTGGTAGGCCTGGGAAGTAAATTGGTGTTTGATTACTGTGTTTGTACTACTGCAGTGCCTTGAACCCTTTTTTTCTTTTTTAAGTTGGTACTAGGGTTCTATGAAGCCTATTCTATTTGTTTATATGGAACCCTTTATAGCTTGTGCCACTTTTTTTGCAGTTATACAAGCTGGAGACCAAGTTGGCCTTCTTTGCTGAAATGGAAAGCGTTGTAATGAGGGTTAAGGAACAACTAGAACGGTCAAAACAAAGACTTTTCCATGAGAGAGCACAGATAATTGCCACACGGTTTGGTATGTCGGGATCAGCTCGTCCGCCTTCACAAACTTTACCCACCAACAGACCAGCAGCTGCCTTACCCAACATGGCATCAAGACCCTTAATGGGTATGAACTCTCTTAGGCCTCCTATTTCAAGACCTATGATGCCAATAAATCATACTTCAACTACTATGTTCACTGGTAATGCCACAGGAGGTTTGATGCAGCCTAGATAACAAACTTTCTTGATTTTTTTGTTATTTAACCTCTATCTGTTGCATTTAGATGCAATTTATTTACTGGAGTTTAAGTATGAATTTATAAGGTGGTGGTGTAAATTTCAACAAATTCTTGAAGGTGCTCTTTATTTATTTTTTTTTCTTTTCTTATTTGTACTTTTTTTGGTGTATGCAGATATTAGGGTTATAAACGAATCAAATAGTTTTGATTCAATTCGGTATTCATATTCGATATTTAATATTCGTATTCGAGATTTTAAGATTCGAATTCGATTATAAGTATTCGATTCGATTCGTATACTAATCAAATACAAATACAAAAGTGTAATATTCGATTTGATATTTGTAAATATTTAATTAAATACAATTTATTTATATAATAATTATTTTTATATATAGTAACTTTTATAAACTTATTATAATTTTAATTTAAAATATTTATGTTAAGGGCTTAAATTAAGATTTAATATCCCCTCTTTTTAATATATTATTTTTTAATATCAATTAAATGAATAAATTAAATATTAATCTCACAATATCACAAAGTCTCAAAAGTGAAACACCTACTCAATCTTATTTCGTTCCGGAAGAAAAGGGAACGAAATAAGATTCAGGTTGTAAACAAATCAAATAGTTTTGATTCGATTCGGTATTCGTATTCGATTTTTGATATTCGTATTCGAGATTTTGAGATTCGAATTCGATTATAAATATTCGATTCGTTTATTAATCAAATACAAATATAAAATTGTAATATTGGATTCGATTCGATTCGATTCGTTTACAACCCTACCAGAGATGGTTTATATCATACCAAGAAAATGTTTGTAAAGATTTTAGAAAAAAGAAACTAAAAATAGAAATGTAATCCAACTTTCCATTTTCATAGGAGTTTTATGAGGATGAAATGTCAACCAGATTTTTTTGTTTTGCTGAAACTAATTCAATGCTTGTCTTTTTGCCTTTCTCTCCTCTCTGAGCCATCCCCGCCCTTCTCCTGAAGGTAGCCATTTTATCCTTCTCTTTCTCTCTCTTCACCTTTTTTTTCCCCTGCTCCACTTCTTTCAAAATCAAAATCTTCAATTCATAAATTTTTTTATTTTTGATATTTACTCCCATTTTTTGGATTGTATAATCAGAAACTGATTATATTTCTTATTTTTATTTGTTTATTGATTTAAATTTTGTTGGCTGATCGTAAAATTTATAGTACGTTTCGTCTGCAAAATCGTTAGATACGAATTTTGCAGACTCGAGCTGTGTCGATGAATGAATTATGGTAAAAAAAAAAAAAAATTGTTGATAAATTTTGGATTTGATTTTTGTGAGAAACTTGAAGAGTTATGAATGTTGATCAGGGGGAGAAAGGTAGGGATGCGAGTTTCCTTCTTCCGAGTTTAGCATCGTAAAAATGCCATCGGATTCTTCTTCGAATCCTTCACCACCACCGCCGGCAGACGACGATTCACAATCACCACCACCACCACCACCACCTTCTAGCGGTAGTTCACCACCACCGCCATCTAAAAGTTCACCATCGCCACCACCTCCAGCCGCAAGCTCACCTCCGCCTCCGGCAAGCTCACCGCCGCCTCCGAAGAGTAACAATCCATCACCACCTCCGCCGTCTTCATCACCACCACCTCCTTCGAAATCGGGCGACAAATCCTCCGGTCCGCTGCCGTCGTCTGGAAAAGGTACAAACAATTCTCCGCCTTCTGGTGGGGACAAAAAATCTCGATCGCCGCCATTGCATTCGCCTCGATCAGGAAACGATCATCATTGGAGCAACTCGCCGCAGTTAGAGGGCGCATTTGGAAATCATGATCATTGGCCGAATCAGACCGCCATAATCGCCGGAGTTGCTGCCGTAGCAGGATTACTAATCATCGTTTTAATCGCCTGCGTGGTTTGTTGCTGTAGAAAGAAGCGGAAGAAGCCCAATCACGAACTCCAGTATTACACAGAAAACAATAATATGAGTACGTTTCAATTTCACAACTAATGGGATTCAATTCACAGCATAATTTTTGGGGGAAAGGAAAATTGAATTCCCGCAATTTCCAGCAGATAATCACTTCAATCCTTCCTCGAATGAGTTCTTAGTTAAGATACCTCCTCCGGCGCCGGGCAGTGTCGGGGTGAGTTCCGAGTTCGGTTGGACGCCGGCGCCGCCGCCGCGTCCACCAAATTATAACAGCAGCAAGTGGAGCTCGGCCGGCTTTTCCGGCGCGTACGGAGGTACATCGGCACCTCTGCAACCGTCGGCGAGCCTGGGGTTCAACCAAAGCAGCTTTACATACGAAGATCTAGTGGCGGCGACGGGCAGCTTTGCGCAGGCAAATCTACTCGGGCAGGGTGGTTTTGGGTACGTGTACAAGGGAGTGCTGCCCAACGGGAAGGAAGTAGCCGTTAAAAGCCTGAAAACGAATAGCGGGCAGGGAGAGCGTGAGTTCCACGCGGAGGTTGATATAATTAGTAGGGTCCACCACCGCCACCTGGTGTCGCTGGTTGGTTATTGCACCACCGGAGCTCAACAGTTGCTCGTTTATGAATATGTGGATAATGGTACTCTTGAATATCACCTTCACGGTACTCTCTCCTTCTCTTCTCTTCTCTCTCCTACTCATAATTCTAAATCGAGTTAAACATTTGTTGATTTTGATACGCAGGAGGTGGTCGGCCAACCATGGATTGGCCTACGAGACATCAAATTGCTTTGGGATCTGCTAAAGGATTCGCCTACCTTCACGAAGATTGTATGTTATTGCGCTCAAATTTAATCAATTCAGTCTTCCTTTACCAATATTGGTATGATTGAATTATGTATTAGGTCATCCTCGCATTATCCACAGAGATATAAAAGCTGCAAACATTTTAATAGACTCCAATTTTGAAGCTAAGGTACCACCCGTTTTAAATCAAGCGCCATCATTTATTTACTTATATTTATAAACATCTAAATTGGTCAAGCAGGTAGCAGATTTTGGATTGGCCAAACTTTCCAATGACAACCACACTCATGTCTCAACTCGAATAATGGGAACATTCGGGTAACCAAATCGCAAAATTCACAATAAGTTATAATTAAATATTACTCCTATTTAATTTATCAACTTCTAATCATATCTTTTAAAAATCTACTATTTCACCCTTGATAAATTGCAATTTCTACATATTAGGTACCTGGCTCCCGAATACGCATCAAGCGGGAAACTAACTGAGAAATCAGACGTGTACTCGTTCGGGATAATGCTTTTAGAGCTTGTAACTGGAAGACAGCCAGTTGACATCACCAGCGACGATGATAGCTTAGCTGATTGGGTGATTATTCTTCATTAATTCAAATGAAATGAACTCACTTGGAATTACTATCTTATCTTATAATTTCCTTAAAAATGAACAGGCGAGGCCGATTTTGATGAAAGTTCAACAGGGTGGCAGCTACGAGGAATTGGTTGATCCAAAACTAGGACACAACTATGATAAGAATGAAATGCTTCACATGGTGGCTTGTGCCGGCGCTTGCATTAGGCATTCTGCTAGAGGACGTCCTAAAATGAGTCAGGTCGATCAAGTTTCTCTCTCTCTTTATTTTAAATTTTAATTATATTCTTATGATTGATTATTCGATACTTGATATATAGATTGTACGGGCACTAGAAGGAGACGTTTCTCTAGACGACATAAACAACGGGCCCAAGGCGTCGTCACAGATGTCGAGCAATTATGGGTCCGGTGACGATCTTCGGAGATTCGCCAAGGGGCCGTTATCGAGCCAAGAGTACAGCAGCAGCGAGGAACACACCGTGGAGTTCAATTCAACAAGTTGAAGGAAATCTCTCATCAATGTATGTATGTTGTACACTAAAATTGCGAAAATTGTCTTTTCCTAATTTGGATATTCGCACATGAGAGGGTGATGGTTAAGACGTAGTACTAATATTGTAGCTATTTGAACTTAAAACTTTTAACTTGTAATATCTTACCTTCATGTTTGTTTGTTGCTTGTGTGTTTGTTCTTTCGTTTAATTATCTCAAGCGGAGTAAAGTAAATAACGCTTGCATGTGTAGCATGAAAATAAATTTCACATTTACTAATTGACATGGATGATTTAATTTACAATTTTGGGTGTACTAATGAATTGAATATAGACGGGTTGGAAGACCCGGTCCATATAGTCTTTTCGTAGCTTAGATTTTACAAATCTTAAAATTGTAGAATGAGAATCATAATTTAAAACCTCAAAAATGTCTTTTTTGTATAGAGTTTCAAAAATGCCTAAAATCGCAAAGGATTCCGTTGAATCTCTTCCATGCGAATCTGAAATTCAGAACATTGGATTCAACATCGTGTTCGAATCCAACATTTGGTTGGACGCAGTGTGCATTTTAAGGAAGATCCAAGCATAGACTTGAATCAGTATCCTACGGAGAGAATTCGAAACTTTTCGATCATGGCAAATCAAGGGTCACGACGAGTTAATTTTTAGTTATTGATGTTTTTGCAGCTACAGATTTGCAAAGGAATGTTTCGACAACGTAAATGTGGTGCGAACAATAATTCAACAAAACCAAAAGGTTTGGGTACAAATTCACAGCGAGTGGCAAAGACGAAGACGTGTAATTAAGGAATTGCGTTTTCTGGTTAACTGGGATAATATGACATTGACGAATAACCCGAGAGCATTTTCTGGAAGAATCAGTAGCCATAATAGTCGTATAACGCTCCCCTCTTAAATTTGAAGTGGAGGGTTATTATAGGGCTTTTATTATGTATTGAATTGAAAATTTGAGACCCTTTGTTTATGTCAATTTTTATGAAATCCACTAGCTTTTGTATTTTATTTTTGTCCAAACATGTTGCAAAGTAAAAATAAAAAAAAGATTTTAAAATCCGTTAGCCGAATAAACAAAATCAAGATTCCAGAATTGCTGAGTTCTTGTAAGTATATTGTACACGTGGTATCGTGTCAAGCTCTTTTCCACAGTTTTTAAGTATCGAGACGTCAAAATATTTAGGCCCAGAATTCTAAACTATATACATTTTGTATAATAATTAGAGTTTTCTATCACAATTATAAAAATCAACATATGTTATTTACATTTTAACTAATCAAACCACGTGAATTGAATCTGTTGCAAAGTATTATTAAAGATTTAGTCAATGTAGGTGATATTTCAAAAATGGAAAGTTATAAAATTTGGATAATTGATTATTGTAAGAATTATAAAATTTGGATAATTGATTATTGTAAGAATTATGTAATCCTTAAATTTGATGTTTCTTCTAAGATTACTTTTAGAAATAAATAGCTATTTAAATAAAACGGTGGTTTTAAAATTGAAATTTCACTCGTAAAACTAATTTGGGATGAAAATATTGTATTACAGTGCCCACGCGACTTTCCTTCGTGCCCAAAATTAAATGTTCAAATCACATGTAGGTTTTGTCTGTTTCTTTGGGAAAAACAGTAATCGTGCAATTAAATGCAATTACGGCAAAGAATAATTTAAAATGCAGATGGTCATACAATTTGCAGTATACTTTAACTATAAATCGTACAATTATAGAATTTTGAAATGTCAATATTTGCTACTCAAATTCTATACTCTATCTACGCGGGTTGGATGAAGTTTCCTTATTATATTTGTTTGTTTATTATTATTTGTGAGTTGTACTATTGTAATAGGATGTACCACTTTCATATACTCTTGTATATACCACACCACAAGAGTATTGACATGTGATATTTCTCATTAAATCAAGTGAGTCATATTTAACACATGTCAATACCCTTGTGATGTGACACATACAAGAGTATACGAAAGTGATACACACAAACTTTTATGCATTGTAATATGTAACAGTTCTACATATATGAACTACTTTTTAATCATGAAACAATTATCACTTAATAATTTACTATTTTACATACCAAGTCTTCGAGAAGTTAATATGAGCAACTTAAATAAATGAAATGAGTCCAACTAAAATTGCTAGAAAATATTTATCAGACTAACAAGTTATCCCATTTGACAATCAGAATAGGTTCTTAGCAGTATGAAAATTCTCCCCGTAACTTAGATATGTCCAAATGAAATTGCCAGGTATTATACCGTCACTCGGAAAATTCAACATTTCTCTCTAGGGTCTTTAGTCATTACTAAATATAGTCTCAATATATAAGTAATTATATTTTTTAATTACTCATAAAAATATGAATTTAGTTGTTTGTATATAGTAACTAGAATGACACCCGTGCTATGCACGAAAAATGTTACAATTTCATGATAAAGTAACTTTAATATAGTTAATATATAAATATATTATATAATACATATTAAACCCCAACTATTAAATCTAACATAAAATAACAATACAATTTCATGGTATATGTTAATCTATCCCCTTCAAGTTGTTCAAAGTTGTGTAATTCAATTTCATTGTTTATATTACTCTATCTCCTACTACTCTAAATATTGAACATATGTCTACAGTATGAATTGATGATGAAAATTACAAATGAAACATACAAGTATGCACCAAGGGCTTGAAATGACAACTTAAGAATATATTAATGCATAATACATAGTTGTATTTTCCAAAAATATAATTCCAATTTTCTTAAATATGATATTACATTCTCCTATATCCATTTCTTGAGCTTGTACATATATAGAACTGCCTTATGCACAGTTTAAAGCCGTACCACTCACTTGAAACGATTTTCTTCTTCACCACACCGCCGTAGTCTAATTTTCAATTTACATGTAGTTTCTTTTATTTATCCACAATGTAACTTATCCATATCTAATATGAATGCGAGCATTAGCAACATCAAACATCACTTAGCAAACTAATTGGATGTCAGCAAATTACCTTCACAAATGAAAAAAAGAGGATGCAGTCAGTAACAATTCCCAAATTAATGACTAAAAAGTCTGTAACACTATATTATTTGTCTATGATCGATGCATTCTCTCCCATTAAGATCTAATATTTTACATGTTCATCATAGATGCATCCCTGAAGGAGAAACAAAGGAGAAGAGAAGGGATGAGCGACGGTACGCAAAAAAGAAACACAATTAAAAACTGAACATGTTGCTGCTCACCTTACTTTGTCACCAGTCGAACAATTGAGACACCGCTCTCCTAGTGAGAAAAATAAGATTAAAATAATATAAGTAAATATATAAATGGGTAAATATATAAATAATCTCTTAAATTAATAATTACCGAAATGAATTAATTCTTGTGGATGATTAGTTTAACAGGATTTGTGGTACTTAAAGTTTGTTTTGAATACATTTATGTTATTTTTGACAATATTATTTTAAATTAAACCTATATATGGTTAATGATTTATCTATAGATTAGGCTAAATAAATGTTTAAATGATTAAAAATTCATATTTAGTTAAATATATGTCCACTATGAATTTTTTTTAAAAAGTTGGAATTCTTTCTTGATTTGATTTATTTGTAAATTAAAAATTATTTTGACAATTGAAAAAGTGAAAAATATATCATTTTAATTGCATAACTCATTTATTTATTTATTTTTAAATTGTTATTACTAATGAAACTCTCTTTTTTAACTAATTAAATAAATGTATCAAAAGAAATGAAAAATCATATAAAATATATAAATATAATTTTTAAAATAAAGGTAATGCCCTTGCTTTCAGATAATGAAAAATTGAACATTCGATTTTTACATAAATAAAATAATAGATAAATTAGATAGATTATTAATTAAATTTACTATTAATTAGTAATGAATATAAATTTAATTGAATTGATTTTCACAAAATAAATATGAATTTGGATTGAGATTGATTCTAATTGAATTGTGTTTTTTATAGACGTAGTTGTGCATCTATAAATTAATAAAGAGAATAATATATTTACCGCCAAATTTAATGAAAGTAAAATTGATTTAAAATTAGAATATTTGATTTTTATATTGATAACAATAGATTATTTTGAATAATTTAAAAAGAAATCATTTATTAAATAGTTTAAAAGAAATTTAATGTAAATATATTTTTGTAAAACTAATTAGATTGAAATGCAATTAGATTTGAAATTGAATTTTGAATGTAGATGTGTATCTATTGAAAATAAAAGAATAAAGAATTTGCCCCTCAATTTAATGAAATTTTAATTGAGTTCGATTGAATTGAAATTGAGATTAATTTAGAATTGAATAATTCGGTTTTTATATATACTAGTGCAGTACCCGTGCGTTTGCACGGTTTTTTTTGAATTTTTATTTATTTATTTCTCATATTATATGTTATGTATTCGATTTGCATTTAAACGTCAATTCTTAAATGGTCTAAACTTTGGTATGTTAAGTCCTATTATATTATACAAAAGTTAGATTGTGTAGTGTGTTATAGATCACAAAAGACTACACAATTGGTTGAACTAACAATATATAAATAAATATCATAGCTGAGACAACTTTAGGAGGAGTTGTCGGTTTAAGCTGCAGTTTAGACAAGAAGTAATTTGTCTTGGCTACTTCTCTATTGTGGTATACTTAAGGTGGTGTATTGATGGATCACAGTGAGATGTGCTCTCATAACTGGCCTGAGTGGAGAACCAAAGATCTCGATGACTTTGTTGGTCTTAAGCTTGATAAGACTTCAGTTGAGTGCATTTGGCTAACTATCACTTTCACCTACTATGGTGAACGTCATAGCGACTGGATCTACGTATCTTGGGTGTTAGTAGTCATTTATGACTCATGTTAGTGTTTGTATCATGCAATTGTATTCCTAATAACTGGGTTGATAATATCCCCTGAGGAGCTCGAAAGGATTATCACACTAAACCCTGCAGGTTGATTAAGTTCAAGTGTGTTAATAAGGTCGAGCGGTACTACTCAGTAATATAATATGGTGTTAATTAATTTAAGTTGTCAGTGAGCTTAATTAATTAACTGATATTTCTATCTTAAATACAGGGATCTAATAAGTTTAAATTACAAACTCATGCTCAAATTGGGATAAAGGGGTAAGTCAAGATTTAATGCTCTAGTGGAACGAATTCGTGTCTATTAATTTATCTTGTTCTGAACTAAGCATATATAATTAATTAATTTGAGGTCCTGCTTTATTTCTTGTAGTGGATCCCTGTCTGGCCCACATAAATGTCCAGTTATTTTATACTCTCGAGAAATTATTATTAAGAAAATAATACATTTATACATTAATTAATAAAAAGGAAATTTATTATCTGAAATTGGTTGAGCCAATTAATTGATAAATAAAAGTAGTTCAACTAATTAATTTATTATGTTATGTGTTTGTTGGTACCAAAGCCCATTAGAAATAGAATTAAATTAATCGACTACAATTATGATTATATTAACGTGTTATAGCGTTAATTAGTTCATTTCCTTTCCATCACAAACACGATCAAGAGAGAAATGTGAGAGAGAGAGCAGGCTACTTTATCAACGTTCTTCAAAGCTTCGTCCATCTGGAGGAATAACGAGATATTGGGAAATAGATCAGAAGATCCTATACGCGAGCAAAAATCAAAGCGCAGCTTAAGGACGCATGCATCAAATTCCTAAATCCTTTAGGTTAGTGACAGGAACCACAATAGGTACTTGAAGTGGGATCGGTCGGGATTCTATAAAATGAAAAAACCATCATTCCCCATCACCATTAATTTCTTGATCTTTCACATTTTGAGAGAAAGTGATGTTGGTCCGGAGATGATAGTCAGGTGTGGGGGAGGGGGGTGAATACACCTGAGCACAGTTTCTTTTTTCAAACGCGAAGGACAGTTGAGTTGTATGTTGCAACTGATGAATAGTGCCAAATAGTAACTTTCGATCGCGGGTCAGAAGTGTGCCAACTACTGAGCTCTCCTACTGACTTTTGTCAGCACTTGAAACTCAGTCGGAGACATTCGTGCGGATAAGAGTGTGGGGCCCGGAGATTCGTCTCAGTTTGAAAACGTGATTTCGAAAGTTAAATAGTTTTGGCTAGTGCGCTTTGAAAATACGTTTTATGCAAGATATGATTTTATAATCAATTTGTATGCAGTGCAATAAAACAGTAAATGACACAAGCAATTTTTAACGTGGTTCGGATACGCAAGATCTTACATCCACGGTCCTGCCGAACAGGAGTTCTTGTTGATTTATCTAAGCAAGTCTCAGCAAGGAATCTGTGCACTGGACAGACCCTTCTAAGTTATAGTCCTTAGTGACTTTACAACTCAAACTGAAGTTTGAAAGGGAGGGGATAATCTCCAACTAGGAAGGAGTTCTTACAATAAGAACAATTCACAGAAAGTGAACTCCTTCGAAAATCTAAGCTATAGATATGAACTTTGAGCTTAGCTAGAGAAAATGGATCTAAAGAACTCTAGAGAGAAGAACTAGTGATATTCTATTTTGGCAAGTTCTTCGCTGGAATGATCTTTGAGAGTGCTAGAGTCGTTTGAAAGCTTGAGCGTTTTCCCTTGATATCCCGTACGTGGAGCTCGGATTTTCTTCTCTATTTATAGTCGTGAACCAGACATATATCCGTTGGAGAAGACGATGCCACGTGTCACAAACTTCTAAAGAAAACGGCCATAAGTTCAAAATAATGCAGCAGAGTAGTTGACACTGTACATGAGAGCAGCTTTAGTTGGTCAGAGCAGATAAAGCGTTGTCGGCTTCTCATTGGTGGAGGATTGTGGTAGGTGAGATTGTGTCAGGCGTCAGAGTTGACTATTCCTTAACCTCGTATGGTCTTCTGCTGAGTTCGAAATGACTTTAATGGCTGGGTCGTTTCCTGTCAGATACAGTAGACTTAAGACAGTCTCTGTCTTCTTCGTCTGAGTCGGCTGATAAAGGATATATCTCCTGAGTTGGGTCAGCTGATGACTGCGAAGGTACTGAGCTTTTCATGAAGTTCTTCTGCTGATGTCTGTCAACTGATGAGGTGTCTTCTACTGAATGTGAAGTTCAACTGATGACTGAAGAACGCAAGCTCTTACATAGATGACGTGGGGTTCTGGAAAGTAACTTCGACAAAAGATCAATCCAACATTTTACCCCGTACAGGACTTAGACAAAAGATAAATGAATTACAAGCAGTCTAGCCTATACATCATCTAGTCCTATCGACACTACACTACTGATATCAGCTGGGTTTTGGGATCTTCAATTCCATAGTAAAACTATGATTTCCCCCAATATTCTTTTACCCGATAACATGCTGAGTATCATCTACTGACTCATAACCCAACAATTTCCCCCTAACTGATGATGCCAAAACCTCTATAGAATTAAAGAAAGGATACTAAACTACTGACATAGATAGACTTTAGTAAAACTGAAAATAGTTATCTTTAAAGAATTCAGCAGTTGAGAGAAATGCAAAATCAGAGAACGGTTATGTGTGTGTGTGTGTCAGATCACTTCAGTGATCAGTTGTGATGACGAAAACACAAACAAGGGCCGTAAGACAATGAGTAATTGTCTGGCTAGAAATAGGAACTGATATATATGAGTAAGAGAATTACAGGGTTCCTATCTCTATACAAAAGAAGGAAAGGGTAAGAAGACTATTGCTGACGTCTGAACTTCTTGGTTCTACTTCTGAAATCTGCAGACCTATCAGCGGGAGGGTCCATACCGTAGTATTTATAAATCCTTGCGCGCAACGTCTGGATTTCCGCGAGATCAGCAGGTACATCAGAACTCAGGTCATGGTGATATGCTGCTGCTTTGATCTCATCTTCCATCTCCTTCGTGCATAATACGCCATGAGTCGTCTTTGGAGGAGGGATGCGTCTGAATGCAGGGGCTCTGAGGGGTATCTTCTCTCTTTCCAAGATCAGCAAAAGTTGAGCTCTAAGACAGGCATTGTATTGATGAAGAAATTCATCGAACAGTTGATCAGCCGGGATCCCAGACGGATAGAAGCCCCATACATAATAACCTTTTATGAATTCCATCTTCAGCTCCTCCCAATCTTCGTTCAACTCTGCAGGCACCCATTTGTCTACATGAGGAAGAGGAGTTTTCTTAAGATAAGGTGCTCTGGGCGTTCCTCTCCTGTAGTATTTTGAAGACCTTGGGATCTGTCTCTTCCAATCGACTATTGGCTCATTGGCTATCTTATCAGTCAACTCAATGATCTTAGCCAGATCTTCCAATCTTTTCTTATCTCTAAGGGCTGCTGATCTAGCATCTTCTCTTCGGAGATTCAGTCCCTTCAGTGTGGCCTCCCAAGTGGCTCTGTCCTCGGCCTCTTGCTCTGGAGTGAGTGTTGGAGTGTAAGAACTCTGAGCTAAGGGCTGGACTTCAGCGACAGAAGCTTTGTCAGCTCCTCCTGAGCTTTCTTCTTCTGTTCCTCCAGTAGCTGCTTGGCTTTTCCTTTAGCAATTTTGCCAACAAGCTTCCTGGGCTTCTTAGCCTTCTTGACTTCTTCTTCTATTTGCTGCTCATATTCCAGCTCATCTTGTAATTTCTGAGCAACTCTCTTATCATACGCCTCCTGCTCCGCCTTTGATTTGAACTTAGGCGTCGGGGAAGATGGAGGAGTAGCTTCAGTAGTGATCTCCTTCCCCGACCTTTGCGGTGGCACTGGCTCATCCTCCTGATCGACAAATTGAGCGATCTCCTCAATATGCTCAGCTGAGGATACTGTGGCTGGCTCAGCCACAGTCGATGTTGTTTGGACATCTGGGATTTGGACGTTTTCGGGAGGGGGTACAGAGCTGGTTCCAGCTTGAACAACTGAACCTTCCCCCTTAGTAATTGTTTGGACTTCTGGGCTTTTCTACGCCTCAGCCTGTTCCACCTCAGCTGGTTCTACTTTCTCGGCTTCTTCCCCCTTTTTGGCATCATCAGCCAGGGAGAGGCGAGTAGGATGGCTATCACCTCCTTCTCCACATTGAAGCATATGTTTTTAATGAAGGTGGTGGTGGTCTCGAAATCTCTGACCACATCACAATATTGCTCCCAATCCTTCTCCTGGTCAGCTTTAAACTGTTTAATCTGCGCAGCTATCTCTTTGCGCTGAGACAACAGAGATGCATCCAGAGATGCTATCATCTCCTTCTGAATGAGCTTGAGGGCCTCCGCCTGTTGTTGTATGGCTTTCTGAAGGCTGGAGGAGGCCACCCTATGTTGGTCCCGAGAGCACGTTCAGGTGTAGAGGGGGGGGTGAATATACCTGAAACCGATTTCTCAACTTAAAACACGAACAGTCCTTTTCAGGATAGTATCGCATCGAACGTGTTCAAGCGGAACCGGATAAGTGTTCTGAATCGTGTCGGCAGAGTGACTGACTCTACTGAGATCTGCTAGCTGATTGAGAGTCAGAATTCAGTATCCTGCAGATAGAGTTCAGTGGTGCGGAATAGTGTGGGCCCAATACAGTTGAGTGGAAAAACGTTTTTATTAAAACAGTTTCAGTAGATTAGTGCAATCAGTTCAGTTCGCTGAAACTCAGTTGAATGATTTAAAAGGATTTTCAGTATGAGCAGTTAAATCAATGCAACAGTAAAATAGAGTACGAGACACATAGATTTTTAAAGTGGTTCGGACACAAAAATCCTACGTCCACTATCCCGAATGATCAGGAGGCTATTTATTATACTGAGGTAGTCTCAGTTGGTTTGTACGCTGGACAAACTCTGGCCTTGAGATTTATACTGAGCAAGTCTCAGTTTACAAGGTATCAAACTAAGTGTTTGAAAAACTCTCCAACTATGAAGGAGTTCTTTACAGTAAAGAACAGTTCAAGGATGAACTCCTTCGTCTAAGCTATGGATATATCTATATGAGCTTAGGTTAGAGGGATAGGGAACAGTAAATTGGCTTCTAGAACGACGAACAACTGAATAAAGCTTTGGGTTCGTGTATCGTCGTTTGGATACTAGAGGCTCTGTTTATCGGTTCAGCTTGGTTCCCTAAGAGCTAGAATGTAGTTCTTCACCGGAGATAGATTCTTCGAACTTCTTGCGGAGAACTTAGATTTTTCGGATTTGCTCGTTTGAATGCTCTGTGTATGCGTTCGCTCGTGTACTCGTTGATGGCTCATGAGCTTCAAATTTGATTTATCCCTCTATTTATAGAGGAGAGACTGGGAAAGATCCGTTGGAGACGATGATCCTTTGTCTCTCTCTTTTAGGTAGCTAACGGCTCTTTCATGGCGGTGTGACAGTGTCCTTTCCCTCCATTTTTGGAAAGTTGTTGACTTGCAGCTTTAGTAGATGTAGGACAGGTGTCTGCTTGTCATTAGTCGAGGTTCAGAAGGGTGGTTGAGACAGAACAGACTTCTAGGAGATTTGAAGCTGACTTCTCTCTTCCTCGTACTTTGACTGTGCTGATTTGCCTTTGAAAGTTCTGACAGTTCAGAAAACTGTCTGGCCGTTGCCGAGTTTGATCTTTGATTCAGTAGTGAGCTCCTGCTGAGTCTGCTTTACTGAAGATCAACTCTGAGTACAGTGAACTACTCATGCTGAGTTCGGTACCAATCGACTCCTTTCGCATATCTTGCTCCGCCGAGTCCAAAGATTATCGAGTCTTCTACTTCTGGTGCTAAGACGGATAAGCTACTGAATGCCTGAACCAGAGCAGAGAGTCTACTGAGTCTGAAACCTCAGAGACAAAAACAGGTTACAACACAATGGTTCACCAATCAAGATAGGGTTTTGGGATCTTCAAATCTTCAGACTAATTCAGAGCACATGGCTACTAAGTATCGGTCAGTACAGAAGATAGAATCATTTTCCACAAGATCTAATACTGCTGAGGATAGAATCATCACCCAACAATTTCCCCCTATTTGATGATGCCAAAACCTATCAACAGAAATCAACATCTAACACTATGACTAGTCAGAAACAGAGCTCCTTACAAATATTACAAGTAAAATCAGTGGAGTTGTTTTTCAAGTCCTAGACTACTGAGGGATCAGGGCAGAAAGACAGAATATAGAGACTAACCATATTCTCCCTGTTTTAACAATATTTTCCCCCGAATTACAGCAAGTCTAACAGAATCTAACAGAGCAATAAACTGACAAGTAAATAAGACAGTGAGTGTGTGAGTCAGCAATCACTTCAGTGATTCTGAGTGTTAAGCATTAAAGAACACGGCTATTCAGATAATAAGATATTGTCAAAGCTAAAAGAAGAGATATTTATATAATGTAAGAAATTCAGTTCATTTACATCTCTTGCTAGACTAAGAAAGACAAAAGAGAGTACAGAAGCTAAGAATCATTTGAACTGCCTAATCCTGCCTTTGAAATCTTGCGATTGAGATTCAGGAAGGGGCACTCCATACATTCTATAGGTGATCTTCCTCAGCTTCAGTATCTCAGCAAAGTCCGCTGGATCTTCTTCATCGAGGAATTTGGCTTCAGCAGCGGCCTTCACTTATTTATCAATTACACCAAAGTGGATAGATCCATCAAGTCTTCGTGGTGGTGGCAGAATTCTGGGGTCTGGGACTCGGATTTTAGCATTCTATTTGACAACTTTTTGCATCCATGCGTACATGTCTAAGTCAGTCCTCATAGTCCGTTCAGTATAAGCATCAGCTTTCTTTTTGTCAGATCAGAATCTCCAAAAGTAATTTCTTTTGATGAACTCTATCTTCAGTGATTCCCATCGCTGAGTGCACTGAGCTGGCATCCACTCATCAGTCCTCGACCATCTGTAGATCTTCAGATCAGTCGGCTTCCTGAATTTTCTGTATCTATAGGGAATGTCAGCTTTGGAAGGAATCCTCTGTCTGGTTTCTTGTTCAGTTCTGATTCTGAGTGCCCCGAGATCTGCCATTCTGATCCTCTGTCTGGCAGCTTCTATTTGCCTTGCCTCTTCTACTCAGTACAGATATCTGTCCATCTGAGCCCAGATGGCTTATGTTTCAGCATCCTGTTCCTTAGTGGTAGTGTAGGATGGCTTGTGAGGCGACTCTTCCTCTGAGTCAGCAGGGGTTGAAGATTTTTCTTTTGAAGTACCCTGCTTCTCAGTAGACTTCTGTTGTTGCTTCTCATTTTCTCTGTCCTATTCATCGCCGATTTTGAGCTTCCTAGGAGGCAACCTAGCAGTAGTTGATCTCTTCCCGCCGCGAGCTGGAGCCTTTGTTTTGCCTTTAGCAGGCTTGGCTTTCGGCTTCTTGGCTGCTTCAGCTTCGACTATCTCCCTAGCCAGTTTTTCATCTGCGGCTATTTGAGCCTCCTCCTCCGGAGTGACATAACGCTTAGATTTCTTGGAGGGAGAGGTCGGGAGTTTAAGGATTTTCTTTCATTTTCCTTTAACTGGAGGTGGGAGAAGGGATTCTTCCTCTTCTGAGTCCTCCTCATCCGCGTACTCAGCAACCTCCTTAATGATGTCAAGTGGAGTTTGGGTTGCCTGAGTCGCTACCTCTCTGGTTCCTGAGCCACTTGGGCCAGTCTCAGTAGATGTTGCAGTTGCAGCTGAGACACCCTGAGCCTCACCAGTTTTAGTCGGTTCAAGAGGAGCGAGCATGTTTGAACCGAGTTTGCTCTCCGCTATCGACCTTGACTTCTTAGGATTCTTCAGTACCTGCTCCTTGATGGCTTCCCCCTTAGTTGATTTCTCAGTTCCAGCTGGGGTCTGCTTAGCCATCCTTCCCCCTTTTTGGCATCAACAATTATAATGGGAGATGGAGTGGTTACCTTCTTGTTCAGGCTAGAGTACGAACCTGACAGTTCATTAAGCTTTGTATGGATTTTGGTCAGCGCCAGCTCGTTCTTCTTACTAATCAGTTCATCTTTGTATTCCTTGTGAGATCGATCTGCTGCAGCCTTGAATTCAGTCAGCTTTTCTTCAACCTTATCTTCCAGGGCCTTCTAAATTGAGTTGAGTCTAAGCTCGTTGGCCTGAGATATGGTTGTGACTGACTCAGTATGGGAAGACTGAGAGGCCTTGAGATTTTCTATTAACTTGTCTTGGCCTTCCTGAATCAGTCTGAGCTGAGCTTCGAAGTCAGCTCGCTGCGTGGCTAGCGCTTCAGATATAATGTTGGAGAAGTCAGGGGCGGCTGATTCGACAAGGTAGTTCTCGGCCCCGAATCTCGCGCTTGTGGCTTGAGCAGTCTGTCACCATGTCTTATGGACTGCTTAGGCTAGGAGACAGTTCTGAGTGCCCTGGCTTCTGAGAGCCTTTGCCACGGACTTCGAACGTCGGCTTTTGGGGTTGGGCGCTACTTCAAATGAAGATTCAAGCAAGAGCTGAGCGGGCTCTGCTGAGGTTGAAGTACCAGCCGCCGACTTCCCAGGAGCAAGGATACTGAGAGGTAATTCAGTAGGTGTGGGAGTATCCTTGTCCTGTCGAGTTCCCTCATCAGGCTTCTCAGGGCCTGAATCATGGGGTGGGTCCTGACCATCAGGGTCGGACCCATCTGAGGGTGCTGAGGCCGATTCCTGCTCACGATCATTCAGCAAGGCCAGCATGGCCGCCCTCAGGTCTTCTAAGGTTCTGAGGTCAGCAGGCTCGGAGTAGCCAGTCTTCTCTCGGATGATCAGTTCCTCCTCGTGTAGTTATTCACAGGAGTGATGAATGATGAGACGTTGTAAGTTGTGTCCACTTGGAACCTGAGGAGCATATGGAGTCTGGCCTGTCTCGCAATGAGAACTAAGTCGTTGTGGCCTGAGATCTCCGGGATGTGCTCTATGATCTCTCAAGATGCTCTGGATTGGATTGCTGAAGCTTCCAGCCCGATAGATTCTTCTTCAGATGCCGTCTCCGATTCCTCTATGTCTATCGGGGACGTCTGTTTCTCAACAGAGGGAAGACTGCTGAGAGGAGGGACATTCAAGGGGCTTTCCAAGGCTTGGACTTCTTCGCCCTGGACTTCTTTAGTAGGGACCCCTTGGTCCACTGCTTCTGAAGACTCTGATTCATCTATGAGCTGCAGAGGCTGTTCAGTAGGTGCTGCCTCTGGCTCTGCCTCTATCTCAATAGGCACGACTGGGCTTATCTTCTTCAGCCTTTTCGCTGGTGCCTTAGGCATTTTTGCTTGCGGAGACCTCTTCTTAGAAGGAGTGGTCTTCTGAGGCGTTCTCCGCCGAGCCGCGAGACCCGACCCATTCTTGGCGAAGGGTCGTCGCCCCGTTGTGAAACCTGATGTTCTTCACATTAAAATATTGCTTGTCAGCAAATGTTATCTGGTCAGATGTGCAATAGTCTTCAATCATCACTGACAACTTCAGTCCATAAAGGAGTTTTCCTTTGGCGCTCAGTCTATTAGAAACCTTGTCAAACTTAGCTGCCTGCACCATGAATTCTCGGAGGAAGAACTCCGTCCAGTTGACCTTGGCCCTATCATAGATGGCCATCATCAGTTGAAGCTTTGGCCTGGATACTTGATCGAAAGATCCTGCTTGGCTTGCCAGTAGCTAAGTTACTATGTATGCCAGAGCTCTGTACTGCGGTAGCATCGTGTTCTTGGGAAAAGTGGCTCTGAATACAGTGGGCTTCCCACATAATATGGAAAGGTAGTCATCTAACATGTCGTCATTGTAGCCTACTGTGCTGACTCCTTCATTGGGTAGATTGAAGCTTCTGCGTAGAGCCTCTTTGATGGACATCTTCTTTACTTCGATGGATGTCTGCGAGAGATCGCCAACGGCGTGGACAATGAATCTTCCACGGATGTCACGATCTACTGAATCTGAATCCAGGTAGATCTCTGCTACTTGCTTGGGGAGGAAGAAGGTCAGCTTCTTTGTTAGGAACCCTTCCAAGCCAGATTCTCTGAGGGCAGAGAAGATCTCCTCCATGTACTCCAAGTCGCATACGTCGAATTCCATGACTGGTTCGCACCAGACACGGTCTTTTTCTAGGATTTCCTGCATATTAACTGGAGCGGTCATGGTTGTTCCTGCCATTTGTTACTGAAATTCTGAGAATTTGAATATGATTTGCAAGTAAGGTTTGCTAGTAAAGGATCTCGGATATTTCGGAGTAAAGATTTGAAAGATTGCTAATGGCGGTTTCGAAGATATGATCGCAAATATATATTTCTAAGAGAAGATGAATAGTTATCGATCAACGGCTGAGTTCAAACATGCCTTTTTGAGATGGACGATCAAGATTAAGTTTCATAATATAGGTAATGATCATGTTGCCGCCTAAGTCAAAAGCCAGTTGTAACTTGCCTAAGTAGTAACTATGATACGACATGCATTAAATGTGTGGCAGAGTTCAGCAAACTTGTGCATAGAATGTCGTGCATTAAATATAAACCGTTAATATTAAATACGATGCTGAATCTGAATCATAAATGCATAGTACTGTTCTATTGGTTACTACTGAGTAGAGATACGCAAACCTGTCAGCTGAACATCATAGTCAGCTGATACCTCGTGTAGGTGGTTGCTGAGTCTCTACGTACTGATTATATTAAGTACTGAGAGTGAACATTCCCCCTTACTGAATGATCCTCTCCTGAAACCTCTTACTGACTGGAGTCAGTAGGGTCCAGCAGACCTAGCTCTACTGAAAGTTCTCTGAATCTGGATTCAACTAGAGGCTTGGTCAATATATCGGTCCTTTGTCGGTCAGTATGGATCTTTTCCATCCTGATATCCTTTTTCTCGACATGGTCACAAATGAAGTGATGTCTGATGTCCACGTGCTTGCATCTTGTATGAAGTACAGGATTCTGAGTGAATGCAATGGCACTGGTGCTGTCACAGAAGATCGGCACTTCATTCTGAATGACGTCATAGTCACGTAGCTGCTGTCTCAGCCAAAGGATTTGGGCGCACAACTTCCGGCAGCCATGTATTCAGCTTCAGTCGTTGACGTGGCTACTGAGTGCTGTTTCTATAAAAACCATGAGTTCAGCTTACTGCCAAGGAACTTACACGTTCCTGAAGTTGATTTTCAGTCAATTCTACACCCTGCATAGTCAGCATCAGAATAACCAGTTAGTTCTATTTTATCATCAGCTGGATACCATAAACCCATGTCAGGAATTCCTCTGAGATATCCGAGAATATTCTTTGCTGAGTCCATATGACTCTGCTTTGGATTCGCCTGAAACCGAGCACAGACACCTACATCATAAGTTATGTCGGATAATAAAGAACTAATTATAGCACGGAATTATGTTTGGTCTATTGATACTCCCTCTTTATCAAGATCGATCTTCATATTCGTGTTCATCGGGATCTTGATAGATTTGCCGGATGTGCAACCGAATCTTTTGATGAGGTCTCGAGTGTATTTGCCTTGATTAATGAACGTTCCCTTCTCAGATTGTTTGACTTGAAAGCCAAGGAAATAGTTCATTTCCCCCATCATTAACATCTCGAACTTCTCCTTCATCATTTTCTCAGACTGCTGACACATGATGACGTTCTTCGAGCCGAAGATGATGTCATCTACGTAGATCTGCATGAGTAATAGGTCGTCTTCCAGTCAAATCCTGAATAGTGTGCGATCTACTGTGCCTTTCTAAAAACCTTTCTGAAGAAGAAACTCAGATAGGGTATCGTACCAAGCTCTGGGTGCTTGTTTTAACCCATACAGAGCCTTTCTGAGTCTATATATTTGATGTCCCTGCTGAAAGCCGGACGGTTTTTCCACATAGACCTCTTCTTTCAGCACGCCGTTCAGGAAAGCTGACTTCATATCCATTTGATAAACTCTGAATCTTTGATGTGTTGCATGGGCTAGGAATAGTCTGATTGCCTCCAATCTTGCAACTGGAGCGAAGGTCTCGTCGAAATCTATTCCCTCAGCTTGACAGTAGCCATTTGCCACGAGTCTTGCTTTATTCCTTACTATGACGTTGTTTTCATCTCGCTTGTTCTTGAAGACCCATTTTGTTCCAATTACATGTTGGTGCTGGGGTCTATCAACAAGCTCCCAAACTTCGTTTCTCGTGAACTGATTCAGCTCTTCCTGCATAGCTATGATCCAGTCAGCATCGTTCAGTGCGTCCTCAATTGTCTGAGGTTCTTCAGTAGACAAGAAGCAGGAGTATAAAGCGCTTTCTCCTTGACAGAATCTGGATCTTGTCTTAACATTTGCTAAAGGATCTTCAATGATTAAATCAGAAGTATGAGCATCCAGCCACGATCTACGATGTTTCAGCTCTTCATCTGAAATTTGTTCAACACAGATAGTAGGTGAGTTGGGCATTTCAGTTGTACTGTTCTGAGATTGAAGTAATTCAGTTATGAGAGTGTAATCTACTGAGTTACTAGTTTCAGGGGCATTTAGCTGAGGAACTTCAGTTGTTCCCCTTGAGTTGTTACTCTCTGCAGTGGTCTCAGTCACCTCTAGGGTTTCCTCATCGACCTGAGTTACCTGGGATTGACTCTGTTCAGGAGAGTCAATCTGCTCAGCTACTTATGCTGCTGGTTGAGATTCAGTAAACTTGTCTTCAGTTTCCTCATCTGAATCATCATCCCAACATAGCTGGATCTTTTCGACTTTATCTTTTAAGCTCAGATCCTGTAGCTGCTTACTGATGTCCTTAGATTCAGATTTAGAGTTATTGCTCCTGTCTTCAGTAGCAAACTCATTAAAAACAACATGAGGGCTTTCCTCCACGCAAAGGGTCCGATAGTTGAATACCCTGAAAGCTTTGCTGACCCGGGAGTATCCTAAGAACACTCCCTGATCTGACTTACTATCAAAGGTTTTTAGCTGATCTTTCCCATTATTGTGGATAAAGCATGAACAACCAAAAATATGGAAATAAGATAGAGAAGGCTTCCTGCCGTTCCATAGTTCATATGGTGTTCTCTTATGCTGCTTTGTCAGTAGAGATCGGTTCTGAGTGTAACATGCAGTGTCAGTTGCTTTTGCCCTAAATTTGGATGGGAGTCCTGAGTCTGCGAGTAGAGTCCTTGCTGCTTCTTTGAGTGTTCGATTCTTTCGTTCAGCAAGCCCGTTCAGCTGAGGGGTGCGCGCAACAGATGTCTCATGCTCTATTCCTTCTGCTTTGCAGAACTCCTCTACCATGAAATTAAGGAACTCAGTTCCTCTGTCTGAACGTATTTTGACGATTTTGGTGTTCTTCTTGACACTGAGCCTTTTCAGAAGCGTTGGTAACTCTGTTTTGACGACAGACTTGTTGGCAATAAATATGACCCATGTGTAGCGCGAGTAGTCATCAATGACCACTAATGCATACTTCTTGCCTTTGATCGTCACCGGAGAGACTGGACCGAAAAAATCCATATGTAGCAGCTGAAGGATTCTATGAGTGGAAGGAGATGGAACAGGCGGATTTTGTTTCTTTGTTTGCTTTTCCTTCAGACATGCTTCACATTGAGTGTCTTTGCTGAATACTTCATTCAGCAGTCCTCTTGCTAAAGTGTTTCTTGCTAGTTTGTTGAGCGTCTTAAAGTTGAGATGGCTGAGTCTTCTGTGCCAAAGCCATCCCGTTCTGCTGTCATTCTTCGCCAACAAACAAGCTTCAGGTTCAGCTGAGTTCCAGTCAGCTACATAGATATTCTTCTTGCGCGAACCTGATAACACTATTTTCCCTGTGGATTTATCAATAACATCACAGAAACCAGCGTCAAATATCACTCTATTCGAGTTATCACAAAATTGACTAACAGAGAGAAGGTTATGCAGAAGTCCTTCAACATATGATACTCTTGGAACTTTGGCAGTTCCAATGCTGAGTGTTCCATAGCCTCTGGTGTAGCCTTTAGGATTGTCTCCAAACTCGATTCTGGGTCCTTCTTCAGTTGTATAATTCTTCAGTAGGTCCTTTTGGTATGTCATGTGTCTTGAGCATCCGCTGTCCACATACCAAGGATCTTTGTGCACCTGCAAAACATAATTATATTTAGGTACCCTTTATTTTTGATTTTGGGTCCTTAGATGTTAGTTTTGGTAACCCATATTTGTCTTACGACCCTGGTGGTCTCAGACAACTTCTTTCCACTCGCGTCAACGTATCTGACTACTGGACTAGTCGATGCTGACTTCTTAGGCTTTTCAGGTTCAGGAGTCCTGATCTTCTAAGTGGGTGGACTGCTGACCTTTGCCTTTTGTGTGGTTTTCTTCTTCTTCTTCTGACTTTTGGATCCTCTCCTGACTATAGGATCATAATAATATGACCCATACCGAGCTGGATGTGTCAGCTGAGGAGGTCCATACTGATCAGCCTATTTAGATTTGCTGGTTCCCCCTTGACTGAACTGGGGTGTTTTGGTGCTGATCTTCTTGTCAGAGTGCTGATGTGTAGGATGAGGTGCCTTCATCTTTTGTTTGTTCTTGGCTAGGGGGTTCAGTATGTCTGCATTGATTGTCTCCCCTTGAACAAACCTATCAGCTAGTCGCACTTCTGAGTGTACGGGGGCAGATGAGGAAGTTCCCTGGCTGAATCCAAGTCCTTCCTTACAATGCTTGGGCTTGTTGCTTGCTAGCATAGCCTCCAGCTTCTTTTCAGCGCCCATTTAACGCTCAGTCATCAGGTTTTTCCAGACATCATCACTTTTCTTTAGTGTTTCATGCTCGGTCTGAAGTCCTGACAGTTCTTGCTTTAGTAGACTCAGTTCAGTATTATTCTGAGATAAGTCATTGGTTAAAACTGAGATCCGATCTTCTTGATGCTGAGACTTGGCCATCAGATAGTTTATCTCCTCCCTGAGTCTCAACACAAGTCCTTCAGACTCAGTAGCAACCTGACTTTTCTGAGAAAGTCTCTGATTCTCCACTTTCAGGGTATCCAATTCCTGAAGAGTCTTACTGAGCTGCAGACTCATCTGAATCTGTTCGTCGAGTAGTTCATCATATGCGATCGCGACGTCCAAATTCTCATCTGCACCTGAAAGAGTGTCGTGTGTGCAGTGTGAAGAGAAATTAAATGGTTCATGAGAGTTTACCTCATCCTCTTCTCCTGCCATAAGACATTTTTTAGTATCTTCTTCATTTTCAAGCTCTAAAGCCATGAAGGTTGCTTCATCATCCGATGAATCCATGAAGGAATCGACTTCATCTGAGTCGTCCGAGAGTTTACTAGGAATGTATACTTGTCTCTTCTTGATGAACTTCTCCCTTCGAGCTTTGCATGCTGCTCGTTCAGCAGTACTGAGCTCAGGACAATCATACTGATAATGTCCTGCCTTTTTGTAGTTGTAGCAGGTGGTGACTCATTCTTCTTTACTCTCGCTGTCTTTCGACTGAGCTGAGTCATCCTATTTCCTGCATTCAGAAGTATGTGAGTCAGGAGTGCGCCTGGGTGTATATTCATTCTTACCCTTTGAGTCTCTGACGACTCTTGAGAGTTTTATGCGCCTCTCTTTCTCCTTCTGATATTTCACGGCAAGCAACGCGTACTTGGCTAGATTTCCTTCTTGTATATCACTGAGTGAAGGTTCAGCCTTGCTGGATGCTGGAGCTGCTGAGCTGACTGATGCTTTGAAGGCATGGTCTATTTTTGTGTCAGCTTCAGCTCACTGCTTCCTTTGAGGTAAGCCAAACTCGAATTCCTCTGCTTTGAGTTCTGAAAAGATATGGTCAGGAGTAACAATATCTAAGTCAGAATGTCGTAATAAAGTAGCAAAAGGAGTCCAGTGACCATCTGGCAGTGCCCTCAGAATTTTGAGATTCATTTCTCGGTTGGAGAATGTCTTTCCCAGCCCGTTGATTGAGTTCATCAGATTTGTGAATCTGACGTTGAGATCTTCAATAGTGTCATCAGGCATGAGTGACAACCTCTCCAGCCTTTGGAGTTCCAGCGCAAGTTTATTTGCTTTGATCTTCTGAGTCTCCCGACTCAGTAGTGCTAGAGCATCCCAAAGTTCTTTCGCGGACTTGCAGTCCTGAAATCTTCTGAGGTAGGAATCATTTAAGGTGGTCAGTATGGCATTTCTGGCGACACAGTCTAAGTTGTGAAGCTTCTTCTCCTCTAGGGTGAAGAGACTTCTATCTTTGGGAATCTTTTTCCCGGTCACCATTCCACCTCCATTTGCTGGATCTTGAGTTTCGACGCTATCTATCATCGGGATGATAGGTCCATCCTCAAGAACCTCTATCATGCTGTTGTGGAGAGAAGTCAGATGTGCGTCCATTCTGACTCGCCATACGCCGTAGTTCTCTACTGAGAACATGGGCACCATCCTTATACCTGACGTATCAGATATATTTGATAATGATATGAATGAAGAATGATATGCAGTGAAAACATTTTCCAGATCCGTTCAAGTAGACCAGTTTCAGAATAACAGATCCGTTCAAGTAGACCAGTTTCCAGATCCGTTCAAGTAGACCAGTGTAGAGGAGAGACTAGGAAAGATCCACTGGAGACGATGATCCTTTGTCTCTCTCTTTTAGGTAGCTAACGGCTCTTTCATGGCGGTGTGACAGTGTCCTTTCCCTCCATTTTTGGAAAGTTGTTGACTTGCAGCTTTAGTAGATGTAGGACAGGTGTCTGCTTGTCATTGGTCGAGGTTCAGAAGGGTGGTTGAGACAGAACAGACTTCTAGGAGATTTGAATCTGAGTTCTCTCTTCCTCGTACTTTGACTATGCTGATTTGCCTTCGAAAGTTCTGACAGTTAAGAAGACTGTCTGGCCGTTGCTGAGTTTGATCTTTGATTCAGTAGTGAGCTCCTGCCTAGTCTGCTTTACTGAAGATCAACTCTGAGTACAGTGAACTACTCATGCTGAGTTCAGTCCAACTGACTCCTTTCAATATACTGCTCCTGCTGAGTCCAGTATTACTGAGTCTTCTACTTCTGGTGCTGAGGCGGATAAGCTACTGAATGCATGAACCAGAGCAGAGAGTCTGCTGAGTCTGAAACCTCAGAGACAAAAACAGGTTACAATACAATGGTTCACCAATCAAGATAGGGTTTTGGGATCTTCAAATCTTCAAACTAATTCAGAGCACAAGGCTACTGAGTATCGATCAGTACAGAAGAGAGAATAATTTCCCACTAGATCTAATACCGCTGAGGATAGAATCATTACCCAACACTCTATTTCGCTCGTCCATTGTGGCTTGGACTACCGCAAAGCCCTGAGTCAGCTGCTCAGAGAAAGATTTCTGCTGAGAGAGTAGGAGCTGCTGACTCTGAGCGGCTAAGTCTGCCTTCTGAGCTGCGAGGGCGGTCTCAACTACCTCCTGAATATTAGCTGATGGAGTAGGAGTTTCTGAGACCTTTTTCTCCTCTTCCGCAAGTCTGTCAACTTTCTCATTCTGGGCTTTGGTGTACTGAGCCCATTTGAGGTGAACGTCCTTTGCAAGGAGACGATTCTTGTCTCCCTGCCGCCTGATGGCTTTGTTGACTGACTTAGAGGTCACGGAACCAATTTGTTTAATCTGGTAGCTGCTGGTTCCGAGCCTCTGCTCAGATGTCGCGATTTGTTGCGCCCGACTCAACTTCGAGGCAATGGGGGCATCACCTGATGTAGAAGGTGGTGGTGATTTGCCCTATTCGTGGGGAGTGTTACCCTCAGCAGATCCTCCCAAATCTGCTTCCTTGGGTGGCGCCTGATCCATGTTGTCATCATCATTGTCATTGTTGTTATCGTCGTCGTCGTCATGATGCGATGGAGGCGAAGGGCTACTGGCATGTGCTGAGGATCTTAAGCTTAATAGATAAAGCATTGCAGCACGAAGATCCTCTAAGGAGGCTAGATCAGCTGGTTCCCCAAACCCTATAGCTGATTGCAAGCTCTGCTCTTCGGTCAGTAAGGACAAAGCTGACTGAGTCTTGATAAGGTCTTCAAGAATATCCCAGCTAAGGAACCTCAGCAGCATCTGTGTCCTTGCCCTTATTGCAATGTCGACCAGATCCCGATGTTTAGCTATCTCGGGGATCTGAGCACTGACCTCTCAAGTGGCTCGGAGACGGGTGGAATGCATTGTCATCCATTCAGAGGAGGTTTCCTCAGTCCGTCCTCCGGTGTCCGACTGAGTCTCTTCGGAACTAATCCGCTGGACCTTTTCCTTCAAAGTGGCACCTTCTATGCCAGTGTCCGCGTCAAGTATAGATTCCTCCTGAGTGGGCGGGGGAGAGGCAGGTTTTGCTGGAACCTCAGAAGGTCCAGTCTTAGTGAGCCTCTTCCTCTTAGGCGGGTCGGCGCAAGGGGGCAAGTCGGATGAGATTCGTTTCTGTTCAGGTGGCCCTCGCCTGATAGATTTCTCAGTAGCGGCTCTCATCTTGAATTTGATGAGCTTGCTGTCAAAATATCTTGAGTCAGCAAAAGCTGCGTGACTCGATACCGAATCTTCAATAAGTACGGACATCTTTGTCCCGTACAACAGCTTCCCAACACTAATCAGTCTTCTCTCTCCAGTGGGTGTGGCTGCGAACTTCTGAGCTTGAGCTTTAAGCTCAGCGACATAGTAGTCAGTCCAATTGACTTGGACTCCATCATCGATTATCATCATCAGCTGTAGACGGGGCTTGGACAGCTGATCAAATGAGCCGGCGGTGCTCGAAAGAATATGCGTTACAATGTACGCGAGCCCGCGGTACTCCAGAAGTAACTGATTCTTTGGCAGCGCTGTTTTGAAGACAACGTCATCTCTGCCGCAGAACTTCTGAACGTAAGCATTAATCTCCTTCTCTTTGTAACCAATGGGCGAGATCCTATGGGCAGGTAAATCAAAAGAGGCTTGCAGGCGCAGCCCTAATCTCAAAATCATGGTGACTGGACTCCCATTTCTGAGGGGTCACCTCCGTCATATATCCAAAGCAAGACATCTCAGCGTCAGTATCTTCTACTGATCTCCAGTTGTAGAAAACTTCAGTCACTTGGCGAGGCAAATATGCTTTCGGATGCTTCGTCACGAGAAGATCTAGGCCGGATGCCTCAAGAGCCAAAAACGCAGGCTCCAGATAGGGAAGTTTCACCTTGCGTAGAGCCATCGTAGGCTCGAACTGGATGCACGATTTGATGATTTCCTCGATGTTGGCTGGTGTTCTGACAGCCATTTTATCTGCAAGTAGATAGTTAGTATCAGAAATACGAGTAATCAAAACACGATCTAATGCAAAGTTGTAGAAGATTTTACCGTAAGTAGAGAGATTTGTGAAAAAGAAAATCAGTTTGAAGAGAGATTTGAAACGAGAAGACTGAAACTCTTAGGGCTCTAATGGCGATGAAAGTGGGAAAGTGGATTTGAGGTAGAAGATGAAAGATTTTATATGATCATGCATATCAATCTGTTTAGATCGGACGGTTGGGGTTTAATCTCACTTTTTAATGATGGCTGTGATTTAATATTATAAAATGAATGATTGCATAAGCCGCCTCTACCATAGACCCACGTAGGATTATGCGTAGTTAAGGTAAGTTGAGAAGACATGCATTAAATGCGCTGCAGGGAGCATTAAAGTCTAAGCCTTTTAAATGAGAACGGTTTCCTACTGACCTATCCTTAAAAGATTTAAGGCGAGAAATAAATGCTCATTAACTACTGAGTGCAAACGACTGAGATAATAAATGCGAGCTTGCTTTTGATAATCATTAAGTATATTAAAACTACGCAAACCTCTTCAGCTGAACTTTTATGATCAGCTGGTTACCATTAAGACCTAGGAGGATGGTTGATGTGCTGATGACCACGTTCCCCCTTACTGTGTACAGTTTGATTCTCCCGACTGAATCATTTGTACTGAGTCTTTGACCTGTCATACTGATTTCTTCTACTGACTTTACTCAGTAGGTTCCAGTAGACCTAGCTCAACTGATAATTCTCTGAATCTGTTCTCAGCTAGTGGTTTGGTCAGTATGTCTAACCTTTGCTTATCAGTATGGATTTTCTCCATTCTGATGTCCTTCTTCTCGACATGGTCTCTGATGAAGTGGTGTCGAATATCCACGTGCTTGCATCTCGTATGGAGAACTGGATTCTGAGTTATTGCAATTGCACTGGAGGAGTCACAGTAGATGGGCACTTCATTCGAGATATACCATAGTCTCGCGGATTGTTGTCGGAGGCCAAAGGATCTGGGCACAATAACTTCCAGGCAGCCCATGTACTCGCCCCCGGTAGTGGATGTTGCCACTAAATGTTGTTTCTTTGAAAACCAAGATGTCAGCTTGTTGCCTAGGAACTAACATGTTCCTGAAGTTGACTTTCGATTTATCCTGCATCCTGCATAATCAACATCAGAATAACCTGTCAGTATAAGATTATCATCAGCAGGATACCATAACCCTGCGTCAGGTGTTCCTTTTAGATATCGCAAAATCTTCTTTGCTGAGTCTAGATGAATCCGCTTGGGATTTGCTTGAAATCTTGCGAATACACCTACAACATAAGTTATATCAGGTCAACTAGCTGTTAAATATAATAAAGAACCAATAATAGCTCTATAATCAGTAGAGTTAACAGAAGCTCCCTCTTTATCTAGATCGATTTTGAAATTCGTATTCATGGGGATTTTGACTGGCTTGCTTGAGTCGCAGCCGAATCTTTTGAGAAGGTCTCGAGTGTATTTTGCTTGATTGATGAAAATTCCTTCAGGTGATTGCTTTACTTGAAATCCAAGGAAGTAGTTCATCTCTCCCATCATGGACATCTCGAATTTCTCCTTCATTATTTTCTCGAATTGTTGACATATAGTCACGTTTCTGCAACCAAAAATCATGTCGTCCACGTAGATTTGCACCGGCAGGATATCATCTCCTGACTTTATGTTGAACAGGGTGTGATCTACTGTCCTTCTGAAAACCTTTCTGAAGTAGAACGCCTGATATGGTATCGTACCAAGCCCTAGGTGCTTGTTTTAACCCATACAGAGCCTTCTTGAGTCTATACACCTGATGTCCCTGCTGAAAGCCGGGTGGTTGTTCCACATAGACTTCTTCCTTCAGTACGCCATTCAGAAAAGCTGACTTTACATCCATCTGATATACTTTGAATCTTTGATGCGTTGCGTAAGCTAGGAATAGACGAATAGCTTCCAATCTGGCAACTGGAGCAAATGTTTCATCAAAGTCGATTCCTTCTGCTTGACAGTGTCCCTTGGCAACTAGTCGAGCTTTATTTCTTACAATGACGTTGTTTTCATCACGCTTGTTTTTGAAGACCCATTTAGTGCCTATCACGTGCTGATGTCTAGGTCTGTCAACAAGCTCCCAAACTTCATTTCTAACGAACTGGTTCAGCTCTTCTTGCATGACGATGATCCAGTCAGCATCGTTGAGTGCATCCTCTATTGACTGAGGTTCTCCTGTAGACAAGAAACAAGAATAGAGTGAGCTTTCTCCTTGACTTAATCTAGATCTTGTTCTTATGGTTGCTGATGGATCTCCTATAATAAGATCTGAAGAATGAGCGTCGAGCCATGAACGTCTGAGTCTGGCTTCTTCTTCTAATATTACTTCTGCACAGTCAACAGGTGTGTTAGGCATTTCAGTTGTACTATTTTGTGACTGCAGCAGTTCAGTAAGAAGGTTAGGATCTACTGAGTTTCCAGGTTCAGGGGCATTTCGCTCTGGAACATTAGTCGTTCCCCCTGAGTTTATATTCTCAGTAGAGGTCTCAGTTACCACTGGGGCTTCCTCATCGACCGTTGTTACCTGTTGTCGATTCTGTTCAGTAGAATCAACTAGGTCAGCTACTTCGCCTGTTGGTTGAGTCTGTATTTCCTCATCGTCTGACTCATCATCTCAATAATGCTGGATCTTTTCAGCTTTATCGTTTAGTGCGAGATCCTTTAGCTTGCTGCGAACATCTTCAGTGTTTGTCTTTGTAGTTTTCCTGTCCTCAGTAACAAACTTATCAAAGACAACATGAGGGCTTTCTTCCACGCAAAGAGTCCGATAGTTAAAGACTTTGAAGGCTTTACTGACTCGAGAGTATCCTAAGAATACTCCTTGATCAGATTTGCTATCATAGAACTTCAACTGATCTTTCCCATTATTGTGGATAAAGCAAGGACAACCAAAAATATGAAAATGAGAAATGGAAGGAATTCTCCCTTTCCATAATTCGTAGGGTGTCTTCATGTGTTGCTGTGTAAGTAGTGAGCGATTCTGAGTGTAGTAGGCGGTGTCAGTAGCATCAGCCCAAAACTTTGAGGGTAGTCCAGAGTCTGCTAGGAGCGTTCTTGCCGCTTCTTTCAATGTTCGCTTTTTTACGTTCAGTAAGTCCGTTCTGCTGAGGAGTGCGAGCTGCTGATGTCTCGTGCTGAATTCTCTCTTTATCGCAGTACTCTTTAACAACTGAGTTGAGAAATTTTGTTCCTCTGTCTGAGCGAATTCTTTGTATCTTGACGTCCTTTTTCATACTGAGTTTCTTCAGCAGATTGGGCAGCTCAGTTTGGACATCGGATTTGTTGGCTATGAAGAAGACCCATGTATATCTCGAGTAGTCGTCAATAACGACGAGGGCATACTTCTTGCCTCTTATAGTCACTGGAGAGACTGGCCCGAATAAGTCCATGTGTAGCAGTTGAAGGATTCCATCAGTGGAAGGTGAAGGAATAGGTGGATTGCTTTTCTTTGTCTGCTTTCCCTTCAGGCATGCTTCACAATTTCTATCTTTGATAAACGATTTGCTGGGCAGTCCTCTGACTTTGGAGTTCTTGGCCAGCTTATTCATAGTCTTGAAGTTCAGGTGACTGAGTCTCTTGTGCCACAGCCATCCTGCCTTGTCACTGGATTTCGTCTGTGCGAGTAAGCAAGCCTCAGGGTCTGTGGTTTTTCAGTTTGCAACATATATATTTTTCTTCCGCGAACCTGATAACACTGTTTTCCCTATAGATTTATCAACAATATCACAGAAACCAGTATCAAAGATAACTCTGTTTAGATTGTCACAGAATTGACTGTCAGAAAGGAGATTATGTTGAAGTCCTTCAACATATGTTACTCTTGGAACTGAGGCAGTCCCAATATTTAGTGTTCCGTATCCCCTTGTATAGCCTTTAGAGTTGTCACCAAACTCAATTCTGGGACCATCTTCTTGTACGTAGTTGGTCAGCAGGCTCTTTTGATAAGTCATATGTCTCGAGCAGCTGCTGTCCACAATCCAAGGGTCTTTATGTACCTGCAAAACGGAAACATTTTTAGGTACCCTTTGGTTCAGTTGGGTCCTTACATGTTAGTGGGTGATTTTGGAACCCAGATCTGTCTAGGGACCTTAGAAGTTTGAGACTTCTTCTTCTGAACCTTGTCAGCTTTCTTCTTCACAGGACTTGGAGAGACTGACTTCCTGGCGATTTTGGGTTCAGGAGCTTTCTTCTTCTGAGGCTTTGTGTTCCTCCTGACCTTGGGCTCATAGTAGTACGAACCATATTGAGCTGACCTTCTTGGTTGCCCCTGAGTTTGATCATGGTGTCCTGTACTGCTCTGCCCACTTGACCTTCTTGGTTCCCCCTGAGTTTGATCGTGGTGTCCTGGGGCTGGAACCTCTGGTCAGTTGCTTCTTATTGCTCGACTGAGGTGCAACTATCTTCTATTTATTCTTCGCCTGAGGTGTTGAGTCAGTAGTCTGAACTTTACCTCTGACGAACCTATCAGCCAGCATTTCTGAGCTCTTTGAAGTGGAAGCTTTGTGAGTATAGCCAAGTCCTTCTTTCATGACGGTTGGCCTTTGCGCTCTAAGCATATTCTCCAACTTCTCCTTAGCTCCTAGGTACTGCTCAGTCATCAGTTCTCGCCAGACCTCATCACTTCTTCGAAGTGATTCATAATCTTTTTCAACTCCTGCGAACTTCTGACTGAGTCGGGAGTCTCTTTCTCAGAATTGTCCTTGGTCAGAACTGATATCTGAGCTTATTGAAGCTGAGACTTGGTCATAAGAGATTTAATCTCGTCCTTGAGTCTCGCAACCAGATTCTCTGAATCAGTAGAGACCTGACAATCAGAAGAAAGTCTCTGATTCTCAGCCTTTACGTGTTCTAGTTCTTGAATGGTTCTGCTGAAATATCTGCTCAGCTGAATCTGCTCCTCTAATAGATCATTGTAGGTATTGTACCACATATAAAGGCTCATCTGTGACCGAGCACGTATCATGTGTGCTGTGTGAAGAAGAGGTTATATTAAGTTTAGAATTTACCTCAGCCTCTTCTCCGGCCATCAGACAGTATTATGCAGTTTGCTCAGGATCTGTCTTTCCGATCTCAATGGCGACAAATGCAGCTTCATCCTCAGAGGAGTACATAAACGTATCCTCCTCGACTGAGTCATCGGATATCTCTCCGGCTATATAGGCATGCCTTCTACGGGCAAATTTCTCGCGTCTGGCCTGCCGTTCTGCTCTTTGAGCAGCTGAGAGTTCGGGACATTCGTACTGATAGTGTCCCTCCTTCTTGCAGTTGTAACAAAGTGCGATGGTCCGTCGCTTTTTCCAGCTGAGTCGTTGGATGGACTAACAGCAGGCTCTGCGATCCTGCAATCAGTAGAAGGTTTAGATTCTTCCCTTTTTCGAAAATCTTTCTTACCTGAGGGAGAGTCTCTGTTGTATTTCTTCAGCTTTCTGACTCTCTCCTTTTCTCTTTGATATTTGAGAGTCATAAGCGCAAGTTGGTCAGTAGCAGATGTCTCAGAGGACTTTGTTTCTACTGCAGCTACTGCCTTGCTGGAAGAAATTGTTTTGACTCCAGTTTTGCTGACTGTTGCTTTGAAAACATGATCAATTTGAGTGTCAGATGGAGCGCTGAAACATCGTTGGGGTAGGCTATGCTAAAATTCCTCCGTTTTTAATTCTGAAAAGATAACATCAGAAGTTAGAGCATTTAGATCAGAGCGACGTAAATAAGTAGCAAAAGGAAGTCACTTCTGTCGAGGTAGCGCTCTTAGGATCTTGGTGTTCATCTCTTTGTTGTCCGTTGATCACATTGATCTGATTAGTAAATCTAACGCTTAGCTCGTCAATGGTTTCATTGGACTCCATGGCAAATGTATTGAACTTCTGAAGCTCTAATTCGAGCTTATTTTCTTTAATCTGCGGAGTTCCTTGGCTCAGTATAGCCAGGGCATCCCATAGTTCCTTTGCCATCTTGCAGTCTTGCACCCTCTCGAGATGAGAATCACTGAGTGTAGTCAGGATTGCATTCCACGCAACTCGGTCGAGGTTGTGCAGCTTTTTCTCTTCTGGTGTGAAGGCTGATTTTTCTTTAGCGACCTTAGCACCAATCTGTGCTCTTGCACCTCCCGTTTTAGCAAATTGTACGCTGTCGATCATGGGAATGATGGGTCCTGTCTCAAGGACGTCTGTCATGCTGGTGAGGTGCGCCTCCATTCTCACACGCCATACCGTGTAGTTCTCTACTGAGAACATCGGTACCATCCGAATACCTGACATATCAGACATTATGTGTACGAGTATAGGGGTGAATGAAGAGATGCTTGTGCAGTGAAAAAACATTTTCAGGATCTGTTCAAGAAGACCAGTAATTCAGAACCGGTGATCAGAAGAACAACGTACGCTCTGATACCAACTGTTGGTCCGGAGACGATAGTCAGGTGTAGAGGGGGGGGTTAATACACCTGAGCACAGTTTCTTTTCTCAAACGCGAAGGACAGCTGAGCTGTATGTTGCAACTGATGAACAGTGCCAAATAGTAACCTTCGATCACGGGTCAGAAGTGTGCCAACTACTGAGCTCTCCTACTAACTTTTGTCAGCACTTGAAACTCAGTCAGAGACGTTCGTGCGGATAAGAGTGTGGGGCTCGGAGATTCGTCTCAGTTTGAAAATGTGATTTCGCAAGTTAAATAGTTTTGGCTAGTGCGCTTTGAAAATACGTTTTATGCAAGATATGATTTTGTAATCAATTTGTATGCAGTGCAATAAAACAGTAAATGACATAAAGCGATTTTTAACGTGGTTCGGATACGCAAGATCCTACGTCCACGGTCCTGCCGAACAGGAGTTCTTGTTGATTTATCTGAGCAAGTCTCAGCAAGGAATTCGTGCAGACCGGACGGACCACTTCTAAGTTATAGTCCTTAGCGACTTTACAACTCAAACCGAAGTTTGAAAGGGAGGGGATAATCTCCAACTAGGAAGGAGTTCTTACAATAAGAACAATTCACAGAAAGTGAACTCCTTTGAAAATCTAAGCTATAGATATGAACTATGAGCTTAGCTAGAGAAGAGGGATCTAAAGAAGTCTAGAGAGAAGAACTAGTGATATTCTATTTTGGCAAGTTCTTCGCTGGAATGATCTTTGATAGTGCTAGAGTCGTTTGAAAGCTTGAGCGTTTACCCTTGATATCCCGTACGTGGAGCTCAGATTTTCTTCTCTATTTATAGTCGTGAACCAGGTATATGTCCGTTGGAGAATACGATGCCACATGTCACAAACTTCCAAAGAAAACGGCCATAAGCTCGAAATAATGCAGCAGAGTAGTTGACACTGTACATGAGAGCTGCTTTAGTTGGTCCGAGCAGATAAAGCGTTGTCAGCTTCTCATTGGTCGAGGATTGTGGTAGGTGAGATTGTGTCAGGCGTCAGAGTTGACTATTCCTTAACCTCGTATGGTCTTCTGCTGAGTTCGAAATAACTTTAACGGCTGGGTTTCCTGTCGGATACAGTAGACTTAAGAAAGTCTCTGTCTTCTTCGTCTGAGTCGGCTGATAAAGGATATATCTCCTGAGTTGGGTCAGCTGATGACTGCGAAGGTACTGAGCTTTTCATGAAGTTCTTCTGCTGATGTCTGTCAGCTGATGAGGTGTCTTCTACTGAAGGTGAAATTCAGTTGATGACTGAAGAACGTAAGCTCTTACATAGATGACGTGGGGTTCTGGAAAGTAACTTTGATAGAAGATCAATCCAACATTTTACCCCGTACAAGACTTAGACAAAAGATAAATGAATCACAAGCAGTCTAGCCTATACATCATCTAGTCCTATCGACACTACACTACTGATATCAGCTGGGTTTTGGGATCTTCAATTCCATAGTAAAACTACGATTTCCCCCAATATTCTTTTACCCGATAGCATGCTGAGTATCATCTACTGACTCATAATCCAACAAGTGACGATACATTTAACCGTAAACACTAACCTTCCACTGGAACCACCCATTTCCGACTTGAACCTGCAACTTTCGACTGGGACTTCTAATGGCAGAGGTTAGTAGCCCGATCTATGCAATTTTAATTTGTTTCCCATCAATTTTCAATCTGGAATTGATTACTCGAGAAAGGAGATTTCTCGAGGTGATAGCGAAAGAGACGAAGAAGGTTGTCCGTGACGAGGGTGAGAAACAGTCAAAGCAATTTATGAAGGGTGTGAAAAATCTTTTTAAGGGGGTGTTTGGGGGGATCAAGGAGCATAGACAACGAATCTTGTTCTTCATGACCGAGGAGTAGTCGTACGGTATTTGACCGACCACGTCGTTCCAGACCGATACTGCAACCGGATCAAGATGAAGAGGGAGAGGGTCGGCAATCACCTAACATTCGGTCTTGACATGATGACATCTACATTCCCGAACCACCTTCTTGTGATCATGTCGTGCAAGAACGTGTTGTGCAGGTCGAGCGAGCCGTACCGGGGTCGTTTCTTGATTTTGTGACACATCCGTCGTTGATCACCTCTATCAGACACGTCAGCCTCCTCCCCAACAGGTACCTAGAGGGTCGTCCTTCAATATGTTAGATTAATTTCCAGCCCAGCCTCCCTAGGTACAAGTAATTAGAGTTAAATATTGATTATTATCTACCGGGACTAAAAGAATTTCTATTATCACAGACTGAACGACACTGGCCGGCCGACAGTTCCTCCAGTTATTTCGATCCACCTCACCATCGTTTTAGGTATCAAATAAATATGTTTGATAATTGTACTAATAATTCATGTTATATTAGTTATTGTTTTTTATGATTGCAAATACTAATTCCGATTTGAGGTCAACTTTGCGGTTGTGTTTGCTATGTACCGAACTTATCGAACTTATTTGGATTTTATTTTCTATGCATCAAACTTATCTTAATCATTGTATCAAACTTATCTAAATCATGTATTCGGGTTTCTATTTGATATATCGTAATTTATTTTATTATATTTTAAATCTTACTTGCTTTTGGAAAAATAAGTTTATTTTGTAGATAACATGTTTCAACTTGTTTCCATTTATCTATCTTTGTTTCATTAACTTATCAAAATCGAATTTAAATTGCTTCGAAATCAGTATCACTCGATTTTAGTCTTTAATATGGATGGGCATATGAATTACAATTGAACATAACTTGATCAAAATCAATTTTAAGATGATTAAATTCGAATATAATCATCTAAATTTTGAATTTCCAAATGAGACAGGGACTTGATCGCGTGATAGAGACTCTAAACCCTTTGACCGGGACTCTCGCCGGGACTTGAAAGGGTTTATGGAGAATGTTCAAGGTTTGGAGCTCCCATCGGGACTTGAATGGGTTTGACAGGGACTTCATCGTCCTTGACCGGCACTTTAACAGAGACTTCAATAAAGTTGCATAGATAAGGACTTCATAAATGATACAGGGACTTAAACCGCATTTATGTAATTCGAATTTTCATAAAGTAGAGAGGGACTTAAACCGCATTTATGTAATTCGAATTTTCATAAAGTAGAGAGGGACTTAAACTGTAGAAAATGACTTCTTCAAAAATCGACAGGGACTTTATCTAAAATGACTAGGACTTCGTCTCATACGCCTAAACACTTCAACTTTTAGAACTCCGCTTTGTTCTGCCTCGGTCACTTTCGCCTCGTATGACTCGTCTCCTTACATAACTACACTTCTTTTGTGCTCGAGACCTATTTCAGGAAGAACTTGCTTCATCTCCAGAGGGTCGTCGACTATTCCTTGGCCTCCCGCTTGACATTGAATAATCAGTAGCAATACAGCCATGTCTTTTACTTCCGAGGGCACCCTCCAATCCATCTGGGGATGTACGGGATAAAGAGCACAAGCATATATCGCTCTCCAAGTCGATGTCTTGTAGGCGTTGATGCATTGTCAACGAAATCTAGTAACCCCAAGTTGCAACTCCTGTGAAACATTTCAATATAATTAATATATATATATATATATACATCAAATTTTATCTTAAACATTTAAATTATTAGTGCAATGTCGATCGGGACTTTATTTCATCGATAGGGACCAAATAGAGACCGACAGAGACTTGGAAGGTCAATTTTTTTCTCCCATAGTCGATCGGGACTTTATTTCATTGACCAGGACCAGACATGGACTTGGTAGAAAAATTGATGATACACTATTTTCATATAGTCGACTGTGACTTTATTTCAATGATAGGGACCTGATCGGGACTCAATCGGGTCCTCGTTTGTCTCGAAAATGAACTCAAACATGTTATGCTAATCATTGTGCACAAAAAAAAGGAAACTTGTACACTTTTCCAATCATTGGTGCTTACTTACACACTTTTAAAAAAAATGAAAAAGTGAGGATAGAATAGTAAATCTGGGTATATTGGGTATGTGTTATAAGGGTTGGATAAATTTGATTTTGGGATAGTGTAGATGAGCATTTTAGAAAGCCGCCAATTTAAATCATGATTATATGTAAATAAAAGGGATATTCTCCCCTAAATACACCAACTTTTTTTAAATTCCCTTTTTGCACTTGAACTTTCAATTTAACCTATAAATACATCAACTCTTGATTTGTATCAAATTGCATATGGGTCAAAAATCAAAGCTGACTTGACATTTTCCGACCTGACATTGCTGCTGACGTGTCGGGTGAGTCAGACCGTATCCAATTTACCAATAAATATACTAACTCTTTATAATTTCCCTTTTTGCACATGAACTTTGAATTTTTATTTTTTTTTCACACTCTCGAGTTTTACTATATAATAATAATAATAATAATAATAATAATATATTTATTTCTAATAAGATTTTTATAATGAATGGCCGAATTCAGCTGAACCAAATAATGTTTAATTTTCTTTTTGTGTGAAATGTGCGAATAAATTGTAGAATGAAACGAAAGCATCCATATATCGAAATTTAGATAAAAAAATGTTCGAGAAAGTAGTTGTAGCAACGAACAAGAATGAGAAAATTCTGCAAGCCTCTTAATAATCATAGTTTAAAAAAAGTCGTGTGTCTTAATAGAAATAAATAAAAATAAAAAATAGTTAATTTCGACTTTGTGCAAAATAATATTAAATTCAAAGTTCATGTGAAAAGGGAAATTGTAAAGAGTTTGTATATTTACTGGTAAATTAGATACGATCGATGTTGACTCACCCGACACGTCAGCAGCTATATCATGCCGTAAAATATCATGTTAGTTTTAATTTTTAATCCGTGTAATTTAAAATAAATAAAAAAAATAGTACATTTATAGGCTAAATTGAAAATTCAAATGAAAAAATGAAATTTGAAAAAAAAAATTAATGTATTTAAATGAGAATATTCCTAAACAAAATAGAAAGTTGATCGAAAAAGTGGAGTGGGCCTCAGTCCGTCGTTGTTGACCGAATGATATTTTGTTCAGTTGTGTACGAGTTCCAGTTACGGGTGTACATGGGCGGTTTTGGGTAGGTGACAAACGGAATCGCAAACCACCCAAATGTTTGCATTTACAAAATTATCCAACCGCAACCGCCAAATATAAATAGAAAACCGCATGTTGGCGGGTTGAACGGTTGCGGACGGTTTAGCGGGTTGATAAGTTTAAAAAAATAAATATTTCAGTATTTCCTACACAGTTTAAACAATTATAAAAAGAAATAAATGATATTCTAAAAGTAATCCCAAAATATTCATCATCTACGACAAGTCCTGCAACTTAATCATTTGTTGTAGACTTGTAGTCGAGAATCTTCATAAGAATTCACGTATTGTATTTCTTTTTATTTTATGTGAATTTATTAGTCATTTTTATTTTTTTATTACAAGTAAATGGCTTTAGAAATAATATTGATACACGTACTGCAGCTCAACATTTTCATATAACTTAATTATTACTATTTTAATACTGTTAATTTGGCATAGTGAACTAATTAATAAAATTTAGTTTTTAGATTAAAAGTGTTAATGTAATTATATAAATATGATATTATTGTAATTAAAATAAATATGCGGGTGGGCGGTTTAAATGCGGATTTTCTAATTCAAATCCGCAACCCACCCAATACTTTGCGGGTTGTAAAAATTTAAACCGATAAAACGCACATAAAAATTTAAACCCCGTGGGTGCGTGCGGGCGGGCGATTTTGCGGTTTTTTTGTACACCCCTAGTTCCAGCTGTAGTTTCTTAGCTTATCAAATGCTAATGTCACACACCCAAAAATAATCCTCTGAACAAAGTAATAACGTTTTACTCAGCAGTTGACTGCGCTGACATAAATAATCATATTTTCCTCATTTCTTTTTTTCAGTTTTTTGGTGGGAAAGAAAAATGGGAATAATTACAAAATGCATATGCAATTGTCGTTGCTTAAAAAAAATAATTTTCCCGTTTGTCATGTGCAGAGAGGCCCAACTTTATTTCCTTTATAATATCTTTTCTAGATAAGTCCAAATCTCCTACCACGAAATTCAAGAAAAAAAACTTGAATGAGAATCATTAACACACTAATCAAATTCGATAAAACAAATTAATTCTAAAAGATGATTGTGATCGAGGCTTTAAAGTTCTCCAGATCCTCAACCCCTTTTCTTTTTTATCATATTTTTGTGTCAAAAATAGAATTGTGACACGTATTTTTTACATAAAATAATAATTTAAAATACATGTATCATCATTTTATTAAAGCATTATAAAATGAGACAAAAAAAAGTTGGATAGAAGATCCGAATCCACTCGAATAATAATCATTGAAAATACAATTTACTACAAGAAAACGATGTGATCACTCTTAAAAACTACAGCAAGATGAAAAATATAATATACTATCACTATATTTTTATAAATTGAATAAATTCTTGTACTATCAATTAGCGTGTATACGAACTTCAAACGAATTCTAATTTTGCACATGATTTTAAAAAAATTCACGTAAATACACAATCTTTAAATTAACTAAAATTTATACATTGTCGAAAATAGCAACTGACTTAATATTAAAAAACCGTTGCCATGACACAAAGATAACGTAGAACACATTTTGTATTTTGGAATTTCGGTAGTATATAAATTTTAACAAATTAAAAGTTCATGTATTTATGTACACATTTTCATATGTGCACAATCAGAATAGGTTCAAAGTTGGTGCATTTTGTTGGCTTATAACCGTATAATAAAATGGGTGAAGTGGCTAAAATACTAATTTAGTGATTAATATTATATTATTAATTTAAATCGATCATAACAGAAGTCGAATACTAGATCAAATTTAGATTACCAACTATAGATTAACTATTTATGAAATAGAAATATCAATTACACTACATGTTGCAGTAATTTAGTGATTAGTAGATAACGTAAAATCGGCAACAATCATCGTTGACCTTATGTTCCAACACTTATCACCAAAATAAGGAGCTCAATGTCCCCTTGGGATGGAATAGCGGTAAAGGTGGGTAGTCTCTGGCCGGAAGGTCATGGGTTTAAAATCCACCAAGACCGCTATGTGTGAACTTGCCATCTATGGTTAGATTAGGGTGGTTGAACCATCCTGTACTGTTTGCAGGCTAAAGCACAGGAGCAAGGTTTACCTAGTGCGCAATTTGATAATAGGGAGCTCAATTTGTCATGGTTGGTTTAAAAAAAAATATTAAAATATATCTCCCTCCATTTGCTTACTCCCTCTTCCGATAAATTCAGCCACTCAAATCCCAACGCCTCTTATCCTAACTGCTAAAAACCCCGCCCTCTCCTGCACGAGCTAACAGCCAATAGCACCGCCGCTCACATGGCTGAGAAGATGCCGGAGAGAAACGGTGGCGCTGCCACCCAGCCTCATCTAAAAGTATAGTTAATGCAATAAAATAATTAAGAATAATATTTGTATATTTGTATGAAACTTGATCAATTACACCTTTTTTCAAGTTTCATGGTTCAAAAATCGTGTAGTTCACTTGAAACTTGACAATTATTTCAAAAAGTAATTGTTGACTTGAGAGTGTAATATAACGAACCACATGACTTTTTTGAACCTCATCTAGTCGTAGTTACCTTTAATTTTTTCTTGTATCAGGCATACTACTCGGCTATGTTTCAAACTACGCTTCTCCGAGCTCCCCCACAACTTAGCTCACTTAAGTTGGCAATTCGTGCTCGGAATCGGGCCCTCCCCTCCATCTTCATCGCCTTCGCCGTCCTCACCATCAGTGGCATAGGCAGCTAGGGGGTAGTGGGGGCCATTGCCCCCACTGAGATTTCAAATAAAACTCGCACTACTATATTTATGTTTGTGAAGAAGTGGTAGAGTGGTAATGGTGCCTTTATAAAGTCTTGTGTAATGGAGGTTAAGGCATCAATCTTTGATGTCTACAAATTTTTCTTTTTTTACTGACAATATAAGAAAAATATAATTTGGCTGTGAGATTAGTAAAATTTAATTGTGAATTTAAGAAATTTCGATTTTCTTTGTATAGAATAACAAGTATGGGTCAATTTTCATCAATTTAATCGATAATTTGAACTATTATAAATAAAAAACGTGGAAAAATTTTATTGGCTGAAAAATAAGTAAAAATAAATTTTCATTTTATATTTTCTTGATTGACAACATAAGAAAAATATACTTTTTTTGTCGTTTAACAATTTTCTAATATAATATAAAAGTTATTTTTTTATTTTATATTTTCGAATAAGTAAAATTATACCAAAAAAACATTAGCAATATTAACAATTATTGTTGAGGTAGTTCTTCACAAATGATAAACTTTCATAATTATTGTGCCAGATTATTTTGTCAGCATGCATGTAGATTTAAAAATAAAAGTTTTCAGGTTACTATTAAATAAATTATTGATCATGATAAGTTTTATTGTGATGGAATGGTAATATGTTGTTAGTGTTAGATATCATTTTAGACTCATTATTTTATCATTTGTATATTTTATACTCATTGTTATATTATCTTTTCTCTAAAAAAAATTTCGGGGGCGCCCTATAAATCTCCCCCCACTATAAATCCTATTATGCCCCTGCACAAACTCTGCGATAGTTGGCTCCCACTAAACGAAAATCCTGGGTACGCCACTGCTCACCATGCCAGAGTCGCCGCGTTGGCTCGTCATGCAGGGCCGACTCGGTGACGCCAAGCGAGTCCTTGACAAAACCTCCGACTCAGCAGAGGAGTCCAAGCTCAAACTCGCCGACATCAAGGAAGCCGCCGACATCCTTGACCACTGCTACGACATCATCGTAACAGTCTCCAAAAAGAGCCATTGGAGAGGGCGTGTGGCAGGAGATCATCCTCCGCCCCACCCTCGCTTCCGCCACATCTTCATCTGCTCCATCGGAATACACTTCTTTCAGCGAGCCAGCTATATCGACTCGGTGGTGCTCTATGGACTGGACATATTCGAGAAAGTTGGTTTGAAAACCGATACCGACCGCCTACTCCCGACGATGGCCGTCGGATTCACGAAGACGATCTTCATCCTGGTCACCATGTTTCTTCTTGATAAGATCGGACAACGGCCGTTGTTTTTGTCCAGCGTGGCAGGGATGATATTATCCTCTGTGCTCCTTGGGGTCGGGCTCACCGTAATTGACCATTATGAGTGTAGACTAGTGTCGGCCCTAGCTTTGTCGATATCGATGGTGTTATCCTATGTGGCATTCTCTCCATTGGTACGGGGGCCATTACTTGGGATTATAGCTCGGAGATCTTTCCTTTAAGTTTTTGCGGGCCTAGGTGCAGTATAGGCGTCGCAGTGAATCGCGTCACCAGTGGGGTGATCTCAATGATGTTTATATCCCTGTATAAGGGTATAACAATCAGAGAGGCGTTTTTTTCTTTTTTTATACGTGGAACTCGCAGCCGCTACCTTCGGTGCGCACTGGAACGCTGCTCCTTGTGCAGTAGCCTGCAAACCACATAGGAGAGTTCAACCACCCTAAGCTAACCATAGGTTACATGCTTCACATAGTGGTTCCAGTGGGATTTGAACCCAGGACCTATCGGTCCCGGGTCACCCACCTTCACCAACTATGCCATCCCAAGGGGACGAGAGGCATTTTTCTTGTATGGGATTGCGGCGATGGCGTGGGCTGTATTTTACCTTTTATACCCTGAGACGTAGGGGAATACGCTCGAGGAAATGGAGGGCTTATTCAGAACTTCTTTAAATAGAGATAGGCGTTCAGGGGGATGACCGAGAAGAAGGCGCAAAGTAGGGGGCAAGGCAATCAGACTTAGAGGGAGGGTGGCAGTGTAAATATGGGGCCTTGATGAGGACTTTTGCGTACTTTCGCGTGGTCCGTTTTGAAATTGCTGAAATTATGTAATTTTGGTTGTCACGCAATATTAATAATAATATATCATAGTAATTATTTTGCAAAAAAAGGGGTTTGAGATTTGAGATTATTGAATTATGAGAAGAATTTAATGAAACCTCTCTAAAAGTTTTGTATTACTTATGCCATTAATAAATTTAAAAAGATCACATATAAATACAAACATAGAAAATTTTGAACTTTTTCCGGTTCCATTACTATCGCTTGCTTTATGCAATCTGTTGGGTGATGATTCATTCTATCCTCAGTAGTATTAGATCTAGTGGAAAATGATTATATCTTCTGTACTGACCAATGCTCAGTAGCCTTGTGCTCTGAATTAGTCTGAAGATTTGAAGATCCCAAAACCCTATCTTGATTGGTGAACCATTGTGTTGTAACCTATTTTTTCTGAAGTTTCAGACTCAGCAGACTCTCTGCTCTGGTTCAGGCATTCAGTAGCTTACCCGCCTCAGCACCAGAAGTAGAAGACTCAGTAATACTGGACTCAGCAGGAGCAGTATACTGAAAGGAGTCAGTCGGACTGAACTCAGCAGGAGTAGTTCACTAAACTCAGAGTTGATCTTCAGTAAAGCAGACTCAATAGGAGTTGACTACTGAATCAAAGATCAGACTCAAAGAACGACGGACGGTGTTTCGAACCGTCGAACTTTCGAAGGCAAATCAGCATAGTCAAAGTACGAGGAAGAGAGATGTCAGCTTCAAATCTCCTAGAAGTCTGTTCTGTCTCAACTACCCTTCTGAACCTCGACCAATGACAAGCAGACACCTGTCCTACACCTATTAAAGCTGCAAGTCAACAACTTTCCAGAAATGGAGGGAAAGGACACTGTCACACCGCCATGAAAGAGCCGTTAGCTACCTAAAAGAGAGAGACAAAGGATCATCGTCTCCAACGGATGTTTCCTAGTCTCTTCTCTATAAATCGAGGGATAAATCAAATTTGAAGCTCACGAGCCATCAACGAGTACACGAGCGAACGCATACACAGAGCATTCAAACGAGTAAATCCAAAAAGCCTAAGTTCTCCGCAAGAAGTTCGAAGAATCTATCTCCGGCGAAGAACTACATTCTAGCTCTTAGGGAACCAAGCTGAACCGATAAAACAGTGCCTCTAGTATCCAAACGACGCTACACGAACCCAAAGCTTTATTCAGTTGTTCGTCGTTCTAGAAGCCAATTCATTGTTCCCTATCCCTCTAACCTAAGCTCAATAGACATATCCATAGCTTAGACGAAGGAGTTCATCCTTGAACTATTCTTTATTGTAAAGAACTCCTTCATAGTTGGATAGTTGTTTAAACACTTAGTTTGATACCTTGTAAAGTGAGACTTGCTCAATATAAATCTCAAGGCCAAAGTTTGTCCAGCGTACAAACCAACTGAGACTACCTCAGTATAATAAATAGCTTCCTGATCATTCGGGACAGTGGACGTAGGATTTTTGTGTCCGAACCACTTTAAAAATCTGTGTGTCTCGTACTCTGTTTTACTGTTGCATTGATTTAACTGCTCATACTGAAAATCCTTTTAAATCATTCAACTGAGTTTCAGCGAACTGAACTGATTGCACTAATCTACTGAAACTGTTTTAATAAAAATATTTTTCCACTCAACTGAATTGGGCCTACACTATTCCGCACCACTAAATTCTATCTGCAGGATACTGAATTCTGACTCTCAGTCAGTTAGCAAATCTCAGTAGAGTCAGTCACTCTGCCGACACAATTCAGAACAGCTTATCTGGTCTGCTGAACCTATTCAGTACGACACTATCCTAAAAAGGACTGTTCGTGTTTTAAGTTGAGAAATCGGTTTCAGGTGTATTCAACCCCCCCTCTACACCTGGACGTGCTCTCGGGACCAACAATTAGTATCAGAGCAGGAGTTCTATAAGACTTTTGTTATTCTGAAACTGGTCTACTTGAACGGATCTGGAAAACGTTTTCACTGCATATCAATTCTTCATTCATATCATTATCAAATATGTCTGATATGTCAGGTATAAGGATGGTGCCCATGTGCGAGTCAGAATAGAAGCACATCTGACTTCTCTCCACGACAGCATGACAGAGGTTCTCTCCACGACAGCACGACAACAAATGGAGGTGGAATGGTGATCGGGAAGAAGATTCCCAAGGATAGAAGTCTCTTCACCCCAGAGGAGAAGAAGCTTCACAACTTAGACCGTGTCGCCAGAAACGCCATACTGACCACCTTAAGTGATTCCTACCTCGGAAGAGTTCAGGACTGCAAATTCGCGAAGGAACTCTGAGATGCTCTGGCGCTACTGAGTCGGGGGACTCAGAAGATCAAAGGAAATAAACTTGCGCTGGAACTCCAAAAGCTGGAGAGGTTGTCACTCATGCCTGATGACACTATTGAAGATCTCAATGTCAGATTCACATATCTGATGAACTCAATCAACGGGCTGGGAGAGACATTCTCCAACCGAGAAATGAATCTCAAAATTCTGAGGGCACTACCAGACGGTCATTGGACTCCTTTTGCTACTTTATTACGTCATTCTGACTTAGATATTGTTACTCCTGACCATATTTTTTCAGAACTTAAAGCAGAGGAATTCGAGTTTGGCTTACCTCAAAGGAAGCAGCGAGCTGAAGCTAACACCAAAATAGATCGTGCCTTCAAAGCATTAGTCAGCTCAGCAGCTCCAGCGTCCAGCAAGGCGAACCTTCACTCAATGATATACAAGAAGGTAATCTAGCCAAGAAGTACGTGCTGCTTGCCGTGAAATATCAGAAGGAGAAAGAGAGGCGCAGAAAACTCTCAAGAGTCGTCAGAGACTCAAAGGGTAAGAATGAATTTACACCCAGGCGCACTCCTGAATCACGTACTTATGAATGCAGGAAACAGGATGACTCAGCTCAGTCGAAACACAGGGAGAGTAAAGAAGAAAGAGTCACCACCTGCTACAACTGCAAAAAGCCAGAACATTATCAGTATGATTGTCTTGAACTCAGTACTGCTGAACGAGCCGCACGCAAAGCTCGAAGGGAGAAGTTCATCAAGAAGAGACAAGCATACATTGCTGGTGAACTCTCAGATGACTCAGATGAAGTCGATTCCTTCATGGATTCATCGGATGATGAAGCAACCTTCATGGCTTTATAGCTTGAAAACGAAGAAGATACTGAAAAGTGTCTCATGACAGGAGAAGAGGATGAGGTAAACTCTCATGAACCATTTAATTCCTCTTCACACTGCACACACGACACTCTTTCAGGTGCAGATGAGAATTTGAACGTCGCGATTGCATATGAAGAACTACTCGACGAATAGATTCAGATGAGTCTGCAGCTCAGTAAGACTCTTCAGGAATTGGATACCCTGAAAGTAGAGAATAATAGACTTTCTCAGAAGAGTTAGGTTGCTACTGAGTCTGAAGGACTTGTGTTGAGACTCAGGGAGGAGATAAATTCTCTGATGGCAAAGTCTCAGCATCAAGAAGATCGGATCTCAATTCTGACCAATGACTTAACTCAGAAAGATACTGAAGTGAGTCTACTGAAGCAAGAACTGTTAGGACTTCAGACCGAGCATGAAACGCTAAAGAAAAGTGATGATGATGTTAGGAGAAACCTGATGACTGAGCGGTACATGGGCACTGAAAAGAAGCTGGAGGCTATGCTAGCAAGCAACAAGCCCAAGCATTATAAGGAAGGACTTGGATTCAGCCAGGGAACTTCCTTATCTCCCCCCGTACACTCAGAAGTGCGACTTGCTGATAGGTTTGTTCAAGGGGAGACAATCAATGCAAACATACTGAACCCCCTAGCCAAGAACAAACAGAAGATGAAGGCACCTCATCCTACACATCAGCACTCTGACTAGAAGATCAGCACCAAGACATCCCTGTTCAGTCAAGGGGGAACCAGCAAATCAAAATGGGTTGTTCAGTATGGACCTCCTCAGCTGACACATCCAGCTCAGTATGGGTCATATTATTATGATCCTATAGTCAAAGGAGGATCCAGAAGTCAGAAGAAGAAAAAGAAAGCCGCACAAAAGGCAAAGGTCAGCAGTGCACCCACTCAGAAGATCAGGACTCTTGAACCTGAAAAGCCTAAGAAGTCAGCTTCGACCAGTCCAGTGGTAAGATACGTTGATGCAAGTGGAAAGAAGTTGTCTGAGACCACCAGGGTCGTAAGACAAATATGGGTTACCAAAACTAACATCTAAGGACCCAAAATAAAAAATAAAGGGTACATAAATATAATTCTGTTTTGCAGGTGCACAAAGATCCTTGGTATGTGGACAGCGGATGCTCGAGACATATGACATAGCAAAAGAACTTGCTGAAGAATTATACAACTGAAGAAGGACCCCGAATCGAGTTTGGAGACAATGCTAAAGGCTACACCAGAGGCTATGGAACACTCAGCATTGGAACTGCCAAAGTTCCAAGAGTATCATATGTTGAAGGACTTCAGCATAACCTTCTCTCTGTTAGTCAATTTTGTGATAACTCGAATAGAGTGATATTTGACGCTGTTTATGTGATGTTATTGATAAATCCACAGGGAAAACAATGTTATCAGGTTCGCGCAAGAAGAATATCTATGTAGCTGACTGGAACTCAGCTGAACTTGAAGCTTGTTTGTTGGCGAAGAATGACAACAGAACGGGGTGGCTTTGGCACAGAAGACTCATCCATCTCAACTTTAAGACGCTCAACAAACTAGCAAGAAACACTCTAGCAAGAGGACTGCTGAATGAAGTATTCAGCAAAGACACTCAATGTGAAGCATGTCTGAAGGGAAAGAAAACAAAGAAACAAAATCTGCCTGTTCCATCTCCTTCCACTGATCGAATCCTTCAGCTGCTACATATGGATTTGTTCGGTCCAGTCTCTCCGGTGACGATCAGAGGCAAGAAGTATGCATTAGTGGTCATTGATGACTACTCGCGCTACACATGGGTCATATTTATTGCCAACAATTCTGACGTCAAAACAGAGTTACCAACGCTTCTGAAAAGGCTCAGTGTCGAGAAGAACACCAAAATTGTCAAAATAGGTTCAGACAGAGGAACTGAGTTCCTTAATTTCATGATAGAGGAGTTTTGCAAAGCAGAAGGAATTGAGCATGAGACATCTGCTGCGCGCACCCCTCAGCAGAACGGGGTTGCTGAAAGAAAGAATCGAACACTCAAAGAAGCAGCAAGGACTCTACTCGCAGACTTAGGACTCCTATCCAAATTCTGGGAAGAAGCAACTAACACTGCATGTTACACTCAGAACCGATCTCTACTGACAAAGCAGCATAAAAGAACACCATATGAATTATGGAACGGCAGGAAGCCTTCTCTATCTTATTTCCATATTTTTAGTTGTTCGTGCTTTATCCATAATAATGGGAAAGATCAGCTGAAAACCTTTGATAGTAAGTCAGATCAGGGAATGTTCTTAGGATACTCCCGGGTCAGCAAAGCTTTCAGGATATTCAACTATCGGACCCTTTACGTGGAGGAAACAAACACAATCGACCATATTATATAGGATATCCTTTCAAAGTTGAAACAAACGTTTGAACTATATATGTATCTTTATTTATCAATTTTAAATACGGATCTATTGTGTTTTATATATTATTATATAGATATAGTCATATAGAATCTTATAAAGAAGATCTAGAATTCTATTTAACAAATATATATATATATATATATATATATATATATATATATATATATTACAAGATATACAGTTTCTCCAATGTTTTAAAATTATGGGGTAGACATTAAGTGGGTGTTTGCAACTGCTTATTATAAGCACTTTTTATTTATTTTTACTTAAAGTTGAAAATAATTGTTTTTAAGCAAAATCAGATAGTTTTTGGTATCAATAATAAAAAAACAGATATATTTGGTAGTTTTAGAAATTATGGTGCTTTAAAAACTGCTTAATTAAGTAGTTTAGTTGCTTAATTTTAGAGAAGCTGCTGCAGTAAGCAGATTTACCAAGCACAAAAAACTGCTTATTCTATCAATAAGCAGATAAGTGCTTAAAATAAGTATTTGCAAACACTCCCTAAGTCTAACTTTATGATCGATATTGATTTTTAAGTTTATCCAGTACTACCTTCAATATATATAACAATACGGGATTAGTTAATTCTAATAATATAAAAAGAAGCAACCGAAGTATGAATCTTCTAATTCCATAGAATACATTTATATACAGTTAAATCTTTTTAAAGTAATAATTTTGGTACTAAAAATATATCATTTAACGAGGTTATTACTTTATCGAATATTATTTTAGTTTAATAACTCAAGTCGATATTAGAAGAAATTATTATCAAAGCGAAGTTATTACTCTATTGAGCATTACTTTATCAAGGTTTTTACTGTACATATGCCCCGTTTGGGAAAATAGCTTAAATAAGTGCTTATATCATAAGTGCTTATGTTATAAGTGCTTAAATTGAATAAGTTGTTGCGACTTAATTAGAAAAAAACGTTTAAAAAATTGTTGTCACGCGGATTTGATATTATGACCTATTTTTCATAAGCTGTTTTTGGCTTATTTTCATAAGCTATCAACTTATGAAAATAAAGCCAAAAAGAGCTTATTCTAAAAAATAAGTTGTCCCAAATGCGTGGAAAATCGCTTATTTTTTAGAATGGTCGACATTGCAGAAGACTCGTCTCTAACTGATGAAGTCTCCACCGAATGGTCGACGTTGCAGAAGACTCGTCTCCGAGCCACAGGAGAAGTCGCTTGCACAGATCCCTGAAATATCAGCTCATCAGGATCTGGTCGACATAGCGATCAGGGCAAGAACACAAATGCTGCTGAGGTTCCTAAATTGGGACATCCTCGAAGAACTGATCAAGCAACAGTCAGCATTGTCCATACTGGCAGAGGAATAGAGTCTGCAGTCAGCCATTGGGTTTGGCGAGCCCGCTGACTTAGCTTCATTCGAAGACCTGAGATCAGCAATGCTGTATCTACTAGATCTAAGGTCCACTCAGCAGACCGTCAGCAGCCCATCGCAGCCTTCCCATCATGACGACGACAACGATGATGACGATAATGATGAGGACCAGGCACCACCCAAGGAAGCAGACCAGGGAGAATCTGCTGAGGGTAAAACTCCCAGCGAGAAGGGCAAGTCACCACCTACACCTCCTACATCAGGTGACGCCAAGGTTGCCTCGAAGCCCAACAGAGAGCAACAACTCGCAGCATCTGAGCAAAGGCTCAAAACCAGCTCATATCAGATCAAACCTATCGGTTCCGTGTCCTCGAAGTCTATCAACAAGGCAATTAGGAAGCAAGGAGACAAAAATCGTCTCCTAGCTAAGGACGTCCACCTGAAGTGGGCGCAAAACACTAAGTCTTAGACGGAGAGTTGACAGACTGGCCAGCGTAGTGAAAAAGGTCTCGAAAACTCCTACAACTCCTAACATTCAAGAGATTGTCTAGACCACGCTTGCCGCTCAGAAGGCGGACCTGGCTGCTCAAAGTTAGCAGCTCCTCGAAGCTCAGTAGAAAACTTTTTCTGAGCAGCTGATTAAGAGCCTCGCAACTGTCCAGAAGACAATGGATGAACGCAATAAAGTGGCCACCTCCAGCCTGAAAAAAGCTCTGGAAAATCAGGCGGCGACCCTTAAGCTCATCCAGACAGAGATGATTGTCTCTCTTGATGCATCGCTACTGACACAAAGACAAGAAACAACAGCCCAGATTCAACAGATCTGCAAAGACCAAGAGGCTGACTGGGAACACTACTGCGATGCGGTCAGAGACTTCGACACCACCACCGCTTCCATCAAGAACATTCTTTTAAAGCAGATTCGAGAAGTAGTTGTGATGGTTCAGCTGCTTTCGACGTGCCGGCCACCGTCTGCCCTGGAGCAAGGATGCTGAGGGTAGGTTCAGCAGTAGATGCAGTAGCACCCTTATCCGGTTGAGTTCCCTCATCAGGCTTCTTAGGGCCTGAATCACGGGGTGGGTCCTGACCTCGGGATCAGACCCATCTGAAGGCGCAGATGTGGAGACAGGTTGTCTGTCATTCAGCATTGCAAGCATGGCCGCCCTCAGATCTTTGAGCGTTCCGAGGTCTCGGAATAGCCAATCTTCCCTCTGATCAGCAGCTCTTCCTCATGAAGCTGCTCGCAGGAGTGGTGGATGATGAGTCTCTTCAGGTTATGCCACTCCTGGAACCTGAGTAACATTCTGTGAGGTACTCATCCATCAAGTCGTCTTTGTAAGAGACGGTTGTGAAGCCTTTGCTCGGCAAGTTGAAGCTTTTCTTCAGTGCTTCTCGGATGGACATCTGCTTGATCACAAACTCATCACGCGTGGGATCGCCTATTAGATGGACAATGAAACGGCAACAAATATCTCCGTCGATGGACTCTGAGTTTAGGTAGGCCTCAGATACTTGGCGTGGAATGAAGAATGATGCTTCCTCGTAAGAAAACCTTCCAGCCCGGTCTCGCAAAGTGCGTAGAAGATCTCCTCCATGTAATCGAGATCGCACGCGTCAAACTCCATCATAGGCTCACACCAGACGCGATCCTTCTCGAGAATCTCTTGTATATCCATAGGAGAATCTACATGGATTCCTGTCATCTTGAGAGGTTAGTTTTTTGAGAGATTGAAAGATGAGAGTATGTAAGGGTAAGGGAAATCTCTGAAAATACTATGGCTCAAGTTGTGCAGTTTCGGTAGTGGCGGTTTTTAACATTTGAACGCATATATATATCTTAGAGAAGATAAATAGTTAAAGATCAATGGTTCAGTTTAAACGCGCTTTTTGAGATGGACGGCTAGGATTAAGTTTTATAAAAATAAGCAATGATCAAATTAGCCGCCTAAGTCAAAGACAGTTGTATATAGCCTAAGAAGTAACTTTGATACAACATTCATTTAATGCGTTGCAGAGTTCAACATGCTTTTACATAGAATGTCGTGTATTAAATGTAAACCGTTAATATTGAATGACAATCTCTAAGGCATTGAATACGATGCTGAATCTGAGTCATAAATGTACATAACTGTTCTATTGGCTACTACTGAGTAGAGATAAGCAAACCTGTCAGCTAAACATTGTAGTCAGCTGATACCTCGTGTCGATGGTTGCTGGGTCTCTATGTATTGATTTTATTCAGTACTGAGAGTGAACATTCCCCCTTACTGAATGCTCCTCTCCTGAATCCACTTACTGACTGGAGTCAGTAGGGTCCAGAAGTCCTAGCTCTACTGAAGGTTCTTTGAATATGGCTTCAGCTAGAGGCTTGGTCAGTATATCAGCCCGTTGATGGTCAGTATGGATCTTTTCCATCCTGATATCCTTCTTTTCGACATGGTCACGAATGAAGTGGTGTCTAATGTCCACGTGCTTGCATCTCCTATGAAGTATAGGATTATGAGTGATTGCAATGGTACTGGTACTGTCGCAGAAGATCGGCACTTCATTTTAAATGACGTCATAGTCGCGTAGGCCGCTTGTCTCGACCTAAAGGATTTGGGCGCAAAGAATTTCCTAGGCAGCCATGTATTCAGCTTCAGTAGTTGACGTCGCTACTGAATGCTGTTTCTTTGAGAACCATGGGATTATTTTATTGTCAAGGAACTGACATGTTCCCAAAGTTGACTTTCGGTCAATTCTACATCCTGCATAGTCAGCATCATAATAACCAATTAGTTCAATATTATCATCAGCTGGATACCATAAACCCATGTTAGGTGTTCCTCTTAGATAGCAGAGAATCTTCTTTGCTGAGTCCATGTGACTCTGCTTCGGATTCTCCTGAAATCGAGCGCCGACACCTACAACATAAGTTATGTCAGGTCGAGTAGATGTTAAGTATAATAAAGAACCAATTATAGCACGAAATTCAGTTTGGTCTACTGATACTCCCTCTTTATCAAGATCAATTTTCATGTTTGTGTTCATCGGAATCTGGATTGGTTTGCCGGATGTGCAACCGAATCTCTTGATGAGGTCTCGAGTGTATTTGCCCTGATTGATGAACATTCCCTTCTTAGATTGTTTCACTTGAAAGCCGAGGAAATAATTCATCTCTCCCATCATAGACATCTCGAACTTATCCTTCATCATCCTTTCAAACTGCTGACACATGATGATATTCTTTGATCCGAAGATGATGTCATCTATGTAGATCTGCACGAGTAGTAGGTCGTCTTCCAGTCGAATGCTTAATAATTTGCGATCTACTGTGCCCTTCTGAAAACCTTTCTGAAGAAGAAACTCAGACAGGGTATCGTATCAATCCCTGGGTGCTTGTTTTAACCCATACAGAGCCTTTCTGAGTCTAAACTTGAAAGCCGGAAGGTTGTTCTACATAGACTTCTTCTTTCAGCACGCCGTTCAGGAAAGCAGACTTCACATCCATTTGATAAACTCTGAATCTTTGATGTGTTGCATAGGCTAGGAATAGTCTGATTGCCTCCAATCTTGCAACTGGAGCGAACGTTTCATCGAAATATATCCCTTCAACTTGACAGTAACCTTTTGCCACGAGTCTTGCTTTGTTCCTTACTATGACGTTGTTTTCATCTCGCTTGCTCTTGAAGACCCATTTGGTTCCAAGTACATGTTGATGCAGGGGTCTGTCAACAAGCTCCCAAACTTTGTTTCTCGTTAACTGATTCAGCTCCTCCAGCATGACTATGATCCAGTCAGCATCTTTCAGTGCGTCCTCAACTGACTGTGGTTCTTCAGTAGACAAGAAGCCAGAATATAAGGCACTTTCTCCCTGACAGAATCTGGATCTTGTCATTACGCTTGCTGAAGGATCCCCAATAATTAAATCAGAAGAGTGAGCATCCAGCCACGATCTACGATGTTTCAACTCTTCATCTGAAACTTGTTCAACACAGATAGTAGGTGAGTTAGGCATTTTAGTTGTACTATTATGAGATTGAAGCAATTCAGTTACGAGAGAATGATCTACTGAGTCACCAGGTTCCGGGGCATTTTGCTCAGGAACTTCAGTTGTTCCTCCTGAGTTGTTATTCTCAGTAGAGATCTCAATTACCACTTGGGTTTCCTCATCGACCTGAGTTACCTGGGATTGACTCTGTTCAGTAGAGTCAATCTGTTCAGCTACTTCTATTGCTGGCTGAGATTCAGTAGGCTTGTCTTTAATTTCCTCATCTGAATCATCATCCCAACATAGCTGGATCTTTTCAACTTTATCTTTTAAGCTCAGATCCTGTAGCTTCTTACTGATGCACTCAGATTCAGGTTTAGAGTTTCTGCTCCTGTCTTCAGTAGCAAACTCATTAAAAACAACATGAGGGCTTTCCTCCACGCAAAGGGTGCGATAGTTAAAGACTCTGAAAGCTTTGCTGACCCGGGAGTATCCTAAGAACACTCCCTGGTCTGACTTGCTATCAAAAGTCTTCAGCTGGTCTTTCCCATTATTGTGGATAAAGCACGAACACCCAAAAATATGGAAATAAGATAAAGAAGGCTTCCTGCCGTTCCATAGTTCATATGGTGTCTTCTTATGCTGCTTTGTCAATAGAGATCGGTTCTGAGTATAACATGCAGTATTAGTAGCTTCTGCCCAGAATTTGGTTGGGTGTCCTGAGTCTGCGAGTAGGGTTCTTGATGCTTCTTTAAGTGTTCTGTTCTTTCATTCAGCAACCCCATTCTGCTAAGGTGTGCGCGCAGCAGACGTCTCATGCTCTATTACTTCTTCTTTGCAGAACTCCTCCACCATAAAATTCAGGAACTCTGTTCCTCTGTCAGAACGTATTTTTATGATCTTGGTGTTCATCTCGACACTGAGCTTTTTCAGAAGCGTTGGTAACTCTGTTTTGGCGTCAGACTTGTTGGCAATAAATATGACCCATATGTAGCGCGAGTAGTCATCAATGACCTCTGATCGTCACCGGAGAGACTGGACTGAACAAATCCATATGTAGCAGCTGAAGGATTCCATCAGTAGAAGGAGATGGAACAGATGGATTTTGATTCCTTGTTTGCTTTCCCTTCAGACATGCTTCACACTGAGTATCTTTGCTGAATACTTCATTCGGCAGTCCTCTTGCTAGAGTGTTTCTAGCCAATTTGTTGAGCGTCTTGAAGTTGAGATGACTGAGTCTCTATGCCAGAGCCACCCCGTTCTGTTGTCATTCTTCGTCAACAAACAAGCTTCAGGTTCAGCTGAGTTCCAGTCAGCTACATAGATATTCTTCTTATGTGAACCTGATAACACTGTTTTTCTATAGATTTATCAATGACATCACAGAAACCAGCGTAAAAAATCACTCTATTCGAGTTATCACAAAATTGACTAACAGAGAGAAGATTATGCTGAAGTCGTTCAACATATGATACTCTTGGAACTGTTGATGTTCCAATGCTGAGTGTTCCATAGCCTCTGGTATAGCCTTTTGCATTGTCTCCAAACTCGATTCGGGGTCCTTCTTTAGTAGTATAATTCTTCAGTAAGTCCTTTTGGTACGTCATGTGTCTTGAGCATCTATTGTCCATGTACCAAGGGTCCTTGTGCACCTGCAAAACATAATTATGTTTAGGTACCCTTTATTTTTGATTTTGGGTCCTTAAATGTTAGTTTTAGTAACCCATATCTGTCTAACGACCCTGGTGGTCTCAGACAGTTTCTTTCCACTTGAGTCAACATATTTGACCACTGGACTGGTCACTGCTGACTTCTGAGGCTTTTCAGGTTCAGGAGTCCGGATCTTCTGAGCTGGTGGACTGCTGACCTTTGCCTTCTGCACGGCTTTCTTCTTTTTCTGACTCTTGGGTCCTCTTCTGACTATGGGGTCATAATAATATGAACCATATTGAGCAGGATGTGTCAGTCGTGGAGGTCCATACTGATCAACCCACTTTGATTTGGTAGTTCCCCCTTGACTGAACTGGGGTGTCTTGGTGCTGATCTTCTTGTCAGTTACTGATGTGTAGGGTGAGGTGCCTTCATCTTTTGTTTGTTCTTTGCTAGGGGGTTCAGAATGTCTGCATTGATTGTCTCCCCTTGAACAAACCTATCAGTAAGCCGGTCTTCTGAGTGTACTGGGGCGATGAGGAGGTACCCTGGCTGAAACCAAGTCCTTCCTTACAATGCTTGGGGTTGTTGCTTGCTAGCATAGCCTCTAGCTTCTTCTCAGCGCCCATGTACCGCTCAGTCATCAGGTTCCTCCAGGCATCATCACTTTTCTTCAGTGTATCATGCTCGGTCTGAAGTCCTGACAGTTTTTGCTTTAGTAGACTCAGTTCAGTATCTTTCTGAGTTAAGTCATTGGTCAAGACTGAGATCCGATCTTCTTGATGCTGAGACTTGGCCATCAGAGAGTTTATCTCCTCCCTGAGTCTCAACACGAGTCCTTCAGACTCAGTAGAAACTTGACTCTTCTGAGAAGGTCTCTGATTCTCCACTTTTAGGGTATCCAATTCCTGAAGAGTCTTACTGAGCAGACTCGTCTGAATCTGTTCGTCGAGCAATTCTTCATATGCGACCGCGACATCCAAATTTTCATCTGCACTTGAAAGAGTGTCGCATGTGCATTGTGAAGAGGAATTAAATGGTTCATGAGAGTTTACCTCATCCCCTTCTCCAACCATTAGACACTTTTCAGCAGTTTCTTCAGCTTCAAGCTCTAGGGCCATGAAAGCTGCTTCATCATCGGATGAATCCATGAAGGAGTCGACTTCTTCTGAGTCGTTTGAGAGTTCATCAGCAATGTATGCTTGTCTCTTCTTGGTGAATTTCTCTCTCCTTGCTTTGCGTGCTGCTCGTTTAGCACTACTGAGCTCAGGACAGTCATATTGATAGTGTCCTGGCTTTTTGCAGTTGTAGCAGGCGATGAATTTTTCTTCTTTGCTTTCGCTTTCTTTTGATGGTGCTGAGTCATCCCTTTTTCTGCATTCAGAAGTATGCGAGTCAGGAGTGTGTTTCGGCGTGTGTTCAGACTTACCTTTCGATTCTCGGTAGGCTTTAGTCACTTTTCTGCGCCGCTCCTTCTCCTTCTGATACTTTACGGCAAGCAGTGCGTACTTCTGAGCTAGACTTCCTTCTTGTATATCGTTGAGTGAAGGTTTCAGTCTTACTCGACGCAGGAGATGTTGTGCTGACTGATGCTTTGAAGGCATGGTCAATTTTAGTGTCAGCTTCAGCTCGCTGCTTCCGTTGAGGTCTGTCAAACTCGAATTCCTCTGCTTGAAGTTCTGAAAAGATATGGTCAGGAGTAACAATATCTAAATTAGAATGGCGTAATAAGGTAGCAAAAGGAGTCCAATGACCGTCTGGCAGTGCCCTCAATATTTTGAGATTCATTTCTCGGTTGGAGAATGTATGTTCCAGCCCGTTGATGGAGTTCATCAGATTCGTGAATCTGACGCTGAGATCTTCAATGGTGTCTCCGGGCATGAGAGACAATCTCTCCAGCTTTTGGAGTTCCAGCGCAAATTTGTTGGCTTTGATCTTCTGAGTCCCCCGACTCAGTAGCGCTAGAGCATCCCAGAGTTGTTTTGCAGTCTTGCATTCCTGAACCCTGCTGAGATAAGAATCGCTTAAGGTGGTTAGTATGGCATTCCTTGCGACTCGGTCTAAGTTGTGAAGTTTCTTCTCCTCAGAGGTGAAGAGACTTATGTCCTTGGGAATCTTCTTCCCGGTCACCATTCCTCCTCCGGCTGCTGGATCCTGAGCTACGACACTATCGATCATAGGAACGATAGGTCCTTCCTCAAGTACTTTTGTCATGCTGTCGTGGAGGGAGGTCAGATGAGCCTCCACTCTGACCCGCCATACACCATAGTTCTCTACTGAGAACATGGGTACCATCCTTATACCTGACATATCAGACATATTTAATAATGATATGAATGAAGAATGATATGCAGTGAAAACGTTTTTCCGGATCCGTTCAAGTAGACCAGTTTCAAGATAACAAGAGTCTTATAGAACTCCTGCTCTGATACCAATTGTTGGTCCCGAGAGCACGGTCAGGTGTAGAGGGGGGGGGTGAATACACCTGAAACCAATTTCTCAACTTGAAACACGAACAGTCCTTTTCAGGAAGATTATCGTACTGAACAAGTTCAGCAGACCAGATAGCTGTTCTGAATCGTGTTGGCAGAGTGACTGACTCTACTGAAATCTGCTAGCTAACTGAGCATCATAATTCAGTTTCAGCAGATAGAGTTCAGTAGTGCGGAATAGTGCAGGCCCAATTTAGTTGAGTAGAAAAACGTTTTTAATAAAATAGTTTCAGTAGATTAGTGCGATCAGTTAAGTTTGCTGAAACTCAGTTGAATGATTTTAAAGGATAGTTTTCAGTATGAACAGTTAAAATCAATGCAACAGTAAAGAGAACACAAATAAGAGACACAGAGATTTTTAAAGTGGTTCGGATATCAATCGATCCTACGTCCACTGTCCCGAAAGTTCAGGAGGCTATTTATTATACTGAGTTAGTCTCAGTCAGCTTGTACACTGGACAAAGCTGCGTCTTGGAATTTATACTGAGCAAGTCTCAGTTTACACGGTTATCAAACTGAAGTGTTTGACAAACTCTCCAACTATGAAGGAGTCCTTTTACAATAAGGATTAAGTTCAAATATGAACTCCCTCGTCTAAGCTATAGATATGTTCTAATGAGCTCAGGTTAGAGGGATAGGGAACAAGAAGGTAGCTTCTAGAACGACGAACAACTGAGTTTAGCTATGGGTTCGTGTAACGTTGTTTGGATAATAGAGGCTTGTTTATCAGTTCAGCTTGGTTCCCTAAGAGCTAGATTTTAGTCTTTCGCCGGAGATATATTCTTCGAACTTCTTGCAGAAGACTTGGGCTTTTCGGATTAGCTCGTTTGAATGCTCTGTGTGTGTCGTTAGTTTTCATTCGTGAGTCTCGTGTTCCTCGTTAGTCTTGTTAGTGTCGTGAGCTTCAAATTTCGATTTATCCCTCTATTTATAGAGAAGAGATTAGGAAAGATCCGTTGGAGGCGACGATCCTTTGTCTCTCTCTTTTGGGTAGCTAACGGCTCTTTTGAAGTAGGGTGGCGTGTCCTTTTCCTCCTTTTCCGGAAAGTTGTTGACTTGCAGCTTTAGTAGGTGTAGGACAGATGTCTGCTTGTCATTGGTCGAGGTTCAGAGTAGTGGTTGAAACGGAACAGACTTCGAGGTGATTTGAAGTTGTCTTCTCCTTTCCTCGTACTTTGACTATGCTGATATCCTTCAAAAATTCTGACAATTCAGAAGACCAGTAGTTGGATATTGTTGTGTTACAATTATAATTTCTTGCTTTAGATGGTAAGTTATTAATGAAGCAGCAGATAATTGAAAGATAAACAATAAACAAGGGAAGAAGCCCTAAGTGGAAGCGCCGCTTCAATCGTTTTCAGAAAAGTAGGAAGCAAAAAGTGGTTCACCAATACACAAGCCTAGTATATCACTAACTAGGGCAACTAGAAAATACTAAAATACCCTTGAACTAAATTAACAATAATTAAAACAGATAGATTGGGCGTGTCCTGCATCAGTTATGCTCCTTAGGTTCTTACTGTCAACTCTTGTTAAAATATGCACTTGTAGCCTGTGCATTTATGGTGTAAGTGTATGCTTTTGCAGACATGAAGCTCTTACAAAAGGACAATTGTGCAGTGTACAATAAAATTATTTAGCTCCATGGCACTAGGACTTAGTAATGGTATATATGAACTACTGAACTAGTCGATTGGTGATTTTGTCCACTGCTAATTTTTTACCTTTAGAGAAGAGACCTTTTAGTCTTTAGATTCACTGTTAGAACTTAGACCATTATCTTGATTTTTTGGGAACTGAAATGAGGAATTGTCCTCATTAAATATGTTAATTTGACCATTTAGGTGCTTTTCCACCTACTATTTCTGATCTGTCCATATCTCCGTATTTCTGTTTGCAGATACTGTTCGAGGAGTGGCTATAATGCCAAATTTAGGAATCCTTTCCGCATCTCATGATGGGTAAGATTTTGGTATCCCTAGTAGAAGTGCTAACAGGGGCTACTTTAATGATGATTCATGACACAAGGTTCATTGCCATTTTATCTGCAGTGTAATTTAATGGATATTTCATCTGACGCCAGTGAAAAGTCATAAGTGAAGTTAATGCCCGTCTAGTTCCAGGAACTGATTGCCTGCCTCACATATTTATATTTATGTGAGACGCGTTTGCTTACAAGAGACCATATTTAATAGGATAACAGAGTCGTTAAATGTATTTTGCAAGTTAATTTCCATAGCAGTAATAATCCATTGACACAAATAGTTCATGGGAGAAAATAAACCTTTGACATTTATTAGCTTTTCATTTATTTTTATTTTATTGAAAATAACTATCTTGGTGCAACCATGAAAGGGCTTCTGATATATCAATACTAGTCTTGTTTACTTGGTCTTTCCTCGAGATCCCTATTTCCCATTGCTCGCTACTATCTTTTGAATTGTTTTCATTTTTTTACTTTATAGTTCTAATATGAACGTTGCTATGCTTGTATTGTCCAAAAAATCCTTGTCTTGTTTTTATCCTAAGTGTTTTCTTTCCCCTCTCATTCTTGTCCTTCTCGATTCTTTTGGTTTCTATATGGTAGATCAATTAGGCTATGGGCACTCAGTGGGGAACTTCTAATGGAGATGGTTGGTCAGATGTCCATTGTTTATTCAGTGGATGCTCATGCGTCTGGCCTCATAGTGAGTAGTAGCGAGGATTGTTCAGTAAAAATATGGAAAGGTTACTTTTTGTCTTGTTTTTTCCTTTCATCCTTTTCCTTCTTTTTTGTGTGTGTGTGTGCTGACTTAAATAAACAATGTTTATACTATTTTCTCTTCTCTATTTATGCCTCCTCCAATTAGTATTAGAATCATGTTTCATTGCAGATGGGGTTTGTGTGCAGATCTTAGAACATCCTGGCTGCATTTGGGATGCTAAATTCTTGGAAAATGGCGACATTGTGACTGCTTGTTCAGATGGCATTGTGTGTCTCTGGATCACGGATCATGAAAGGATCGCTTACACTGTAGAACTAGACTCATTTGCTTTTCAACTTTCTCAATACAAGATCAGCAGGTATTGATTTTTTCTTCTAATGTGTTGCCTAAGAGGGCACTTGGAGGACGCATATCACATATTTTTATGCTGCTTCTTCTTAGTTACCATCTCTCGGGTAGAGTTTTGAAACCAAGTATTTTCTGGTGGCTGTACCAAGTTCAGGTGGAAGTCTATCTTCTCTGTATTTGGGTTTTAAACTCGCAATACTAGCAAAATATTGCACGTTATTTGGAAAAATCAATTCTCTATGCACTATGTTGGTGTCTTTTGATGGAATGGGAGAGATTTTGAATATTGTGAAGAATCATTCAAAAGTAGCAATGTCGAGTTCCAAAACTCGAGAAATTTTTAATGAATTTTTTGGAGGGACATGTTAGAGCTTAATGTTTTACATAGACGACCTCTTTTTTTGGCTGCATGGATGTACTTCCCCTGGTTGACTCGATTCTTTCAAATTGTTTCTCAATTTGCACCGTGTTATTGATTCTGTTATTCAAAAATTTGGTCTTATAGAAGTTGATTGTATTTATTAATGCCAATGATAAATATGAAGTTTTGCTTCAATGATAGTGATGATTTTCCTACTATGTTGTGAAATTTAATCAGAGAAAATATGGTGTCATATTATCTCTTCGTCTTGTCTTGCATGACAGACTTTTTCTTTTCTTTTCTTTTCTTTTTTCCCTTGTAAAATTTATTTTTAACTTACTAGCCTGAGTTTTCTAATATATGGTAAACGGTAGACCTTTGGCAATTTACTGAATAGCTTATTGAGCCACTTAGAAACATCTTACTTACATTGTCTGATGATTTTTTATGTATTAGGAAGAGAGTTGGTGGTCTAAACTTACTGGGTCTAGAAGCATTGAAGACTCCGGGTACAGTCTACATAACTATTTTTGAGAGTTTCTGTTTGAAGCTTATTATCCGTCTCAATTCTTGAATATGACAATGAAGCTTGGCACTGTTCCAAATGTGAATGATCAGGAAGTAGTGATGGACAGACAAAGGTGGTTTGAGGAGGAGATAATGGTGTGGCCTATGCATGGAATATGAGTGAACAGAAGTGGGATAAGGTAATAACATATCTATACTTGGCTTGGCGTGAATTTCTTCAATTTTGTCAGGTTCATCCTTTCTGGTTTATATCTATTTGATTTGTTCTTTACTTTTCGTACATCTGATTTAATTAGACTAGGATTTGTGCATCTCTACTGTGGAAGTTTCTATTTATGGTCAATTAGCTTATTAAATTTTCATTTGGTTAATTATCTGGTTTTCTCCTTCAGAATTGCTCTTTTGTTCTTAATCTTGATTTCCCATCTAGATTGGTGAAGCTGTTGATGGACCTGACGATAATGTTCAGCCTTCTGTGCTCAATGATGTTCAGTATGACCACGGTTAGCATTGTGTTTTCTACTCTAGGCGCCTGTGTATGCCATTTGTTTGTATTCTTTTCTAATGAGTAATGACAAGTTGTGTTCCATATTGGTCAGTTTTTGATGTTGACATTGGAGATGGTGGGCCTATACCTAAATTGTTGTACAATCGCACAGGTATTGAACAGTTTTTATGAAGTACATGATAATCCTTAAAATTATGCTTTTATTGTAAGTACGGGTGCAATCTTCACGTTGTATTGTAGTTTCGTGTTTATGGCTTGTATTTATTTCCTCCTAGCTGTAAACTATTGTCGTTGAGGTACTTAATCATATATTTTCCTTACAGAAAATCCCTATGATGTGGCTGATATAACTGGCTACTCAACGAAAATTTACCTCTTTCTTACCGGCAACAGATTGTAGAATTTATTTTGCAAAACACGGGGCAAAAAGATTTCACTCCATTGTTTCAGCACCCTTATACTGGATGTAAGGCCAAATATTAATTATGTAAATGAAGGTTTTTTATGTGCTGTTCACTCTTACCATTTATGTTCTGTTTTAATGTGTCGGTCAATGCGTATGTACCTGGAGCACCAGCAAAACTTCCAGGTCTCGACTTTGCATTCTTTTCTCTCATTTATTGCAATTATTAGTGGAAGAGGTTTGATAGATCATTTTGTAAATGCAGGTTCATCATCGTCAAAGCCTTCTTACAAGCACATTCCAAAAGTAATCTTGCAACTTTGACCATTTTTTGCTTTTCCAGTTGAGTTTAGTTCTAGGCTGTAGGTAGAGGGTCTACGTTTTTATTTTTCTCCCTTTTTTTTTGGTAAAAATTGTCAGTCTTAACTTGATATATATTGGAAAAAAAATGCACATCGTACTTGTTCCCATTTTGTAGAAATGTTCATGTCTCATGTGACCAAGCAGTTTCATATACTTAGGTTTTAATATCATGTAGGATCTTTTTGCATCAGAAAGGCTTTGAATCTTTACATGAATGATGATGTGTAATTCAAAACTATAGCTCCTTACAATCGAAGGATTCAAGTCTATATGTTACTTAATAAAGCTACACTTTACGGCTCCAGTCTGAAGGATTGAAATTGGGTTGATTGATAACTAAAAAACTAGTAAGATTGAAACATACTTGGTGGATTGTGGGAACTGGTAATGAGCAGGGAGTTTGGGAGAGTTTGTGTACAAGGCTATATGATTCTTGTGAGTACTGGTTCCATTCTCTAGTGTTACTTATACTTGTTTTTTGGCAGAGAGGGATGCTTGCATTTGACACCACTCAGTCGATGTAATCCTCGAAAACGTGCACGAGTTTAACAATTCCTTGCTGTCTGAACGGGTAAGCTATTTGCTTCACATTCTAATAATTGTTTCCTCTTGTTATATGGTGCCACTGTGGAATTATTGACTTCTCAAAGGAGTACCGCTTAGTTGTGTTTCATGGGAAGTAATTATATTTGTAATACAAGTGCCGAAACTCTGTTAAAGTACTAAACCTTGTTTCCAATGAAACGAAACTTCCCTGGGCCAGTAGATTATTTTCATATTTTACTTATGTGGAAGCCATTGCTGCAGTTATTGATGTAGTAAGGATGGTTGTGCAGCATCCATATGGAGCGGTGAGGCTTCTGCAGTACGTCAAGGAGGAACATGGTATCGAATGAGTTTTTCTTTGCTCTGGATCTGCAAATTTCCATTTAACTTTTATATGATGAAGATGTCTGTTGCTCCCGCCACGGATTCCCCGCTTTTGATGAATGCAGCAATGCCTTGATATTATTTTCTTTTTTCTTGCTTCCCCATGATATACCTCTAAGTCTTAGTTTTATTATTCATTTATTGCTACCTTATTCTTTAATTTTTTGCAATCAGATGTAATCATTGAGTTGATCAAGAAAGTGACAGCAAGTTCTCCACTTCCCGCCAATCTGCTTACAAGCCTCCTCACAGTTACTAATCTTTTCAAAAACTCATGTTTCCACGAATGGTTATTAAATAATCGTGCTGAGCTAAACATCTGTTAGTATATCCGAAGTTCAAGTGAGAATTTAGACAGAAATCAGCCTTTTTCGTGTTTGACATATTTTCCTTCAATCAGAGAACATTTTATTTTGATCCTTTTTTCTAGTATGATATCTGCATAGGATGATATCTGCATAGGAGGATTTACTTATTTATTTTGGATCTTTTAGATTCTTGATTCCTTCTCAAGTTGTTGCTCATCGTCAAATAAGAATGTTCAGATCTCCTACGCAACCTTGATTCTCAAGTAAGTAGCAGGTTTAATGAGTGAGATTAAACTCCATTTAGTCTTTATCTGTGCCTAATTCTCTTACATCAAATGAGAAGAAATATTGAGCTTTTCAAGTAAGTATCTCAATTATTAGGAAAATAATTGTTATTCAACTTTAAAACCATTCGTCTTTAAATTATTATTCCAAAATGTGAGTACTAAGAGTGTTGTTTATCTTAAATTAGTTTCTGGTGGCCCTTAATTGTCCAGTTTTGCTTAATATCCTTTAAAATCTGCTTTATGGTAATACTGTTTCTGCGCAAAGAAATTCCTTATCATTTTCTTAAAAACATTTCATTCAAACTGCCTCCTAAAATTCATGTTCACTCATATGTGATCCTATATTTGTGACATATTGAAATTTATTAAGATTTCTCACAGCCATCTATAATATAAGATCTGTGCAAGTAAATTTGCAAACCATAGACCCATAGCTGAACTGTACTAAAGGCTGGGGGTGTGGTCCATCTCTTTACTCTTAGTAAATGGGTTTGAGTTGATACCCATTGATATCTGCAGTTACGCTGTTCTTTTGATTGAGAAGAAGGATGAGGAAGGCCAGTCTCAAGTTCTTTCCGCAGCACTAGAGGGTTGCTGGTTTTCCCTTTCTCTTAAGTGCTTTCATCATAGTATGTTTAGCTGGTGCATTCTAAAATTTTGTGGATATAACTAATATTTCGCTGTGCATCTTTATCTCCTGTAGATGGCAGAAGGGGAAACGGTGGAGTCTGATTCAAGATTCCGGGCTTTGGTGGCCATTGGCGCACTGTTAAATTCTCTCGTGTTCCATTATTTCCACCCCGTTTCTTGTTATTGAATTCATCGTAGATTGGTTCCACATGTTTCAAATATATTTTCGCTTTCTTGTGAAGGTTTAACTGCACAGTCTTTTCTAAAGTACTGTAGTGATGTTGAACTTTTGAACATTAATTAAATTTAATAGAGTGATAAGTTGTAACAAACAGAAAGGAAGGCGTGGGCGGAGGAGACGTCGGACTCAGTCAGAATTTTGAAGATGAGGGTTTTCTATTCGCTATGGTGAAAATGAGAGAGATAGATTATTTGACGGAAGAGGATGATGAAGTGTTTACAGATGAACGTGAGGTATTTTGGACCGTCGATTGCGAAAGTGGCTAAGGAGGAGATTTAAAGGATCGTGGGCAACGTGGACGACTGAGATGGCGTCGACTTGTTATCTTTATGTTGCTTTTAATTAAGTTTGTGAAACACGCTTTTAAAACCTAGGGTTGCTTATAAGCAATTGGGGAGTTTAATGAAAGGCATGAAAAAATTGCCAACTCTTATTTTATCTTTCGTTTTGTTGTTCTTGTTTCGTTCCTTCCATTTACTTCCAGTTCTTACATACAGAAATTAAATACAACTACACTATCAACATCTTGAACTGTTACATAGCAACCACCGACTGTTACATTGGTATCAAGAGCCAGGCTATGGCACATTTGCAGCCTAAGGACGGCGAGATTGACTCCAACCCGTTGGACGACGGCGATCTTCAGCCCAAACAAACTCCAGATCCGGCAACCTGTGAGGTAACAGATCAGCAAATTCCTTTTGATTCTACCACACAACATCTACACCTTCTAACAAATCAATATCAAACCCTTCTAAGCACCGTTAATTCCATGGCCTCTCATATGGCTTACCCAACCTACCCTTACTCACCCTATTCCCAAAACTCCATTAACTACCCAAATCTTGGCTACCCAAACCCTAACCTCCCTCACCCTATGCTATTTTACCCTAACCCGGGGTTAGCCACTTCTCAACCGTTCCCAGTTTCCCCAGACCAAACCCTACCACAAGCTTCAAATTTCCTTACCCCTCCATACACTCACCAGAACCCACTCCAACCAGATCTTAACCCTCGTGGACCACACCCTCAACCGCACCTAAACTTACCGGAAGACCCTATGGGGGAACACACGGTGGGTAGGGTTAGAGAAATGGGCACTAGCTCTGGATTCCAAGGTGTAAGCAGGGGGACGTTGGGGGGAGAGAATGCAGGGAAGGTGGTTTTGGGCGGCGGAAATCCAACATAGGCTACTTCATACACACCTGGAGGGGGAGGTAGAGGCCACTCTGGTCCTATGAGGGGTGGAGGAAGGTTTCAGTACTCTGGAAATAGATACCAGAGTGGGTTAGAGAGAGGGGCTAGAGAGGAGAACACTGGAGTAATTGCCTCACGGCCAAAGATTGAATTTCCTAGGTTTGATGGGACTAAGCCGAGGGGATGGTTACAAAGATGTAGAACCTTTTAGGGCATGGTCTCTAGTATTCAAGAAGATCAAATGGTGGCTTATGCATCACTACATTTTGAGGGTAAAGCGGCTGAATGGTATGATAATTTACCAGTAAAAGGAGAACACCTCAGTTGGGATCAATTCGTAGCTGTGATCTCAGCTAAATTTGGGGATTTGAAGGAGACAGAAATCATAGGGGAATTTAATAAACTGAAATATGAGGGAGATTATGAGGAGTATGTGGAGAAGTTTGAACAACTTAAGTCATTTATGATCCACTCCCAGTGTGGACAGTTTGGAGAGATTTATTGGGTTGCTAGCTTTCTTAGTGGGTTGGACAGAGAGACCAGATCTTCTCTAGGAATGTTTTCTATACCTACATTGGAAGCTGCTATACATCTGGGAAGGCAGCAATGCTCCAATAATGATGCATGGGCCAAAAGGTTAAGGGAATCCACTAAGAACATGCCCAAAAGGTAGAAGGCATGAGTCAGGGGTATTGAAAAATATCATCAAACAAACCTCACTACCCTGCTAGACCTAACCGGCCTGACTTTAAGCTTCTCACCCCCTCTGAAATGGACAAGAGGAGGGCAAAAGGACTATGCTACAACTGTGATGAGTAGTTTGTACCGGGCCACAAGTGTACTAAGAAAGTAAACTTCATGATCATGTCAAATGAGGAACAAGCAGATTATTTGCATAGTCTGGAGGAGTTGGATGAAGAGGAAGTGTTTGGAGATGCCAAGGAGGAATTAGGGATGGCAATCCTAACTCTAGGTTCATTAGAGGAGGAATCAGGGGGGAACATTATGAGGCTGATGGGAGAGTTAAGGGAAAGGCCTGTAAGGATCTTGTTAGATACAGGCAGCACACTCAGTTTCTTGAGTGCAGAGTTGGCCAAAGAGATGAAGTTTCCATTGGAAAAGGTGAGACCCCTTAAGGTTATGGTGGCTAATGGGGACAAACTGATATGTGAGGATAAGGTGCAGGGGTTCCAGTGGACAATGCAAGGGCACCCCTTCCACTTTGATATTCGAGTCTTAGCTACTAAAGGCTATGATATTATACTAGGCAGTGATTGGCTTACGAGGGGAACACCTATAATCCTAGACTATGAAAACATGACATTCTCCATCAAACACAAGGGAATGAGAGTTAAGTTACAAGCTGCTAAAGGACAACACAAGTGCACTCAAGTCTCATCAGCTGAAATGTATAAATATCTTCAAGGCAGTGCTGAGTCAGATGAAAACTTACTGTTATGGGAAATGGAGGGAGAGGAATCAACAAATGCATCTCAACTGTTAGCCCTCCTAGAGCTGTATAAGGAGTTGTTTGAAGTTCCAACTGGGTTACCACCTAGTAGGGGAATTGAACACCAAATCATACTGAAACCAGGGAGTATACCCAAGCAACAGTTACCCCTACAGGGTCTCCCACAGTCAAAAGGCAGAGATAGAGAAGACAGTGGATGGATTGTTAAAAACTGGGGAAATCCAGCCTAGCAAAAGCCCCTTTTCTTCCCCAGTGTTATTAGTAAAGAAGAAGGAAGGGAGCTGGAGGATGTCTCTTGATTACAGATATTTGAATAGCCTAACTATCAAGCATAACTACCCTATACCTATAATTGATGAACTCCTGGATGAGCTACATGGGGCCAGATATTTTTCTAAAATAGACTTGAGGTCTGGATACTACCAGATCCTCATGGCCCCGGAACATAGGTACCTGACCGCCTTCAGGACCCACAATGGCCATTATGAGTATTTGGTCATGCCATTTCGGCTGTGTAATGCCCCTGCAACCTTCCAATCATTGATGAATCAGATATTCAAGAGGAGATTAAGAAAGACTGTGCTAGTCTTTTTTGATGATATTCTGGTATATAGCACTACATGGGAAAGCCACATGGAGGATTTAAAGGGGGTGTTGGAGGTATTAAGGGAGAATAGGATGTATGCTAAGCTAAGCAAATGCTGTTTTGGTCAAACTTCTGTAGCCTACTTGGGGCATACAATTTCCAGTGGGGGTGTGGCAACTGATCCTAAGAAGATTAAAGGTATGGTAGATTGGCCCACTCCCACCAACTGAAGGGACTAAGAGGATTCTTGGGATTGACAGGGTATTATAGGAAATTCATAAAGGATTATGGACAAATCAGTAAACCCCTAACAACCCTACTGAAAAAAGGGGAATTTGTGTGGACCAGTGAAGCAGAGAAGGCCTTCCAAACCTTGAAGAGAGCTATGGTAACAGCTCCTGTCTTGGCTCTGCCAGATTTTGACAAGGAGTTTGAGGTGGAAACTGATGCCTCAGGAGTGGGAATTGGGGCAGTTTTAATGCAGAAAGGGAAGCCTATTGCTTATCTTAGTAAGGCTCTAGGCCCCAAACATATGGGGCTATCTACCTATGAAAAAGAATTCTTGGCCATCTTACAGGCTGTGCAGAAATGGAGGAGTTACTTGCAAGGGAAACACTTCACTATACTCACTGACCAACAAGCTCTGAAGCACTTGTTGGAACAGAAAATTGCAACACCTCTGCAGCAGAGGTGGATCCCTAAGTTACTTGGCTATGACTACTCAGTCTGTTGTAAGAAGGGGAAGGATAACAAAGCTGCTGATGCTTTGTCTAGGAGGGAAGATTTGGGACAAGGGTGCATGGACACAACAACAGTTGTACCAACTTGGGTGCAGAAGGTGATAGATGGTTACCACCAGGACCCTAAATTAGACAAGATAATTGAAGCTAAAGCTGTGGATAAACAAGAATATCCTGATTACCTGATGGCAGGAGGAATTTTAAGGTATAAAGGGAAGATTGTTATAGGGGACTTAAAACACTTGAAGGTGGGCATCATGAAGGAGCTCCATGATTCAGCTATGGGGGGCCACTCTGGGATTGAGGGAACTTATCAGAGGGTCAAGAAATACTTTTTCTGACCAGGGATGAAAGGAGAGGTTAAGGAATGGGTAAGCTCATGTGATGTATGCAATAAAAGCAAGGCTGAGAGGGCAGGTTACCCAGGGTTGTTGCAACCCTTACCCATACAATGCTATGACTATTGCCCAAGTATTCTTGGACAACATAGTTAAACTACATGGGCTGCCTCTCAGTATAGTTTCTGACAAGGACCCAGTTTTTACTAGTGTGTTCTGGAGTGAATTATTCAAATTATTAGGGGTTAAATTGGAGTTGTCCTCAGCCTACCACCCCCAAACTGATGGGCAGACTGAGAGACTAAACCAATGCTTGGAAACTTATCTGAGATGTATGGTCAGACAGAATCAGAGGCATTGGTTTAAATGGTTGTCCTTGGCAGAGCACTGGTATAATACCAACTATCATACCAACCTCAAGATGTCCCCTTTCAAGGCTATGTATGGGTATACCCCCCCTATACTCTTCATGGGACCTTTCCCATATACAGAGTCGGTTGAGAGCACTAACCTAATTGAGGAAAGGCAGAGGCTACAACAAACCTTTAAAGAAAACTTAAGGTATGCACAGGAACGGATGAGGAAGAATGCTAATCTACACAGAGTTGAGCGGAAGTTTCAGGTTGGGGAATACGTTTACCTTAAGCTCCAACCCTTCCGGCAGAACACGGTGGCTATGAGAAGGAACCAGAAACTGTCGCCTAGGTACTATGGACCCTACTTGATTACTAACAGAGTGGGAGAGGTTACATACCGATTGGAGTTGCCGCCAGAGGCCAAGATCTGGCCGGAGTTCCACGTGTCTCTGCTTAAACGCGCCGTTAAGCCGGAGAAGTATGCCTCCGGTACCCTACCAGAAATAGATCAGAATGGTGAGTTCCAACTCACACCACACGTCAAAGGTAAGAGAAGTAAATTAAATCGTCGGGGAAGAGAGATCCACTCTTTCCTCGTAGAATGGGAGAACCGAGGAGTGAAGATTGAAACATGGGTTACAGAGGAGTACCTGAAGAAAGCATTTCCGAATTTGTCTCCTTGGGGTCAAGGCTCATCGGGAGGAGGAGGCGACGTAACAAACAGAAAGGAAGGCGTGGGCGGAGGAGACGTCGGACTCAGTCGGAATTTTGAAGATGATGGTTTTCTATTCGCTATGGTGAAAATGAGAGAGATAGATTGTGTGACGGAAGAGGATGATGAAGTGTATACAGATGCACGTGAGGTATTTTGGACCGTCGATTGCGAAAGTGGCTAAGGCGGAGATTTAAAGGATCGTGGGCAACGTGGACGGCTGAGATGGCGTCGACGTGTTATCTTTATGTTGCTTTTAATTAAGTTTGTGAAACACGCTTTTAAAACCTAGGGTTGCTTATAAGCAATTGGGGAGTTTAATGAAATGCATGAAAAAATTGCCAACTCTTATTTTATCTTTCGTTTTGTTGTTCTTGTTTCGTTCCTTCCATTTACTTCCAGTTCTTACATACAGAAATTAAATACAACTACACTATCAACATCTTGAACTGTTACATAGCAACCACCGGCTGTTACATAAGTTCACCAAATGGTCAATAGCTTGCCAAAATATGAAACAAACAAAAGTCATCTATGTTAACTCAATTACGAAAGAGTTGAATAATTTCTTAACATAATGTAATTACAGGATGCTTGAAGGCCTAGTGAAAAGAGTTGCATTGAATTTCGATGTTTTAAGTATTGCCAAGACTGCAAAGGCATCTAATGAAGCCAAGATTGCTGAAATTGGAGCTGGCAGCAAAACAGAGTTGATTCGTTATATCCTGGTAATCATTCTCTTCCCACTTGACCAAATTATAATTCCATTTCCGGTAAAACATGGCAGTAAGTCACTGCTGCTTGCCTTTGTAACATGTACTTACGGAACGACTCGGTTTGAGCGAGACGGAGACGAAGACGAAGTGTTCTAGAGTTATTTTGCCTGAAATTTAGACTTGGTATCTTGGACAGTAGAATGGGGTGGATAGTATTTTATTTTGGGCATGTTTTGTTGAATCTAAATCTTCATGAAAAGAGAAATTCCATAAAAACTTTTATTTCAATGATAGTCCACAGTTTTAAAATCTTAGTTGTACAAGGAATTAATTAAATGCATTTTTAACATATAACACTACTATTTTCCTAAACAGATAGATATAATCAGTTATCAGCATACGAATTATATTATTATACTAAAATTTTATCATAGAAAAGCTTTTAGAAATCTGTTTGGTTATCATTTTTTTTTTGAAATAAATCTCAACCCGACAAGATCAAAAAAAAAAGAAACTAAATAACATTGTCTTGGAAAAGGACACAACAACAAAGTACATGTCAAACAAAAGTTCATTCGAGTTTGGTATTAAGTCTGCAATAATTTGCACTAAGATTCAACCCCAAGTTCACTTCCAACATTAGGCATGGCTTTCAACTTGTTCATTGGATGCTCAAACCCTCCTTAACCATCCTATCAATACACCCTGCACCAAGCACAATTTCAATCAAAATCACATATATTACATCTAAATCAAATAAGACTTGAAACTCAGTAAGAAGAAATCCATTTTGTCATATTACATTCTTAGCATATTACATGCACATATTTGAAGGAGGATCAGACACCGTAGTGAAAAAAAATATATAAATACACCATCATCCACACATTATAGAATTTGGATAGAGAAACACACCTTCATCCACGTATTATCAAATCGGTCAACAGTCGTCATCATAGGGATCATTAAAATCAATATAGTTTCTGCAATAGCAAATTTGAGAGAGGGATTGTCATAAGTAAATTGATTGAAACAAAATAAACAAACACAACACATGTTATCCAAGATACTTTACATAAATATAACAAGATCATAAGGATTGTTTTAACACTCATACATGATCATTTATATTTTAAAAAAAATATATATATAGTGAAACTTTTCAAATTATGCACATTTCAATATTTGCAAAATTAATAAGAAAATTAACTCATAGAGAAATAAATCATACCCATCCATTGGCTTTTCGTCTGATAGGTGATAGTTGCTCTCAATGTAGGGGAAAACAGTCATCTTTTGAGGATAATCATAAATCTCAAGTGACTTCAACATCCCAGTTCCCAAATTGTAAATCCATAACTGACGCAACTCAGAATTGGTCTTTACTTCAACAAAGAACAATTCATTTTTCAATCCTAATGGTCTCACAACATCGTTTTGAAAGGTGATCTGAAATCGACTAGCCCATGACCCTTCTTCTAGCACACTAATCTCAAAAATATTGTCAGCCCTAGAAGAATTCGGTCTCTTATATGTGATGACCGCTAATCTATCATCATAGTCAACCAAAGTATGGAGACGATAGTCACGTTTGTGTATCTTACTATTTGGCAAAGAAAATGTAGAGAAGCATTCACTAGCAAAGTTGAATGATACTATAACGATTTTGACGCGATTGGTCATTGCCTGCCAGTAATAACTCCCTCTAACATGTACACCACTTTCAGGGTCCATCGCACATTCACCATGATACTCAATCTTTTTCCAATAATTCTTTTTAAGGGCAAATACCTCAGGCATTGTCTTTCCATGACCATCTTCGTACATATGCGTGAAAACTCTGAAAATCTTGTAGTCATCGGAGACATGATCGTATCCAAAACCACTCGCTTCGAAAATAGTCAAATTTGGATGCCTTTTCATTCGAGGCGGAGGAAGAAATTTTAATTGATGGGTGGTTGGGTTGCAAATGACAATCTTGCCTCTAAGATTGTCAAAATACAACAATCCCTGACATTGACCACAAATAGTGTAATCATCCATTCTTCTATCTTTAGATGCATGGAAAGAATTAGGGCCACGGAAAAACGTAAGGTCAATGGTTTCATGGTGGGTGGGTGATTGGTTGGGTAAGATACTAGATGAGTGTCTGGGAAACGGTAGAGAGTGAAAAGTCAGATAATGAGAATCACGATCATTAATACGTTTGACAAGAATATTTACTGTGTGGGCATAAATAGTCCCAACGGGCAAGTTACAATCTTGAGGATCCATTCTAAGAAAAGAGAAATATATGTGTTAGACAAAACTTTCATGAAAAGATAAAAACACATAGTTGAATCACAAATTGCAAATCAAAACAGCTTTGAAAGGACCCACGTTTCCCAACATACCAACTGATAATCAATAGAAACTGTAACCCCAATTAATCTATTGAACTCACTATAAAACATCACCTGCTACACCTCCAAACACCATTCCATTCCGACAAGGAAAAAAACAACAACAAACTTTCTTCCAATATCTCGACCTAATTGAATTTGTATGGTTTAAGAATAATTGTATCTGGGGAAGGGGGTGATGTTTATAAAGGATCGGAGACACTCTCTCCTTTATTAGAGATAATTATTAGTATTTGTTATTCTGAATATTAGGTTATGTGTTGGTTAAGGATCGTGCATGCCCACGTTCATTCATGCAGTTAGGATGTTGTTCATGATCCTTTATATGGGATCTCCTTACAGTTGTAATACATGATTATTAATACAATTTTAGTTCCTTTCTATCATCTTCCTTCTTAACAGTTCTATTGTGCCGTAAGAAAACAAGTAGTAAACTTACTTGGCTGGAGGTGGCGCCGTGGCGGTGCTGGTTTGGTGGCGGCGACTGATGGAGATTCTTCGGCCACGACGAGAAGAGAAGAACAGCAGATCTAGGGCTTGGTCCTATCACATGTATGTGAAAATAAATTTGACTTTTATTTCAGTAGTAGCCGATCTACGATAGGAATTAATTAAATACATTTTTAATATATAACACTATTATTTTCCAAATCATGCGAATTAGTTGATTAAATATATTTTTAATATATAACACAATCATTTTTTTTAATAAATCTTATTTATTTAATGAATCGAATGTTAGTAAAAAATAGACAATTATTCACATTAAAAATGATCACAAACTATATTATAGGATCAAAATTGAAATTTTGCCTATGCTTTCAAATAAAATTAAAATGAAATGGGGTAGATTATGTTTTTGATCTGCATGAATATGTTAAACCCATCGTCCAAAATGTTTGATTTGGACGATCCTTGAAAATTGCCGCCTTTTTCTCAAATGGGATTTTCTGCAATTTTGTAAACTTCACAATTCATGTTTTTGAAGTTTATATCGGCTTTTTCAGAGTTTAAATTGATCTTCAATTTTAAGTACTTATACATGAAAGGGCGAATAGCAACTCAGAAATATCTTTTCTTGGTTATGGATAAAACAGCAAATGGAATGTTCTGCCAAAAAAAATAATTATACTAATTTGTCAGTTCATATCGTATATTTCAGAGTTTAGATTGATAAAAATTTGAATTTAATTTTAAATATTTTTTATATATGAAAGGCAAATTAATACAAATAGTCCATAAGATTTGTTAGTTTGGATGAATTGGTCCATGATATTTTTTTTAGTTTATTAGTCCACAATGTTTTCTAGTTTGGATATATTAGTCCTTCTGTTAAATTTTAATTAACCAACTGTTAGTCATATGAGTATTTACAAAATAAAAGTTTCAAAAACCAATTCATCTAATTTTTAAATTAAGCTTTAACTTTTTTATTCAAATATTTTTTTTAAATTATAATTTTGATAATTTTTTTTATTGTTTAAAATTATTTTTTTTCAAAATAATTTTTTTTGGCAACGAACAAAATTATTTAAAAACTTAAATAAAAATTAATTAAAATAGAGAAAATTAACTTAATCTAAATTTACTAGTAATAGTTTTAAGAATCAATTCATTCGATTTTAACAAATTTTTTTTCAAATAAAAATTTTTGTACGAAAAAATTAACTAAATCCCTTCTCTGCCGCCGTATCAATGACACACCCGCCACCATAAGAACAAACTTCGATAGCCTTGTCTACACCACCCTCTCGTAGTCCTTCGTCTATGTCATTCTCCAACAAACCTTCAAGTTGTCCATCCGCTCATCTCCAACGACATCTCCGACTTCGAAGAACATAACACCTTCCCCAACCGTTGTGTTGATCCGCTCCCCTTCTCCGTTGTGAGACGCAAAATTATTAGGTAATCTAGACTTAGTTATTTTTTTATTTAATTTAAAAAAATTAAGTATAAAAATATTTAAAAAAGTTAATTTAGAAAATTATTTTAAAAAATAGTTAAAAATTAATTAAAAATTAGAAGATTTGGTCTCTAAAATTATTAGTTAATCTATATTTAGTTATTTTTATTATAATTATTTTCTTAATTTAATTTTTTTTGTTAGCAAAAATTTTATTTAAAAAAATAATTATTTTCTTTTTGAAAAATATTATAATTAAAAAAAATCTAATTTAAGAATTGAATGAATTGGTCTCTGAAACTTTTATTCAGTAAATATCTTCATGACTAACAGTTGACTAACTTAAAATTTAACAAAAGGATCAGTTTATCCAAACTAGCAAACTTTGGAGATCAATAAACTAGAAAAAAATAGGGACCAATTCATCCAAACTAGTAAACATTAGGGACCATTTGTGTCAATTTGCCTTATCAAAAACCAAACTCCGAAATTAAACCAAAATCATAGTGCAAAGGAAACGAGATTCAACAACAAGAAATAAAATATACCTTTATGTTATAAACTAGAAAAGAATGCAGAGAATAATAGAGAGAATGAATTGAGGTGTGTATTATTATGAGGGTGGAGACCTCTATTTATAGAGTACAAGATAGATTTATGGGCTGCTAGGGTTTAGATATGGTCATCATCATATACATAACAAATCTTATCTATAATACTCCCCCTTGATGGACCATCCATAAACAGAAATTGCTGCCTCGTTAAAACATTGCCAGAAAAATCCAATGGGATAAAAACTGGTCGAAGAAAAAAGAGTACAACTACTCCCCCTCAAAATAATCATTGTAAATCCTTGAATCGGCGCATGCCGATCTTGTGTACCAACTTCTTGAATGTTGACGTCAGTAGTGCCTTTGTGAATAAGTCTGCTAGATTATCACTCGAACGTATCTGTTGGACGTCGATATCGCCATTCTTTTGAAGTTCATGTGTGAAGAAAAACTTGGGAGAAATATGCTTTGTCCGATCACCTTTGATGTAACCTCCCTTCAATTGCGTGATACAAGCGGCATTGTCTTCATATAGCGTCGTTGGATTGTCCTTTGAAGAAGCCAATCCGCACGACTCTTGGATGTGACTTGTCATATTCCGTAACCACACACATTCTCGACTTGCTTCATGGATTGCAATTATTTCAGAATGATTTGAGGATGTTGCAGTCAAAGTTTGCTTAACGGACTTCCAAGATATAGCAGTTCCTCCACGTGTAAAAACATAGCCAGTTTGTGACTTGGCTTTATGTGGATCGGATAAATAACCAACATCTGCATACCCTTCTAGAGAAAAATCAGAACCTGTTGAGTAGTATAACCCAAGGTCAATGGTACCCTTTAGGTAACGTAGAATGTGTTTAACACCATTCCAATGTCTTAAAGTGGGTGCAGAGCTATATCTTGCGAGAAGATTTACAGAAAAAGCTATATCCGATCTTGTGCAATTAGCTAAATAAGTCAATGCTCCGATTGCACTAAGATATGGTACTTCAGGACCAAGTATCATTTCACCATCTTCAATAGGTCGAAATGGATCTTTATGCACATCAAGTGTTTTAATGACCATTGGTGATGATAATGGATGCACTTTATCCATATAAAACCGCTTTAAGACTTTTTCTGTATATGAAGATTGATGAACAAATAGTCCTTCAGGGACATGTTCAATCTGCAAACCAAGACATAATTTTGTCTTTCCTAAGTCCTTCATCTCAAATTCATTTCTCAAATATTCAGCAGTTTTATTGAGCTCTTCAGGAGTCCCAATTAAATTCAAATCATCTACATAAACTGCTATGATCGCAAATCCATTGTCTGTTTTCTTAATGAAAACACAAGGGCAAACATCATCATTTTTTTACCCTTCTTTCAAGAGATACTCACTAAGTCTATTATACCACATACGACCAGACTGCTTCAACCCATACAACGACTTTTGCAGTTTAATTGAAAACATGCTTTTGGGTTTTGACTTATATGCTTCAAGCAATTTAAATCCTTCTGAGATTTTCATGTATATGTCACTATCTAGTGAATCATATAGATATGCAGTTACTACATCCATTAGGCGCATATCAAGTCTTTCGGACACAACTATACTCATCAAAAATCTAAATGTAATCGCGTCCATTACCGAAGAGTATGTTTCTTCATAATCAATTCCCGGTCTTTGAGAGAAACCTTGTGCCACGAGTCTGGCTTTGTATCTCGTAATTTCATGATTTTCATTTCTCTTTCGAACAAAGACCCATTTGTATCCTACAGGGATAACATTTTCCGGAGTTTGAACTACAGGTCCAAATGTTTTTCGGCTTTCAAGGGAATTTAGTTCACCTTGTATGGCTTCTTTCCACTTTGGCCAATCATGTCTAGTTTAGCAGTCTTTAACAGACCGCGGTTCAGGATCCTCATTTAGAACTTCAATAGCCATATTAAAGGCGAATTTATCGTCCACGACGATATTTTCTCTCTCCAATACCTTATTAGAAGATAAGTAATTTATTGAGATCTCGTGATTTTCGGACGCTTGTGGTTCTTCAGGAACTACATTATTTTGATCAATAATTTCCGTCATTGTTTGTTTCGTGTCTTGTGCCTTTCTCTTTCTAGGCACAGAATCTTTGGAACCAATTGGTCGACCACGTTTTTTACGGACGTTAGTTTCATTTGCTACCATTGTTGTTTGTCCTTTAGGGACACTGATTCTAGCAGGTGTATTGACAGCTGGTATGTGAGATAGTGTCACTTTTCTTGTATCTATAAAAGCATCAGGAATTTGATTTGCAATCTTTTGCAAATGAATTAGTTTTTCAACTTCTTGTTCACATTGATTACTTCTGGAATCAAAATGTGATAAGGTTTTTTCATTCCAAGAGATTTCCTTTTGCTTTTCTGGATGCAGGTTATTTCCACCTAATGTTGGAAATGTTATTTCATCAAAATGACAATCTGCAAAACATGCAGTAAATAAATCGCCCGTTAAAGGTTCAAGATATCTTATAATCGAGGGCGAATCAAATCCAACATATATCCCAAGCCTTCGTTGGGGACCCATTTTTGTACGTTGTGGGGGTGCAATTGGGACTTGGACAGCACAACCACAAATTTTTAAGTGAGAAACATCAGGTTCTCTGCCAAAAACAATTTACATTGGGAAGTATTGTTGGTTGGCTATCGGTCGAATCCGAACTAAGGATGCAGCATGCAATATGGCATATCCCCAAGCGAAATTGGGAGTTTTGATTTCATAAGTAATGGTCTAGCAATAAGTTGAAGACGTTTAATAAACGCTTCTGCTAAACCATTTTATGTATGAACATGAGCAACCGAATGTTCAATCTCAATCCCAATAGGCATACAATAACTATTAAATGCTTGAGATTCAAACTCACTAGCATTATCAAGACGAATCCACTTGATTGGATTGTTTGGGAATTGAGCTCTCAATTTTATTATTTAAGCAAGTAGTCTAGCAAAAGCTGCATTTCTACTAGAAAGCAGACATACATGAGACCATCTAGAGGAAGCATCAATCAATACCATAAAGTATCGAAATGGTCCACATGGTGGATGTATAGGTCCACAAATATCTCCATGTATTCTTTCCATGAAAGATGGAGATTCTATATTGACCTTCGTGTAGGATGGTCTAATGACTAACTTGTCTTGCGCACAAGCATCACATGGGAATTCATGTGTTACTAGAATCTTCTGGTTCTGTATATTATGCCCACATGAGTTTTCAATAATGCGGTGCATCATAGTTTCTCCCGGATGTCCAAACCTATCATGCCAAAGCAAAAAGCGTTTTGAGTCATTGAACTTCAGGTTCATGACATGGTTTGTCTCAATTGCTTTTATGAATGTGTAATACATTCCGGATGGCAGTGTAGATAACTTTTCTTTGATCTGCTTCTGGCCAGATACAAAAGAATGTATGCATATATATTCATTACTACCTTCTGACATCGTCTCAATGTGGTAGCCATTGCAGCGAATATCCCTAAAACTTAGTAAGTTTCTTCTGGACTTACTAGAATATAAGGCATGCTTTATAATTAATTTAGTATCATTTGGTAGAATGATACAAGCTCTTCCGGAGCCTTCGATGATGTTCGATGCACCAGATATAGTATTAACATTTTCTTTAGCTAATGTTAATGTATGAAAATACTTTTTATTTTGGAGAATGGTGTGTGTGGTGGCACTATTAGCTAAACAGATATCACAAGAATTCATTTGCATTTTCCGAGACATTGTTTTTCAAGAAAATAAATTTATAATCAGTTAAAAAAAATCAACAATAGTCCAAAAACATTGTGAAAAACAATAATAATACTAGAGTTTTGTAAGAAAATGAACTTCCTAATAACGATAAGTAATAAAAGCTAAATATGCGAAAACTGCATTATTTTTCTTCTAACACACCACCACCAATCAAGCCATCAATGTTGCCGTTTGGGTCATCAAAGAAATTAGAGACATCTAAGTGACTTAGAGTAGCAGTCGAACCGTCATAGTCAAGGACATTGGTCTCATTCTTTACTTTTCCCTTGATCGAATTCTGATACAGATCAACAAGGTGTTTCGCCATACGACATGCACGCGACCAATGCCTATTCATGCCACATCGATGACATTTATCCTCCGTTTTGGATGAATTGTGATCTTTGGATGTCTTAGACATTTTGTTGCTCGAGTTTGCGTGGTCAGGACTATTATGTCGGCGATCACGCCCATGACTACGACCACTACCACGTCCACGTCCACGTCCAGGTTGGTTTGAACGACCATGTATATTTGTTGCATTGGCTTCAGGCAATGCAGAGGAACCTGTGGGTTTTAACTCGTGGTTTTTCATGAGCAATTCATTATTTTGCTCGGCAATCAATAGGCAAGATATAAGCTCGGAGTACTTTTTGAAACCACGCTCCCTATATTGTTGTTGTAGGAGCACATTTGAAGCATGAAATGTAGAGAATGTTTTCTCAAGCATCATTTCATCAGTGATTGTTTCTCCACATAGTTTCATTGTGGAGCTAATTCTAAACAGTTCAGAATTGTATGTACTCACAGATTTGAAGTCTTGCAGTCTAAGATGTATCCAATCGTATCGAGCTTTAGGAAGGATAACCGTCCTCTGATGATCAAACCTCTCTTTGAGGTTGCTCCACAATTCATATGGATCTTTAACAGTGATATACTCATTTTTTAGATCACCATGAAGATGGTGACGAAGGAAAATCAGTGCCCGTGCGCGATCCTGCGGGGATGCGTTGTTTCCTTTTTCTATAGTCTCTCCCAGACCCCTTGAGATCAGATGGATCTCGGCATCAACAATCCATGACATATAGTTTTTGCCAGATATGTCAAGTGCAACGAACTCAAGTTTGGTGATATTTGCCATTTGCGCAACTCTGCACAAGGGAAAAGGTTTATCAATGTCTATAAAGACTTATGTTTTCCTTCAGGGATAAAAATATATCACCTAAATCATAAATTACTCTACAAGAGCATGTAATATTCTTCAGGAATATTAAATTGTGCTATTTCTGGAGCAACAATTGAATTGCTCTTTAAGAGCATGTGATATTCTTCAGGAATATCAATTGTGCTACTTCTGGAGCAACAAAAACTGAAGTAATATTCTTCAGGAATATTAGGGTATTGTGCTACTACAGAAGCATCAATTGATTACTGTGTCTCTCGCTTGTGTCTATTTACGGTTGCATTGATTTTAACTATTCATACTGAAAACTATCTTTTAAAATCATTCAACTGGGTTTCAGCAAACTTAACTGATCGCACTAATCTACTGAAACAGTTTTAATAAAAACATTTTTCCAACTCAACTGAATTGGGCCTACACTATTCCGCACCACTGAACTCTATCTGCTGATACTAAATTCTGATGGTCAGTCAGCTAGCAGATCTCAGTAGAGTCAGTCACTCTATCAAACACGATTCAGAACAGCTATCTGGTCTATTGAACTCATTCAGTACGACACTATCCTGAACAGGATTGTTCGTGTTTTAAGTTGAGAAATCGATTTCAGGTGTATTCACCTCCCCCCCCGTACACCTGAACGTGCTCTCGGGACCAACAAAAAGTAAGGCAGTTTAGAGATAAGTGAATATATATACTCAAATTAGAATCTAAGGCGGTTTCAGCTGAGCGGCTGAGATTTAATTAGGTTTAAAATAGTGAACGACTCATATTAAATGTTATAATAGGTTATGATTACTGTGCCGCCTATAATCTCGCCTACTTATCTCTAACGCTTAAGTGGTAAGGTGATATGACATGCAATAAATGCGTCGTAGTGAGGTTTATGGAATGTCGTGTATTTAATGAAAATGACATAGTCAGTGCAATACGATGAATATTAATGGCGGGAAATAAATGTTATGGCATGCTGAATCACCAAAAGCTGAATTTAATACTCGTAACCTGTTAGGTGAATATCTTAGTCAGCTGATACCACGTTTGACGAATGATGAGTATTCAACTATACTGAATATAGGCCCCCCTTACTTATTACTTCTCCAGATCATCTACTGAATCGTATCAGTGGGATTCAAAAGACCTAGTTCTACTGAGAGATCATTGAATCTAGTCTCAGCTAGAGGTTTGGTCAGGATATCAGCTCTTTGCTTATCAGTGTGGATCTTCTCCATTCTGATATCCTTATTCTCGACATGATCTCTGATGAAGTGATGACAAATGTCCACGTGCTTGCATCTTGTATATAGAACTGGATTCTAAGTGATTGCAATAGCACTGGTACTGTCGCAGTAGATCGACACTTCATCTTGATGAATGTCGTAGTCTCTCAGCTGTTGTCGAAGCCACAATATCTGTGCGCAACAGCTTCCGGCAGCCATATATTCAGCTTCAGTAGTGGACGTTGCTACTGAGTGTTGTTTCTTTGAAAACCACGATATGAGCTTGCTAATAAGGAACTGACAAGTTCCTAAGGTTGACTTTCCGTTGATTCGGCAACCTGCATAGTCAGCATCAGAGTAACCAGTTAGTTCTAACCAGTTAGTTCAAGGTTATCATCAGCTGGATACCTCAATCCAACATCAGGTGTTCCCTTCAGGTAACGAAGAATTCTCTTCGCTGAATCGATATGACTCTTCTTGAGATTCACCTGAAATTGCGCGCATACACCTACAACATAAGTTATATCAGGTCTGCTGGCTGTAAGATATAATAAAGAACCAATAATAGCACGATAGTCAGTTGAGTTAACAGACACTCCCTCTTTGTCAAGATCAATCTTGAGATTGGTGTTCATGGTTATCTTGACTGACTTGTTGGATCCGCATCCGAACTTCTTGATGAGATCTCTAGTATATTTAGCTTGATTAATGAATATTCCCTTCTTTGATTGCTTGAAGTCCAAGGAAATAATCCATCTCTCCCTTCATCGACATTTCAAACTTTTATTTCATCATCTGCTCGAATTTTTGACATATAGTCTAATTCCTTGATCCAAAGATGATATCGTCCACATAGATCTGCACCAGTAGGATGTCTTCATCTGACTTGGTACTGCATAGGATGCGATCTACTGTTCCTTTCTGAAAACCTTTCTGAAGTAGAAAGTCTAAGAGGGTATCGTACCAAGCCCTGGGTGCTTGTTTTAACCCGTACAAAGCTTTCTTAAGTTTGTAAACCTGATGTCCCTATTGAAAGCCGGACGGTTATTCAACATAGATTTCTTCCTTCAGTATACCGTTCAGGAAAGATGACTTCACATCTATTTGATAGAATGTGAACTGCTGATGTGTTTCTTAGGCTAGGAATAGACGAATAGCTTCCAATCTTGCGACTGGGGCGAATGTTTCGTCAAAGTCTATCCCTTCTGATTAAAAATATCCTTTGGCAACGAGTCGAGCTTTTTTCCTGACGATGATGTTGTTTTCATCACGCTTGTTCTTGAAGACCCACTTCGTTCCAATCACGTGTTGATGTATAGGTCTTTCAACAAGCTCCCATACGTCGTTTCGCGTAGAATGGTTCAGCTCTTCTTGCATGGCAGTGATCCAGTCAACATCATTCAGCGCGTCCTCAATAGTCTGAGGTTCTTCAGTCGACAAGAAGCACGAGTACAAGGTACTTTCTCCTTGACAGAATTTGGATCGAGTCTTGACATTAGCTTAAGGATCTCCTATAATAAGATCTGAAGAGTAAGCATCTAGCCATGAGCGACGACGTCTTGTTACTTCATCTGGAATTATTTTTAGTACAAACAGTAGGAGTATGAGGAATTTCAGTAGTACTGTTCTGTGTCTGAAGTAATGCCCCAGGTTCTGGGGCATTTAGCTTAGGAACATCAGAAGTTCCCCTGAGTTGTGTTTCTCAGTAGAGGTCTCAGTTACCATATCGGTTTCCTCATCGACCATAATTATATGGGATTGATTATGTTTGCCAGAATCAATCTCCTCAATTACATTGCTTGTTGTTGGGTGTTGAAGATCATCATCTGAATCATTATCCCAACAAAGCTGGATCTTTTCAGTATTGTCTTTTAAGCTTAGATCATGTAGCTTGCTTTTGACCTCTTCAGCTTCTGGCTGAGAGTTTGACTTCCTGTACTCATAAATAAACTCATCAAATACAACATGGGGGCTTTCCTCTCCACGCAAAGGGTTCGGTAGTTAAAAACCCTGAAAGCTTTGCTGACCCTGGAGTATCCTAAGAAAACTCCTTGGTATGACTTACTTTCAAAGATCTTTAACTGGTCCTTTCCATTGTTGTGGATAAAGCACGGACAACCAAAGATATGAAAATGCGAAATAGAAGGAATTCTCCCTTTCCACTGCTCATAAGGAGTCTTCATGTGCATCTGAGTCAGTAGTGACTGCTTCTGCCCAGAACTTCAATGGAAGACCTGAGTCTGCGAGTAGCGTCCTTGCTGCTTCTTTAAGTGTTCTATTCTTTGTTTCATCAAGTCCGTCTGCTGAGGTGTGCATGCTACTGATGACTCATGTTCAATGTTGTTGGTCCCGAGATTAAACATTCAGGTGTAGAGGGGGGAGGGGGTGATTACACCTAAAAAACAATTTCTCAACTTTAAATGTGAAAGTCCTTTTCAGGAGAGTGTCGTACTGAACAAGTTCAATAGACCAAATAAGCTGTTCTAGATCGCGCGGCAGAGTGACTGACTTCACTGAGGCCTGCTAGCTGACTAGAGTCAGAATTCAGTAGCGTTCAGCTGAAGTTCAGTATAGTGCGGAAATGTGTAGGCCCAAATTCAGTTGAGTTAAGAAAATGTTTTTAAGAAAACAGTTCCAGTATATTAGTGCGGTCGATTAAGCTTGTTGAAACTCAGTTGAATGATTTTAGAAATATTTTCAGTATGAACAGTAATCAATGCAACAGTAAAAAGATGCACAGAACACATGCGATTTTTAAAGTGGTTCGGATCCAACAATCCTACGTCCACTGTGCCGAAAGATCAGGAAGCTATTTATTATACTGAGATAGTCTCAGTTGGTTCGTACCCTGGATAAACATTGGCCTTAGTGATTATACTGAGCAAGTCTTAGTTTACAAGATATCAAACTAAAGCATTTGACAAACTCTCCAACTATGAAGGAGTCCTTTACAATAAGGATCAGTTCAGATATAAACTCCTTCGTCTAAGCTATGGATATGATCTGCTGAGCTTAGGTTAGAGGGATAGGGAATGAGAAAGTGGCTTCTAGAGCGACGAACGGTTAAGTATAGACTTGGGTTCGTATTCAGTCGCTTGGATACTAGAGGCTTTATAACTCTGGTTCAGCTTGGTTCCCTATGAGCAAATATGTCGCCTTTCGCCGGAGATTACTCTGTGAAGATCTTGCAGAAAGCTTAAGTCGTTTCGAGTTGCTCGTGAATGCTATGTATTTTGGTATTTTCTCGTATATGTGTTCGTATTCGCTCGTGAGCTTCAATTTGATTTTATCCCTCTATTTATAGAGCAGAGATAAGGATAGATCTGTTGGAGACGACAATCCTTCTGTCTCTCTCTTTTGGGTAGCTAACGGCTCTTTCAAATATGGTGGCAGAGTCCTTTCCCCCCATTTCTGGAAAGTTGTTGACTTGCAGCTTTATTCAGATATAAGACAATTGGCCGCTTGTCATTGGTCAAGGCTAAAGAAAGTAGGTGAGACAGAACATACTTCAAGGTAGATCTGAAGCTGACTTCTCTATACCTTGTATGACTCTACTGATTTTGACTTAGAAGGTCCCGACGGTCGAAGACGCATCCCGGCCGTTCTTCGAGTCGATCTATATTCAGTAGCATGCTCCTGCTGAGTCAGCTCTACTGAAGATCAACTCTGAGTTCAGTGAACTACTCCTGCTGGGTTCAATTCCACTGACTCCTTTCAGTATACTACCCCTGCTGAGTCCAGTATCACTGAGTCTTCTTCTTCTGGTACTGAGACTGATAATCTACTGAGCGACTGAGCCAAAACGAAGAGTGTCTACTGAGTCTGAAACCTCAGAGACAGAACAGTACAAATTACAACGGACTGGTTCATCAGTCAAAGTAGGGTTTTGGAATCTTCAAATCTTCAGCAAATATTTAGAGCACTAGGCTGCTGAGTTATCTCCCAACAAGTTGTGGAGCGACTGAATCATCTCCCAACAGTTTCCCCCTATTTGATGATGCCAAAACCTAACACTATAACTATCAGAAACATAGCTCCTTACAAAATATTACAAGTAAAATCAGTGGAGTTGTTCTTCAAGTTCTACAATTCTCCAGTAAAGAACTTTTTCATGCATACTATGAATTCATGTTTTTACAATTATGTTAGCACTTATAAAATAAATCAAATTACTCCGTTTTATACCTAAACGGAATAACTACAATTTAATCATAGTTATACTGTGCATTAACTTTTTTATGTTATTATAATATAATAACTAATCTCATATGTATCTACGTATCTACAAATCTCGCCAACTAAACGGTGCATGCCAACTAAACGGTGCATGCCAATTAAATATATGAGTCTCGCCAACTAAATATCTTAAATTGCATGAAATTGTTGAAATATTTGAAGTTCCAACTTACGGTGCATGCCAATTAAATATCTGAAATTGCTGAAAATTTTTAAATATCTGAAATTGCTGAAACCCTAAATTAAACTATCGAAAAGCCCTAAATTAAATTGCTGAAATTATTGAAACCCTAAATTAAATTGACGAAATTCGGTGGACAAATTCCCTAAACCCTAAATTGACGAAATTGACGAAATTCGGTGGACAAATTCCCTAAACTTAAATTGACGAAACATACTATGAATTTGGTCCAATTGTCCCTAAACCCTAAATTGACGAAATTGATGAAATTCGGTGGACAAATTTCCTAAACCCTAAATTGACGAAACATACTATGAATTCGGTCCGGTTGTTCCCTAAACCCTAAATTGACGAAATTGCGAAATTGACGAAATTCGGTGGACAAATTCCCTAAATCCTAAATTAACGAAACATACTATGAATTCGGTCTGGTTGTTCTCTAAACCCTAAATTCCCTAAATTGACGAAATTTATGAAATTCCCTAAATTAAATTGAAGAAATTGACTAAATTCCCTAAATTGACGAAATTTACCAAATTCCCTAAACTCGGTGGAAAAATTCCCTAAATTAAATTGAAGAAATTCCCTAAATTTCGATGTAGAAATTCCCTAAACCCTAAATTGACGAATTCCTTAAACTCGGTGGACAAATTTCCTAAATTAAATTCAAGAAATTCCCTAAATTAATTGAACAAATTCCCTAATTCTCTAAACTCGGTGGACAATTTACAAAATTCCCTAAACTCGGTGGAGAATATAAATCAGTTCTAAAATTTCTATTTTGTATATCTTCAAAATATCTTCAAAGTTTATCTTCAAAATATATCAATTGTACACAAGATTTATAAAAATCATATACTTGCTCAATTACGGTATTTCTATCAAAATATTCTCTATAAGCATGCTCTACAAAGATCATAACCAAAATATATAAACCTAAAATAAAATTAACTTGTCCATTGTTAGGATCGAATTCCATTGAAGCCTTTTAGTGAAAGAGGGAGAAGATATGTGAAATGGGATGAACAAGATCGGAGATGGAATGTCAAGAAGAATACATGAGGTGTGACGAAGGCGAGAAGAGATGTGAATAACTCTTTATTTACTTTCGTCTGCCTCAGTCAACAACAATTTCTAATATATTCGTTTCAGTAGGCTTTGACTACTTTTAAGATAGGTTGAAAATGATACACTATTTGTGGTGCATGCCAATAATTGGTTAGGATTCGAAATATAATGTATTATATACATGATAATATTATATAGACTATATAGGATAATATTGTATTTAACCTTGTATATAATATATGATAATATTGAATCCTATTTAGTTTCGAAATTTAATAATATATAGGATAATCTTGAATATTTTTCGAAATTGGATAATATTTTACGTAAGAATAATTACTAATCTATAATTTTATATAATATATATGATAATATTTATCAAGGTTTTACGTAATAATAATTAGGAGTCCTAATATTCTCATTTATGTTATCAACCCTAATCTCATTTCTATTATCAACCCTACTATTTCGCATTATTTAAAATTTATTTTCGAAAACATTGATCAAGATCTTCAAAATTTTCAAATATAATATTCGAATGGATTCAAATATTTTTGGAATATTTCGGATTCTTGATATTTGGAATGGATCACAAATATGACAATTTGAACTAAAAACTACTTGAATATTTCGAATTCTTGATATTGGAATGGATCACAAATATCTATGTATCTACAAATCTCCTACCATGACACTAAACGAAGCAACATCACGTGAAAGTGAAAGTAAACCCTAAAGCACGCTAATAGTAATATTATGATTTCTGTGCCTTAGAGAATATATTCTCTAACCTGCGAAAAGTGATAGAATAGAAACAGAAAGGGACAAAACATATGCGGAGAGATAGATAGATAGATAGATAGATAGATAGATAGAGAGAGAGAGAGAGAGAGAGAGAGAGAGAGAGAGAGAGAGAGAGCAATCTCTTCATCACCGACAGAGAGAGACAATAGTTACTGTTTCACATGCATATGGTTTTTTCAAAGTTTAATAAGGTTTATGTTTTTGAGAATGGATACTGGTACAATGATTTAATACTCCGGAAAAATATGTTACGTCTCTGGTTCGATTCCTATTGGATACTTATATTTCATTTTATTTTGTTTATTCTACAGTTATCTTCTACAAATAAAAAGGTTATAATTTGTTTGAGAATTCAAAATGGCACAGCGGTATGTTACTTTGGGAATAATATCAAGGTCGTGGGTTCGAGTTGTCTTCAGCGCAAATAAATGCAGTGTTATTTTTTTTTAAATATAAACACATGTTTTCGAAACAAACAAATAAATACAGCGTTATTTTTTTTAATATAAACACATCTTTTCGAAACAAAGAGCCGACACAAACCTGCACACACTTTGCATACACAACTGCACACACAGCATGTGAAATAACCTATTTTATACATTATTGCATTTATGAAGAAGTTTGTACATTTTTATATATTCAAACATTGAAATGTACAATTTTGGCATTTCCTTAAAATGCATATGCAATTATCGTGACTTAAAAAAAATCATTTTCCCATTTGTCATGTGCAGAGAGTCCCAGCTTGATTTTCTTTGTAATATCTTTCTAGATAAGTCCAAAACTCCTACCACGAATTCAAGAAAAAACTTGACTGAGAATCATTAACTCACAAGTCAATTCGATCAAAAAATTAATTCTAAAAGAAGATTGTGATCGAGGTTCTAAAGTGGATACGAATAATTAGTGTCCACTCGAATAACAAAGAAGTTATTTGGAAATGTATTTGATGCAAGAAAACTACAATAATATAAAAAATATAATATACTATCACTATTATATTTTTATAAATCGAATAATTTTTTGTATTATCAAATCTTAACACAGTTAAGAATTATTATAGGCATGTATATGAACTTTTGGCCGATTTTGATTTCGCACATAATTTTAAAAAGTTCAAGTAAATATATGACTTTCAATATATGAAAATTTGCACACTATTGAACTTTCGAAAATTCAATTATTAAAAAAAATGTTGTTTTGACACAAAAATAAAATAGGATATTCTGCACTTCAGAATTTTGACGGTATGCAAATTTTAAAAAACTAAAAGTTCATATATTTATATATATATATTTTCAAAATCATGTGAAAAATTAGAAAGCATTCAAAATTGATGTGTTTTGTAAGACTAATAACCCTATAATTAAATAGAGTGAAGTGGCTAGAAAAAGCTAATTTAGAGATTAGTAGATAACGTAAAACGATAATCTTTAAATTATTTTCTGAATCAATAAACTCTATGTGTATATGTTACATTAAGAACAATAATATAGAATAATAATATTAATAGAAAAATATTAGGAATATATAGAATAGGCGATAATAGGAACAATTATGTGTAATATTGAGAAATATATAGGTATTATTGTAAAAATAAAAAAGTAGTATGAAATGGAATATAAGGAGAATATTCTTTTTAAGGATGAATTTGAGGTTGTGGGTTGGAGTGATATTATTGTTTGATGTGATAGAAACTGTAAAATGGTGTTAAAAATAAAGTCTCCGGTTGGAGATGGTCTCAATTTGTCAAGGTTGTTTTATAAAATTACTAAAATTTCCTCCCTCTCTCCATTTTCTTACTCCCTCTTCCTATAAATTCAACCACTCAAACCCCAACGCCTCTTATCCTAACTTCTAAAAACCCGCCCTCTCCTGCTCGGGCTAACAGCCATTAGCACCGCCGCTCACATGGCTGAGAAGATGCCGGAGAGAAACGGTGTGGCCGCCACCCTGCAGCCTCATCTATCCACGCCCAAAAAGCCTAAAAAAAATAAGTACGCTTTGGCCTGTGCTTTCTTAGCTTCAATGACCTCCATCTTACTCGGATACGGTACGATAGAAAAGATCCAAAGAAAATCTTAATTCAATATTTTTATGAAATTTTTTATTGAAAAATAAATGTTTAATTTGTTCATGCAGATATAGGAGTGATGAGTGGAGCCATAATCTACATCAGGAGGGATATACAAATGTGACCGATGTACAAAAAGAGGTGATTATGGGAATTCTCAATGTCTACTCGCTCCTTGGATCCGCCGCTGCGGCGCTGCCGGCCGCACATCCGACTCGATAGGCCGCCGCTACACCATAGTCTTGGCCGGAGCCATTTTCTTCATCGGCGCGCTGCTAATGGGCTTTGCCACAAACTACCTTCCTCATGTTTTGTAACGCCCCGAAAAAAAAATTGATATAAGATGCACTTCATATTTATTCATACAATGTTATCAAGTGTTATAGTTCTGTAAGTCGCGTCGTAGAATATCGGTATGCATGTATAGTGTACATGTAACTATAGATTTAAAATTTGTTAAGTTGATAAATTTCAATTAGAGTATGTTGTTAGAGCATGACTTCATTATATCAACGAGTAAAGGTAATTTCACGATAATATTTATTCGCACGCAACGTTGCTCATCATATAAAGCATTATGAAACATATGCAATATACTTTTATGTGTGCATATACATCCATAAATATAAACATATCATGTTTGTATATAATATTACATTATGTGTCACAACCTCAATTATTTTTTCTTGGTGGGAGACAAAAGTTTATTCTCTTTGCTTTTGAAATTTTAAGTCTCCTTCTCCACGTTGCAAACTCAATTTAATATGGTTATGGTGGGAGATAAGAATTATTTTGCTTTGATCTCCTTCTCCCTAAATTAAGGATATTATTCCTATCTTTTGCTCCCCTTTCCATTTATAACAAACCAAAGGACATCTTCAACGTCTTCATCTTCTTCTTCTCCTTTTTCTTCTTCTTCTTCTTTCTTTCTTCTTATCTTCTCCAAACATTCACGATTTCTTCATCTTCTATAAACACTCTCCCATTCACAAGAAGTCATACTGCAGGTACATTTGTGGTTTCATTATATTGCATGTGTAGATCTAGATGTAAGACTACTAAAAATGTTTAAGTTTCATTGTCCTGCCTTTTATTTATTTTTTTCTGCCGAGCGTTCCAGTGCCAAATACACGATCTTATGTTACTTGGAAAATTCCAGAAAACTTATAGAGATCAATTTTAAGATGTCTTTTAGGTCTCTGTAATTGTTTGTGATTTTTGGACAAGTCCTTATATTTTTATGAATTTTCACTTTTATGCTGCCGAAAAACCATGCACCCGGGATAGAGCTTAGAAAAATGTTTATATCTCACTTCACAAAATGGTTTTGACTTGATTCTTTTTCCTAAATACTCTACACACATAGGGATTTGTAAAAATATTTATTTTGTATTTTTAACTTATTTGTACGAAAGCAGTTTAATACAAATGTCTGGGTAGTCAGTCGGAGCATGCATTTTCGTATTTGGATTTTTGGGGAAAACTATTCTATATTTTCTGAAGTCGTGACTTACCCATAGAGATTGAAATTTTGATATGATATTTCTACGTATGCCCCCTAGATGTGTGTTAAATATTAGAATTTTTAATGTATGTATTATCCCTGAATTGTATAGATAAAAGTCAATAGGTCAGAAACCGTTTTAGTTGATGCAGTAGATTTTGTTTTGGTTATAACTTTTAGAGGACTTATTGTTTTGATATGAAACAAATTCCGATATGTTTTAGACTCATTAAAGAATCTATGTATAGAAAATTAGAATTTATGAAATGAATTCATGTTCTGTGGAATATTTTCAAAATAGGCCTTATGCACGTGTCTAGCGAATTTAAAGCTACGACATTGTTTGCATCCTATGTACAAAATGATTATTTGTTTTATGCATCTCACGACTTCCATGAATCATTAAGATAAATTTTCCATGTATAGGATCGGCACGCAAGAATTGAACATCTGATATCCATTATTTTCATCAAGTCAAGGTTAATGTGGGGAATGTTATCGTTTATCTTTATTATACATTGTGCTCGATATTTCATGTGTTTATGACAGACATGAAAGGAAGAGTCGAAATTGGATCCTAAATGAAAAGGCAAGGGTCGAAATCGGGCCATAGGTTCGATTTCGGATCCTCTATGAAAATCGGTCAAAATCCGACCGTCAGTCGAAATCGGACTGTTTGAAAAGTTCATGTGGTCTGTGTGGCCAATTACAAGTTCATGTGGTCTGTGTGGCCAGTATCCTTTGCATGATCTAATTTTCCATGTCTTATCGGTGTAATTTATAATCTTGATGAATGTGTACATATCCCACTGACTAGTCGTACTCAACCCACTATTTTAACATTTTTCAGGAAATGGCTCGGCCGATGCGTAGACATTTTTCAGGATGGTCACACGAGGAAGGATTTATGAAAGTCATTATTGCATTAAGCTCTGTGCGTTTTATTTTCAAGAACTAATTGTTGCACTTATTTTTATTTAAGACTTCCGCTGAGTATGAAATTACATTAAGTTTTTCGATGATTCTTTTCAATGAAAATATTTTGAAAGAGTTGAAATATGGATGTTAAGCACGAGGTGATGTCCCCTTAAAAGGTTACGAAAATTGGGGCATTACAGAGGTGAAGTCCTTCATTTAAACATTTAATATGTTCTTGGATTGATTTTATAATTATCCTTCTTTTTAACCTCACGGTTGTGCACAACTTATCATTTTCCGCCTTTGAGGTGATGTCATAGGTTGCCTTTGTGGTAACGTCATGTGATTTATTACATTTGTCACGCGGTTATATCAGTTTAGATAATCATAGCATATGTCCCACATTGAGTGTACTATATATACTCATCCCTCACTATTCATTTCAGGAAAATGAGCACGGAGGCGTGTGGAAGATCGAATGACGCACTTGTACTTTGCTTTTAGTCATTTTTCTTCGTACTCTAGTTTTGGATAAAACCTCATCTTATTAATATTTTCCGCTGATTAAGTTTTATTTTGAAGTTACATTTGGATTTGTATAAATAAATTTCCTGCAGGGTTTTTCCTAAATAATTATTGGTGCTTCTTTATAAAAGATAAAGTCGTTATTTAATTTGGGGCGTTACAAGTGGTATCAGATCGGGTTTATCTTCCTGTAGACTCGGAAAAAAAAAATCTTATTTTTATGTCTACAAATGTTTTTCCATCTATAATATTTCATGAGTCATTCGATCACTACACGCTCCAGCTCTAAGGTAAGTAAAGTTTTCAAGTCATGCAAAGTTTTTAAATATTTCATATACCGATTTTTGAAAAAGACATCATTTTTTTTCATGAAAGTACATGCATGCATTCATAATTTTATGCTAAGTAATTTTCGAGGACGAAAATTTTATAAGTAGGAGAGTTTGTAACAACCCAAACCCAATTATTTCCTTTAGTGGGGGACAAAAGTTTTTTTTCTTTTGCTTTTGAAATTTTTTACTTTCTTTTTCCCCTCTTTTTGGGGTGTTTTGTCTCCTTTGCTTGTATAAACAAGCAACCATAGGATTTCAACCAACGCCTCTTTCTCTTCTTTTTCTTCTTCTTCGTCTTCTTTCTCATATTATCTCCAAATTTTCACACGAGTTCTTCATCTTACACTCTCCCATTCACAAGGAGTCATTTACACAGTGGAATCAAGGTGTGTTGACTCTTACTTATGCTGTTTATTTATGATTATCCTTATTGATGTGATTATAGACAAGTATTATTTCATATTCATTATAAGATGGTTCTTGGATTAACTAGTGGTCAACCTTCATTTTAACATTTCATATGTTCTTGGATTGACTATCTAGTTATCCTTCATATTAACCTCTTGTGAGTGCTCTTGGATTTATTATTTAGTCATCCTTCATTTAAACATTTATTATGTTCTTGGATTGACTTTATTTATTATCCTTCATTTTAACCTCACGGTTGTGCACAACTTATCATTTTCCGCCTTTGTGGTGATGTCATAGGTTGCCTTTGTGGTAACGTCATGTGATTTATTATATTTGTCACGCGGTTATATCAGTTTGGATAATCATAGCATATGTCCCACATTGAGTGTACTATGTATACTCATCCCTCACTATTCATTTCAGGAAAATGAGCACGGAGGCGTGTGGAAGATCGAATGACGCAATTGTACTTTGCTTTTAGTCATTTTTCTTCGTACTCTAGTTTTGGATAAAACCTCATCTTATTAATATTTTCCGCTGCTTAAGTTTTATTTTGAAGTTACATTTGGATTTGTATAAATAAATTTCCTACAGGGTTTTTCCTAAATGATTATTGGTGCTTCTTTATAAAAGATAAAGTTGTTATTTAATTTGGGGCGTTACATGTTTGGCCGCTTCGTAGCCGGGATAGGCGTCGGATATGCTCTCATGATAGAGCCGGTCTACACGACGGAGGTGGCGCCGGCCTCCGCCCGCGGCTTTCTCTCTTCTTTCCCGGAGGTGTTCATCAATTTCGGTAATAAATTAATCTATTTTTTTCATACAAATACTATTCTTAATTATTTTATTGCAGCTGTTATACATAGTTGATAGTTATAGGGGGAAAAAAAAGAAAAAAAAATGCGGTTCACTTGAAACTTCATTACTTATTTCAAAAACTAATTGTTTTCTTCAATAATAAGGTGAATACCAAAATACTTACCGTCTTTCTTAATCATACGTGAGGTTTATGTGCTCATTATTTTTCAACCTTGTTACTTTGTCAGACGCGATTGCTTTTTTATTAATAGAAAAAGACGATTGCAATTTTGTGTAATATTATTAAAAATAATACGTGATGTACCTTATTATTTCATCAATAAAATTACGCGATTGCATATTATTATCTAGAAAAAGATGATTCTACATTATTCAATAAAAGTAGTACAATTTTTAATAAATTAAGCCCTATCTATTTTCATGGTTTTAGTTTTTAAGGAATATTTTAATAAAAACAATACATAAAACCTTTTTTTTGATAACTAGGAACCCGCAGCCGCTACTTTTGGTGTGCATAGAGTAAACCTCGCTCTTGTGCAATAGCCTACAAACCACACATGAGAGTAATCATCCTAAGGTGACAGACACACATAGCGTGTCCACTAAAAATTGAACCCATGACCTTTGGGTCACGAGCCACCCCACCTTCACCACTACGACATACCATGGGAACCATAAAACCTTACTTTCGTATTATCTCATGGTTTTGGTACAATATTATTCAACAAGTGTAATATCATGGTTTCAATTAAACACGACTTTTTTAACCTCATCTAGTCATACTTACCTTTAATTTATTCTCGTGTCAGGCATATTAATCGGCTACGTTTCAAACTACGGCTTCTCCAAGCTCCCCCACAACTTAGCTCACTTAAGTTGGCGATTCATGCTCGGAATCGGGGCCCTCCCCTCCATCTTCATCGCTATCTGTGTCCTCGCCATGCCGGAATCGCCGCGTTGGCTTGTCATGCAGGGCCGACTCGGCGACGCTAAACGAGTACTCGATAAAACCTCCGACTCAGCAGAGGTGTCCAAGCTCAGACTCGCCGACATAAAAGAAGTTGCTGGAATTCCCGACCACTGTAACGACGACGTCGTAACGGTCTCCAAAAAGAGCCACGGTGAGGGCGTGTGGCAGGCGCTTATCCTCCGCCCCACCCCCGCCGTCAGCCACATCCTCATCTGCGCCGTCGGAATACATTTCTTCCAGCAAGCCAGCGGTATCGATTCGGTGGTGCTCTACGAACTGGACATATTTGAGAAAGTCAGTCTGAAAACCGACACCGACCGCCTGCTCGCAACAGATGGTCGTCGGATTCACGAAGACGATCTTCATCCTAGTCGCCACGTTTCTCCTCGATAAGATCGGACGACGGTCGTTGCTGTTGTCCAGCGTGGCGGGGATGATGTTATCCTCTGTTCTCCTCGGAATCGGGCTCACCGTAATTGACCATTCCGAGCGCCGTCTAGTGTGGGCCCGAGCGTTGTCGATATCGATGGTTTTATCCTATGTGGCATTCTTCTCGATCGGGATGGGGCCCATCACGTGGGTTTATAGCTCGGAGATCTTTCCTTTAAGGCTGCGGGCCCAGGGGTGCAGTATAGGCGTCGCAGTGAATCGCGTCACCAGCGGGGTGATCTCAATAACGTTTATCTATATTGTCTACCTATACTTATAAGTTTCCAACACTGAACAACTCAAAGTGCATTAAACTATCCAAAATACCCATACTTCACTAAATATCCTCCATCATGCCATCGGCCCATAGGGCCCTTACATAGTGTGGGCCCTAATGTTGTCGATATTGATGGTTTTATCCTATGTAGCATTCTTCTCGATCGGGATGGGGCCCATCACGTGGGTTTATAGCTCGGAAATCTTTCCTTTAAGGCTGCGGGCCCAGGGGTGCAGTATAGGCGTCGCAGTGAATCGCGTCACCCGCGGGGTGATCTCAATAACGTTTATCTATATTGTCTACCTATACTTATAAGTTTCCAACACTGAACAACTCAAAGTGCATTAAACTATCCAAAATACCCATACTTCACTAAATATCCTCCATCATGCCATCGGCCCATAGGGCCCTTACATAGTGTGGGCCCTAATGTTGTCGATATTGATGGTTTTATCCTATGTGGCATTCTTCTCGATCGGGATGGGGCCCATCACGTGGGTTTATAGCTCGGAAATCTTTCCTTTAAGGCTGCGGGCCCAGGGGTGCAGTATAGGCGTCGCAGTGAATCGCGTCACCCGCGGGGTGATCTCAATAACGTTTATCTATATTGTCTACCTATACTTATAAGTTTCCAACACTGAACAACTCAAAGTGCATTAAACTATCCAAAATACCCATACTTCACTAAATATCCTCCATCATGCCATCGCCCATTAGCCCTTACATTTGTTGTTTCCTTTGATGGCATTTCTCAGATTTCATTGACAGAGCTTGGGCAGTAAATAAGAAGAAAGTGAGACAATTACTAAGAAGAAAGCTCTCTCCGCTTTTTGCCATTTTGTCGTGTACGGCGGAGGGTGCAACTCTCAATCTTTCTCTTCTCATGACAATCCCTTCCACCGCGCTACCTCCTCCTCAGTCGAGTTGCTTACCACTGCCACACCGATTCACGATTTGCTTCTTCCTTTTGTCTAGCTTTCCCCTCCGAAAAGTTGTAAGTGTGTTTTACAATCTTCCTGTGCTTTCAATTTCTAAACACAAGCATTTTAATGGCATACTAAAAAAGGTAGGAAAGGGTAATTGCAGCTTCTAGTTTCCCCAACTTTTCTCTGAGAATTGCGGTTGTTGAAATGTATGATTCGAGCAAAATCACTGTTCTTGTTACTGGTGCCGGGGGTAGAACCGGTAAAAATCATTTCTCGTGATAATGTTGTTGTAATGGTTTGCGGCTGTGATTCTTCTATCGATGTGGTGATGTTTTAGGTTATAATTTTGATTTTAGGCTTTCAGTAATTGCTGAATCAGACCATCGCTTATATATTTTCTATAAGCACTTTAAACTCAAGGAAAATATTTTATTTACTTATTTGTTTAAATTTCTTCTGATCAATGTGAGATTCTGTTGCTAGGTCTTCAAAATTCTTATTCAATTTGTTATGCTTATCAGAGTGGTGTGTAGGATGTGCTTTAAGAACTCTGTTTCTTCTTCATTTACGAAATTCCTCTTATAATATTTTTTAGTGAAGGTGAACGCAACATTGAGGATGAAAATCCTGATCTTCTTAATCGTATAGAGCATATCTTACTGTATAATTCTGGAAAATTTTCCAAGTTTTCTTGAATTTTTGTTTATCATATGTCTACTTGTTTTAAATGTGATCTGTTATATGTTCGATTTATGTTATTTCGTTTTGTTACTCTGTTTTATATGTTGAGGTTGCTCCATTATGCTCAGTAAATATGGTTATATTACTCTAGATGAATGAATTAGTTGGTGTGCATGAGTAGAAACTGCAAAAGAAAATGAGGTATAAAAAATGATACGCTGCTTGTTGCAGTACAAATTGCTTACAAGAAACTGAATGAGAGGTCAAGCCAGTATGTCACTAGAGGGTTGGTAACTCCTGAAAGCAAGGAGAAAATTAGTGGAGCGGATGATGTTTATGTTGGTGACATTAGGGATACATAAAGCATTGTTTCAGCAATTCAAGGTATTGATGAAACCCGGGTTCGACCCTGCTAAAGTTGGAAGACCAGAATTCTATTTCGAAGCCCTGAACAGGTTCACATCAGCACCTAAACTTAGGGTCAAATGTCCCTTACATTTAGCCTTCCAGATCTAATGTATTCATTTATAGGTCGATTGGATTGGACAAAAGAACCAAATAGATGCTGGTGAGGATATATCATGATGTTAATTATTCATTTGCTTCTTGTGATATTCTGAAAGTTGTCTAAACACATGTTTAAAAAGTTCCTACACTTCCTACTCAAATTGGTTGGAACTACCGAAAATGTCCCTATTTAGTTAAACATCAACCAGCTTTTATACATGTGTTGTAATGAAAAATGGCATTTACGAGATTTAACCGAAATTCCTGCCCAGTTATTAACTTTTGAACCCTTATTGAATCTAAATCTACCTATGTCCTACTTCAACTTCACGCCCCCCACTGATGTCCTCTCCCTCGCCACCCGTATAAAGGCACCGCCTAACCGCCTTCTCCATCCCTCTCATTCTCATCTCATCGTTCTCCCATAATTTATTATTTTTATCCATAATTTCAAAAGAAAGTGATAATTAAGAAACGGACTAACTATTCTAAGTTACAAGCTCACAAAATTAGTAGTACAAAATACATTTGTGGGGCAAAATTTGAAATTCTCTCCTATTGAACTGAATCAGCTCGCAAGATTAATTCTTGAAGATCAAATCTGCTCTCCCCGCTTTCGATTTTGCTCGACGTTCGGTCGGCCGCCTTTACATTTGCTTCTTCTTCCGCTGCTCTAGCTTCTTCTTCCGCTGCTCTAGCTTCTTCTTCCGCTGCTCTAGCTGCTGAAGGTCTTGCCGACTAGGTGCTGGGAAAACCCACGCAGGACGCTCCTTCGCAGGACGCACGCAAGGTAATCTCTCCGGGAATTCTGGTTTTCGTCTTCTTTTGAAACCTTTGAAATGCAAACTCAATTGCTTGGACGGGTCTTCGATTCAGAATTTTCTGCTACATAGCGCCTTTAGGTTTCTCTTTTCCACTCCTATTAGAATCCTATGGTGGGTCTTCTCTTTTGTTTGCGCCTACCTTTACTTAAAATTGAAGTGGAACACGCACACCACCTGTTCGACAAAATGCCCAAGATAGTTATGTTGTATCGCTATATGCATCTTGAAAATTGCTGTCTGTTATTCGGTCTTGTTGCATGATGCGCGCGTTTCATTTGTTCTCAATTGGCATTTTGTACTGATGGATGCGGAAGAATTCAAGAAATGGACTTCCCTTTTTGTGCATTCTGCGTACACCATCAAATGTTGTCTCGGCCCAAATTAGGCCTTTTTTTTCCCTTTGCCCTTTTGTCGCAAGAAATGTGAATGCATATTTAAGTCTCCTTGATCTATGCAATTTCCTTTTGCTGCAGAAGGTGGGCCTGATGATACTGAAGAAACACTGGATAATCCTGCAGCAATCATTGATAATGGAATGTAAAAAGGTGACTTTGATTCATATATTATGTTGTAGACTTGTAGTCTGGAGAGTCTGTTGAATATAAGCTATGTTTCCATTTTTGCCAAAAGGCGTTGGTGTGTAAATTGAGCTACTGCATTTGGCTACTTTGTAAAATATTGCTTCTATGCTTGGTGGGTTGCATTATTAGGCTAGCTGTCGGGTTATGCACCATTATCTTCCTAAGCCCCTTTCGTAATGCAGTAGAATTGTTTCCACTCCTTTTTTTTAAAATACTTTTAGTCATTACACAATCTTCAGATATGGTACTGAGATAGTCAAGCTTATTTCAATCTATTTTCAGGAGCCGTTACCCTTACTCTGAAGATCCAGAAGGAGCACGGTAAGCTACTGAAGGACTTCAACAAGGGCCTGGTAAACAACAAGGAGATTGAGGAGCTCAAGGCAGATGTTGAGAAGTTCTCCGCCTCATTCGACATGACCGGCTTCCTCACTTCGGAGATGAAGTACAAGGACTAGACTAGAGTGGTTCCTTCATCTTCGCATTTTAAGGCTTTCCTGTTATTTGATTTATGCTATGTATCTTAGCTGTAGCCTGATATTGGTAATTGAATATCTAGTTTGGAGTTGATTTCTTCGATGCACAAAAGCCAAACTGTTCAGTCAATCCCTTATTGGATTGTTGCTTCTTAAAACTTTGGATTTATATGGTGTTTGTATGTTTTTTGGTTCTTGATGATGGATTTTTCTTTCATTGGAATGCGTTTTATTGCTTGAATTGTTTGATTTTGTGGTAACTCGAGAGAGAAGGATAGAGAGTTGTTGGGTTGTAACTTTTTATGCATAAATATATGTATTTTAAAAATTTGAAATCCCTAAAATTAGGAAGATAGTGAAGTTGATGATGGAGATTGGATTTTTTGGTGTTGCACAAGGGCATCTGTGGGAAACAATTATCTCCTTTTACTGGCCAAAAATATTGACATCGTCTCAATTATGTAATGTAATTCCTTCTTTTAGTCGGTGTTTTATTTTCATGTTAATTTACATTCTTAAGATCAACTCTTGTGTACTACCATGATATGATTCTTATTAAATTAGGTACTTCTGCAAAAAATGGAGTGTGTGGGCCAGTTGTGTTGAACTAAGGTTCTGTTGAAAGTGATAGCAATTTGAATTTAATGGTCGAATGAAAATTTTATTCGAAAATCATTTGTCCAGTTTGTTGCTTCCTTTATATTGTTTCTTTCTTTTTTTTCTTAACTAATATCTGAAATTGTTTCCTTCTTAGTTGGCTTTGTGAAGTGTCGCATAATGCCCCCTCTGCTGAATCTTCTCTGAATCCGTTGAGGTGTTTTCGGAACTTCGCGCGAGAGTTCATTGATGTGAGTTTTCTCTGTCCATATTCAATCTTGTGCAGCTCTAATGCTTTTTGTTTCTTCTTGATGTTTGATAGCATGCCTTTTCACACTGTTTGATTGGTAATTTTTCCGATGCTATCTGCTCAAGCAACCCAGCCTAATTTGCAAGATCAGATATCAACTTCGGTATGTAGTTATAATAGTAGTAATTTTTATGATTTTCTGGAAAAAAACTAATGATCTCTGTTACATATTTTGTTCTATGATCTTCATGATTTAATGGTTTTAATTTGAGAACCTTTTCTATTTCATCTTAGCTCCCTTTTCATTTTTGTAGTTTATTACAAGTTTATGAACAACATGGTGTTTTCAATGTAGCCGCAACAAAGGCAGGATTAATACACCCAATGGGGAACGACGAGCTCACTGAGTTTAGCTTCTCAACTTGGAGCAAATACCTCACTTGCTCACACTCAGCAGAGAATAGTTGCAGGCCAACCGCACTGCTTTCACAGCAAAGTGCTCTTACTCTGCTGGCTAAGTTCTATCATAGCTTGTCTATCTTTGACGTTTATATATTGTTAGTTTTAAATGAGGTAGGGATATACTGCCATTGTTTGGATTCACCTGCTATTTGGTTTATGTTGTGCTCTCATGACAATATAGTATGCTTTGCTACTGCGTTGTGAAAAATAAATGCTTAAGATTGATTTTATTTTGCAAAATGAGTAATTCATGACGTGAACATGTTAACCGGGCAATACACGAATATGAAACTACCTTTTCACCTTCCCATAGATGACATATTAGGTAATTGTTCTCGTGGTTTATATATCTATTATTCCCTCTGTCCCATAGAGATTGTCATGTTTTCCTTATCGGGGTCCTGTAGATCTTGTCTTGTTTCCTAAAATGTCAAAGATTGTGTGGCTATAATTTATCCATAATTTGAAGGACCCACCACTATACGCACAACTAACAAGTGATGGAAAATTGCCCAATGAGTTTGAAGAATTCATGTTTGCACAACAGGCTGAGTTTTGCTTGCTCTCTTAAATGCTGCTCTACCTTTCTTGCATTTTGTGAAATTTAATGTTGGCAACTGCAGGGAGAGAGTATTACACGGAGTTCACTTCTGAATGGCCAAGTTTCTGTACTACCTCAGAATGGAACCATCTATGATGCAGAATGCTATATGTCAACTGCCGTTACCAAAGCTAAAACCAGCCATATCACCCTCGAATGCTTCTTTACTTCATCTTCAACTACAGCAATAACGTCTGCTCATCCAACCCCAAAATAGCTTCTACGCAGCCACCCTTATTTTTGCTTTTACTGGCATTTAACGAAAATTTGAAGCTGATTGTGGTTCTTTTTTGGTAGCGTTATGTGTATTCCCGAAATTTGAATTTGGCAGCAAAGCCTCAATCATATGTCTTCAAGAATTTTTAACCACCATTTCTTTTACTATCTTTCTCATTTCCATGTTTTATTATCTACCAAAATTAAGAATCATTGATTTTATTAGTATCGTTTGTTATTTCATGTGAAATTAGTTATAAAAATCAAGTTTTTTCTTTACCTTAGTTTTTTTTTTTTAAATTTCCTTGAGCAATATGTTATTAAGAAGTTATATCTTTTACTGATTCAAACAGTTAGACCTGATTTTTGTGAATTATAAACATTTGAATAATATGATAAAAATCTTGATAAAATTTATAAAAATAATACTTTAATATCTTTCAATTGGGCATGGTTACAACACCGTGCATAGCACGGTTAAACGATATGCTAGTATCCCTATATAAAGGAGTAACGCTCGGAGGGGCGTTTATTCTGTACGGGGGAATTGCGGCGGTGGCGTAGGTGGTGTTTTACCTTTTATACCCCCGAGACGCAAGGGAAGACACTGGAGGAAATGGAGGGCTTATTCGGAACTTTCTTTAAATGGAGATCGGCGCTTAGAGCGATGACGAGAAGAAGGCGCAAAGTATGAGGCAAGGAAATCAGACTTAGAGGGAGGGTGATTGTGTAAATATGGGGCCTTGATGAGGGCTTTTGCGTAATTTAGTGTGGTCGGGTTTGAAATTGCTGAAATTATCATACAATATTAATAATAATATATTATACTCCCTCCGTCCCAATTATAATGTCCAGTATTCTATTTTGGGTTGTCCCAAATATAATGTTCAATTTCCCTTTTTAGCAAATTATTTCACACAATTTTTTTGTAGGACCCACACCTTTATACATCTCTACTCACAACTAACAACTATCCTTAAAAACCGTGCAAAAAGCAAAGTGGACTTTAATATTGGGACGGAGGGAGTAGTAATTATTGTGCGAAAGGGGTTTGAGAATTGAGATTTGAGATTATTGAATTATGAAAAGAATTTAACGAAACCTATCGAAAAGTTTTGTATTCCTTATGTTGTGCATAAATAAACAGAAAAGTTCATATATTACCAAAATAAATAAAGTTTTGAACCTTTTCCGATTCCATTACTATCGTTATGCAATAGACCAGATTACATAGGGTATCACGTCAAAGTTCAAACAAAAGTTTGAACTATGTATCTCTATATATCAAATTTAAATACGGATCTGTTGTATTATACTCTCTCCATTCCACTAAAAACAATAAGTTTCTTTTGGGCTCGGGAATTAAGAAAGTGATGTTATATGGTATAGATTGTTTGATTTTTTAGTAGTTAAATGTGATTCATACAATCTTTACCATTTTTAGTAACGTATCATTTATAGTGAGACATATCAATAAGAAAAAACGTTTCATTTCTAGTGGGATGGATTATTTCATAGAGCTAAAGAAAATCTAGAATTCTATTCAACAAATATATTATATAATTTTAATAATAACGACAATGCACAAACAAAGTGTAAATCTTTTAATTCCAGAAAATACATTTACATACATAATATAATGAGGAATTTGCTACAAACTCATTTTAAAAAAAAATAGTAGTCATCCTTTAAAATTATTTTCACAAACTAAACAAGTTTATAAAAATGCAATCATTTTTTTTACTTTTCTGTTAGTTTAGATTATCTTCATAAAGTTAGTTTTTATGGCCCTCGACATACCGTAGGTACGCCCTTGGCATTCAGACACATAAATAAAAAACTTCTCAATCATTTAGGCACCCCACATATTCCACACATAAATAAGTTGTGCACTCATTCTGCTCGCCCTAAGCACTGAAATATTATTTAATTTTTTTTTTAAAAAAATCTCAAAAATTCCTTCATAAAGAAAAAAATTATACTATAATCTAGTGTCTAGGGCAAAGTGCTGCTTACTTGCCCTAGGCACTGAAAAACTCCACTTCATTTCCGTTACATGCTGGGCCTGAGGGAGTACTGAATTTTTTGCAATAAATAAATAAATAAATAAATCATGTTCCAGTGCTTAGGGCGAGTCGAGGAAGTATCGCGACTTGCTCTAGACACTGGAACATGTGCCTGAAATATGTGGAGTATCTATGAATTGAGAGTTTTTTATTTATACTATGTGATTGCCTGAGGGCCATGAACATTAGACACTAAGGGCTTATTTGAGAAAAACTGTAGCTGCCAGAATTCGATGCTGGATCTATATAAGCTCCACATAAGTTATCCATAAGTTATAAATATTAACTTATGAAAATAAGTCAAAAATAACTTATGGATTTAAATAAATTATTTCGATAAGCTCTCCCAAACAGACGCTAAATGACTTATTATTTAGGATAAATTAAAATAAGTCATTTTAAGCCCTTCCAAACGAGGCCTAACTTTACAAAGAGAATCTAAACTAATAGAAAAATAAGAAAAAGTAAAGACTATTGTAAATATATTTTATATATATACTTACCATATATTGTGATGACCATGTAAACCCTAAAAGTCCTTGAGCTCATCTGTAACTCTAAATAGAGGTATTTGATACTCATAATAATACACCTCTAATTGTCACTCTCTCTATTATTCTTGTATTCTTATTTAGTTTATAACACGTTTTCAGCACGATAGTCTCATTTTTTTAGATCTAAAAACTTTCTCACCGTCTTTCTTTCTCTACACTCTCTTCCATGTTAATTCAATAATGGGTTAGGCAAATCAACCTGAAGGTACGCCTATGTTATTCTGCAAAAGTTTCTCAGAAGTGGTCACAAAAGAATTCCGATAATATTATTTCGTTGGTTGCATATACAAGACGTCAATTTGTATTATGGACTGTAAATAACTTGCACCCGTGAATTAATATTTTTGCAATAGTATATTAAATTGAGAAATTGATTTAAGTCCCCCTTGAACGCATGGCCATGCCTTTTATAGTTCCAATCTTTGATTAATTGAAGCAAGTATTGTATTAATTGGTTTGTGCTATTATCATATTTTTAACGCATACAACTTTCTCACTCTTTATTGTTATAGTTAATATCGTTGCTCCCGAAGTAGCACAAATAAAATTCCTGAAGAATATTATATACTCTTGAAGAGCAATCCAAAACATATTTTCAACTTGAATTGTTGCTCCAGAAGTAGCATAATCAATGTTCTCGAAGAATATTACATGCTCTTATAGATCATTTACTCTACATACAATATTTACTCTACATACATGTTGGGTTATGAGTCAGTGGTTGATTTTAATCATCACTTAAGAGGGTACTTAGTTTTAGTTATCAGTAGTTCCTGTAATAGGACTTATCTGTTTATCGGTAAAGGGAGAAGAAAGGGAAGGAAGAGCTCAGGTGGGTGGGCAGTCAGAGGTGAGGGAAGTCCTCAAGGGGGAAAGTTTTGCAGCGTAGGATGGAACTACTTCTGTTCCCCCTCCCACAGTCCAAATCCCTCAAGTCTAAACTACTCAGCTGCCCGAGCCAGTTGGAGGATCAGGTGAAGGATCATCGGCTCAGGCGAAGCATATAGAGGAGGCCGCACAGTTCGTCGACCAGGAAGATGAGCCCTGCTGCTTACTGGCGACTCGGACACTAACAATCTGCCGCTTGCTCAGAGGCTAAAGAAAAGCTCTACTCTTACGCTTGAGCAGGAGGCAGAAGATAAGGCAACTTGGGAGGCCACACAGCAAGGGCTAATCTCTGGAGAGGAGATAAGAGAGTTGCGGCCTTAAGGGAGAAGAAGAGGTTGGAAGACCTGGCCAAAATCATAGATTTTACTGACAGAATCGCCAGGGAACCCATCCTCGACAAGAGCAAGTATGTATAATGATCAAGTAAATCTTCCGTTTGTTGTCTTAGCACCAAGCGACACATTGCACAAAGAACTGCTTACCTGTCAAACAAAAGATTCCCATTATGTCTATCCTTTGGTTGAAGCAAGAGGCTAGCAACTGCATATCCAGCACTGCTAATGAGGAAATTCTCCCGAGCAGTTTCAAAGCTGGGTGATCCGACTGGACCAAAGTCCTGTTGAAATATCTCATAGAGACCACCATCAGTGGTCTCACCCATCTGACTCCTACTTCTAGAATTAGGCACAACCTGCCAAGCATGAAAGTAAAAATTCAGCAAGTCAAATATAAGAATATTCATGCTTGTCGTGCCAACTATGCTCCATTCCTGCAGCTACTTTCACTTTGTGCGAATCTGATAGTTCCCGCTACTATTTTACTCTGTGTTGCTATTTCTATCACCACAAGTTGATCTCTTATCTAAATCTTTTCCACAAAAATATCAAGATTTTGTGACAAGCTGGATATGGTTAATATATATATATGCTCCTGCTTTAGGGAGAGTTTAAAGAATTTTATAATATTTATATTTCTTCTAGGAGTTTATTATAATACCTTTATGTTTAGATAACTCCGTATCATGTTGAAATTGCTACTTAATTTCTACTCTCATTATATATATGAGAGTCTTCTCCTTGAATATACAAAACAAATTATTCTCTTTCACACTTACAAACCTGAAACATTTTATTTTGGACGTTCAGTTAAATATATTTTTAGTTCGCTAGCAAGGACTAAGTTGGGATACTGACAGAATCTCTTATTTTTTGTCAACAGATTCATCATGAGAAGGCAGATTAATAAATGATCCATGATAAGACAGGAAAGCAAACTCAGAAGAAACATATAGCAAGTATGCACAACGAAGTTTGAAAGCACCACGCAACGTTAATATTAGACTGTGAAGAAAGAAGAAAACCAGTAAAAGATAAACGTCCTTATTCCAAAAACCAATAGATGTATAATCTAATAATACCTCTCAGGGCCAGTTGGCAGTACTCCATAAGGAAACAAATACAGACTAAGACCAACAGCTTCAAAGATGTCCTTCAAAAGTGAAATAACTTGCAAAGCAAGAACATCTTGTCGGCAGTCATCTCCAACCTACAAGCAAATCAAGCTCATCAGGATAAGAACCATTCACATATACGTAACATTCTCTTTGCTACTAGTAGAATCACCAACATAAAAATTAGATCGGAAGGCCCCACATGTAATACTATTTGTTCTTATATCTACGGTCTGTCCCACATATACTAGAAACAAGGTTATATGTGTGAGTAAACACGCTAGGCAAATCCAGCAAGCCAGTCCTTTGGATTCAGATATAACTGGCGCACGAATATGTACAGGCACTTAACTTCCAAAGACTCAGGCAAGCCATGAACATATCACCTTGAACTGGACTACGTTAAGTCACCCATCTATTTGAGAATTTCGCATACCTTAAAAATACAAGCTTGGGGCTTTATATCATTCTGATCCCCATCCTTGTCCACAACATTGAATGTGATCATTATAGGAACTTTTGCTGCTGACTGTAAAGGAATTCCACTATCAACCTGAATACCCCTCACAAGTTTACCGGGAGCAGTAGACGCTCCACCACATGACGATGTATTACCATATTGTTTGATAAAAAAAAAATCCCTAAATGTCTAATTAAACATAAGTTTTTAGTGGGTAGCATGAGCTTTAGGAGGCTCCTAATTTACTAGTTCCTAAATACACTTTGTATTTGTTATAGAACTTTGGTTTTGCACATTGATTTGCTTTGCCTTTGCAAAAAAAAAAAAAAAAAAAAGTTTACCGGGAGCAGTAGGTAGGTAGAGGTCATCTCCATCAACTTGGATTTTTTCCAATTCTCTATCAAGGCAAGGAAAAAGTATCTGATCGTTATAAGTGAAAGGAGAAACAGCAAGAAAATATAAATCAAATGAGTGCTTGAGCCACTAACTCCCTAAAATAAACTCATACTTCCTTATGCCAGCTCGCCTTTCCTCCTTTGGAAGTGGAAAAAGGACACCAGATATAGATGTAACTTTGTCAAAGAAATCAAATTCTCTTTGAAACACAGCACGTGCTTTGTCAATGAAACCATCAACGATTTTTTCTCTAACAACAGGAAGCAAAGCTTGAAAGGCGGTATTATGTAAACAGAGCAAATAAACAATAATGAGTATAAATATACATTAAAATACCATAACTCCAAAAGATTTGAACTAAGCAGAATGCAACCTATAAAACAACAATCTACCGTTTACATCAATAAATAAGATGTAAAGATAAATAGCCAAGAGAAACTCAGAAACATCTGTACAATGAGTACAAGACAGAATCTCATATATTATGGGGATTTCCATGGGTACCTAAACATTACACATTATAATAAGTCCAAATATACACTGTTAACCAAATTGGAAAAAAAAACATATTTAGCCATCCTATAAACAAATACACAAATCTAGCCATTTTGTCTTCTTGTGGACACAGGCCGATTGAGGGCCGACGAGGGCCGATCTACATCTCTGAGGGTCGATCGGGGCCGATCTAATTTGTACTGAGGGCCGATCGTGATCGGCCGACCGATCGGCCCCCCCTCGGCCGAATTTAAGAAAAGCGAAATAATTGAAAGGCCGATGGTGATCGGCCCCTATTGAGCCAAGACATCGGCCCTCGGAAAATAATAAACTTAAATAATAAACATTTTTTTAATAATTATTACAAAAAATAAATTTGTTAAAGATTTTTTTAAAAAAAATGAGGGCCGATTTACATCGGCCCCTAATCGGCCGAGACATCGGCCCTAATCATTAAGAAGCCGTTACATGTAACGGCCGAAATTTACCGAGGGCCGAACAATTTTTAACCGTTTTTAAACCGAGGGCCGATAGACATCGGCCCCACCATCGGCCCTACCATCGGCCCTGAGTCGCAATAATTTAGGGCCGATTCAATATAACCGTTGGCCGACAAAAATTTTACCATTTTACTGAAAGCGAATTGAAAGTGAAATCGGTCGCCGCCGCTCGCCGCCGCTATCCGCCAGTTGAGTCGCCGAAATCGCCGTGGTCGCCGCCACCGAAATAGTTCCGACAGCGCCGCCGATCCCCTTTGAAACGCCATGTCTTCCGGCGAAATTGAGGTTCGTAATTTATGTCATGAATTATGATTGTATTTCATTCATAGACGAAATTTATGTTGAAATTGGGTTGGGTTTACATTGAAATGTCCATGTATTGATGAAATTATGGAGAATTTGGAGAGGATTCGAGTGTTAAATTTCTGGAAATTTATGAAAATGGGGCTGATGGGAGGGCCGATTGCGGGGCCGATGAAGATACACTCCATCGGCCCTGACTCGGCCGAAACAAGTTCAATAGGCCGTCGGCCCCGGCTAGCCTTATAGGCTCCTTCGAGGCTTCGGCCCCCGGCTGGCCTTCGAGCCATCGGCCCCGGCTGGCCGATGGCTTGCCGGCCTTAGAGAAATGGCCCTACCGTCGGCCCTAAATTGGCCCTTCCATCGGCCCTAAATCGGCCCTTAGTTATTCGGTTTTGATAATTAATTCAGCCCTTCGTATATCTTGCAGCCCGCTTATATCCGACTACCGATTAGACAAAAGACCCCAAAAGTCATGACATATTGGAGAGATGGTCTACTCGAATTATTAAAAAACAGTCTTGCTAGACCGGGGGGGTAGTGAACTAGTTCGTCGCTTTAGAGACGGACAGTTTGGACATTTGCTGAGTTGGAGGAAGGGCAAGAGTTCGATCATAGCTTTGCATCAGTTGATGTGCTATGAGGTGCAAGCACCGCCCGGGGAGGCCCGTTTTCACATATCCGGACGGGAGATTAGATTTTCGCAGTACGAGTATGCACTCGTAACTGACTTATTTTTCAGCGCTTCTACTTTCGATACTACGGCTGCTCGTGCCCCGGTAGAGTCTGGAGTATACATGAGAGTCACAAACGGGAATCCAGTAACAGGAGGCGAGCTGGTGAATTTATGGAAAAATGACAAGCTCGGCAATCTCTCAGAAGATGATTATTTGAAGGTGGCCAATGTGTTGGCCCTGATGTGTTTTTTCTTCGCACATGCCGACACGAAGAAGGTCGAGACCTGGGTGTGGGTTCTTGCTGAAGATGTAGACGCGTGGAACGATTTTTCATGGGGAGCATACACGTACAATGCCCTCCTGCACTACATGAGCTTTGTACCGAAGCAGGTGGAAGCAGTAAAATCGAAGTATAATATTTATGGGTCAGTTTGGGCTCTTCAGGTACAATTCTTTGATTTTATAATGATTTTTTTAATTTATATTTTATACTTATACTGATCTTTAATTGTATTGTAGATCTGGGCATATGAGGCGATACCAGATTTGGTCGGTCTGTGTGTACGCCTTATCAATGACGGTGGTATGCCCCGATGTGTCAAATGGGTATTTGTCACGCCACCAGATACGGAATGGATTACTTTCTTTGCCTTGCCGGTAAGGAACATTTTTAATATTTATGAACAGATACAGAACGGATTATAACCTGTTTTTTAAACTTTTCGAACAGATGGAGACACCGCCCCATGAGAGTCTTACGCCCACTCCCGAGGAGCAGCTATCGGAATACTGGAGACGGGTGATTGGAGAGAATCCTATCGGTGTGGAGTTTTCTAGACCGACCCCGTACATCGGAGACGAGTTGATGAAGAGGGCAGTGTACGGGATCCTCCGCCGGCAGCATAGAAGAAAAAATCGAAGAAGAAACGTGCACCGACAAAGGGTCAGTCATCTGGGCCTCGGAGGGATGAAGATTGGACTTTGCCCATTTATGACAGAATGATCCGATCGATAGATGAACGGTTTGAGCGGCGCGAGAGTGAGTTGTTAGCAAAAGTGGATCAGCGCTGGAAGGAGAACGAGGATCGATTCTTCAAAAAAGTGGGGAAGTTGATAAAAAATATCTTTGGTGGCAAGGGCAAGGACAAGGGTAAAGGCATAGGATCCAGTTCTACGTGGAATGTGGAGCAAATTGTTAATGAATCGGATGAGGAAACATCTTCACCATCGGAGCCACCACGGGGGAGGACTGTTAATGTAAATGAGTGACCCAGCTGGAATCAAGATGCCGAACAGCCACAGGGAGATGTGGAAGATACGACGAGTGGCGATGCAGATCCTTGGGATGTGGCTACTCGAATGGCTAATCGGGGCTATGATATGGGGCGGCATAGCATGTACGAGGACAGACATGTCTGGGTCCCGAAACGTTGGGAGCCATTCCCTTATACGGCTCCACGGTCCCTACCGCCTATACAGGTATCTTAACTATTCAAATTAATTTTATGTTTTTTATTTCATTTTACCATGAGTTTTTGTCCAAAATGCAGCAACATCAGTCGGTCGTCATGGACTTATTTGATACGCATCATGTACAACAGGTGTATGATAGCCAACCGTCGGAGCAGCTAATTGTACAAAGCAGTGAGGTACAAACATGATTTTAAGTTATATAATTTAGGATTTATTTTAATACAATATTATTTGCAGCCCACAGTTATGCGCCTCCCCAATCCTAGTGGAGCTCCACGCATGTTTGATCCGGCGGACTCATTGAGGAGGAACTTTGAGAATTTCATGCGAATGGGAATTTCAGCCAATGTCACGGTTTCGCAGCAGAGCTCTCGCACGGCTTTTTCAATAACCTATTGGATACAAAGTACGACATGGGTTACATAATGCTTCATTTGTACATATGCTACCTCCTGCAGAGGCTTCAATTCAAAGACCGTGACGTGTTGTGTACACCCGATTCACACTATACCGTCATTGCGGCTACGTCAGTGTTTGTAAGTGTATATATATATATATATATATATATATATATATATATATATATATATATATATATTATTTTTTAAAAATTTAATATGTTTGTTTTTAATTATCCTGCTAATGTGTATATTTTTGGACAGACGTCTTTACAGGAAGCTTGGACTTCCAAAATATTTGAGCCAGATAACGAGTTCCATGAACGGTACGAGTTGAATTATGATGATTGGATCCCTGCACAGGGTTTAATGGATGCCATTTTTGGAGCGGATACGGGATTTGGTGGTGAGGGAGTCTGTGGTTTTCGATGCCAAATTCGTAAGTTTTACAAATTTTAATTTTCTTTTTTCTACGCTTTGATAATTTAATTATTATTATTTTTTACTAATTTTCATTAATTAATAGGTTTTATTCCCAGTCTTGGCCGCCGCCAATTGGATGACAGTCAGATTGTGTATCGAGTCATGGAAGTTGGAGTTGTATGACTCACTGAACTGCCGTGGAGACCGGGATGTATTTGAGTTGAGAAAACAAAATTTGAGGCCACTCCGCAAACTGATCGGCCGCTTGCTAGATGTAATTATTTTAATATTTTTAATGTTTTTTGGTTAGGCTACTAATTAATGGACGATGAACAAGTACAATATGCCGCATCCGGGCATGCGGACTCCTGAGTTGGTCTTGATGCCGCAAAAGGAGCAGTTCAGGCAAGAGGATTCAAATAGTTATGGTCCATGTACGTGTATGACAATTGAGCGGCTAATATCTGGATATCCTACTCCGAAATGGGGTAATATGAAATCAAACATCAGAATCTATCGGGAGTGGATGGCTTGGAAATGTTTCGAGCAGTGCTATTACGGAGATTTTGGATCTACCTCCGAGTGATTAGTGTATGTTGAATGGAATTCGAACATTTTGTAATGTAATTTTAATTTATTTATTTAATTATGTAATTTAATTTTATTTTCGAACAATATCGAACAATTTAATTTTATTTTATTATTTTCGAACAATATCTCTCGGCCTCGGCTGAGAATGTCATGCATCGGCCCAGGGCCGATGCATGGCCGAATTTTTATCGGCCCCACTCCCATCGGCCCCGAGCAGTGCATGGCCTCGGCCGAGAATGTCATGCATTGGCCCAGGGCCGATGTATGGCCGAATTTTTATCGGCCCCACTCCCATCGGCCCCGAGCAGTCGGCCGATATATGATATGCCTCGGCCCCGAAGGGTTTCGGCTAAGGCCGATTGATGGCCGATGGGTTAACCACCATCGGCCCATAAGGGTTTCGGCCCTTTATTATTTTTTTTTTACCATAGCCAATAACTCGATCAGTCAAAAAAAACTTTAATCGATCAGTGACAAAAAAATTTAAGCGTTTATTGTCGTTCCAGATATGGGGCATCTCCGCCTTGTGTGACCTTCTTCTCCACAGTTACCATATTTTTTCCGACGACGCGTACCAGATGTACTAGCTTCTGCTCCTGAAGGACGACGGTTGTTTCTCAGGCGTCCGGCTTGCCGCATAATAATTGGTGGAAGAACAACAATGTCCTCTATTTCCGGTGGGACACCCCACTCATTTCGAGGAGGCACGGGATTAACCACTCCGGCATATATTGTCTTCCACGTCGCCGTCGTATAATAATCATTAATATGATTGTACAGATTTTCCCGACGATGATACAAAACGGCGACAACGTGACTACACAGCAACAAGTCAATTTGCCAGACGCCGCATTCACACATTTCGTCTAGAAGATTGACCCTCCACTGTTGCTCACCTGCGTCGACTTTGTATTTTTGGTTAGTGACCTGCGTAACTGTAAACCTTCGAGCCAATTCTACTTCGTTCCGCATCCTCAACTCAGAAGCCTCCATCAACGGATTGTTTCTGGAACTTGCTTTTACCCATCGTGTATCGAACCACGACTCTATCATATGACGGATTGCCTCGAGCATAGCTAGAATTAGTAGTCGTCTAGCCTCCAACAGTCGAGAATTTATTGACTCGGCAACATTCGATGTCAGTAGACTGTGTAACGACGACCTTTACTGAAAAGTCGGGACCACTTCTCCGATCCGATTTCCATCAGCTTTTCGTAAATAGCAGGTTTTCCCTGACGGATGGCGTTCATGGCGTCATGGAATTCTGTTGCCCGATAAGCATAAGCTGCTCGATAAAATGATCGGATAACCCACTTACTGTGCCTAGCAAGCTTATTCGATAAATGGTAGTAACAAAGTCCGTGTTGTGCGTCTGGGAAAACCACTCTTACCGCATTCGCTATGCTTTTATGTTGGTCTGAACAATCACTAAATTGTCATCCGTTGGAAATGCGGCTCTCAGTCGCATCATAAACCACGTCCAGGAAACATCATTTTCAATGGGACCTACACCAAAAGCGAGAGGGAATATTTGCTCGTTCGCATCAAAAGTAGCTGCGACGAATAATATTGTCGTGTTTCTACCTTTTAAATGGGTATCGTCCACCACAATAACCTTCCGGAGGTTGGCTAACCAAGGGGCTCGCGATACACCAAGCGCCATAAATAAATGTCGGAAACGACCATCCTCACCGACATCAAGATCCGTATAAGTTCCCGGATTTGTTTGTTCCAACAAATGCAGATATTTTGGCAGTTTGCTGAACGAATCAGCATGTCCACCATAAATCATCGATATAGCTGTGTTGCGCGCTCGGAGGGCAACACCGTACGTTGCTTGTATTCCAAATTTATCCAACAGATCGGCCTGAATATCAGCCGGTTTCATTAACTTGCTTTGACGACGCATTTTACGGGCTATATAAGCAGCGACAGCCTTCGACCTCACTTTGTTCGCCAAGTCCGGATAAATCAGTTGTACAGTTGTGGTCCGCAACCCATTTAACAACCTCCCAACACGTCTGACCTCTACAGTATGCCCATAGCTCGAATGGACAATCAACACTTCTTCTGCACAAATATTCCAAACGGGAAGCACTGGAACGTTGCACTCTAAAATCCGCACCGTTTTCCAAATGGAATAGAGCCACAGCAGCATAAAGTTCGTCTTTCGAGCTAAACATCAATCCCGCTTGCAGACTTCCGTCTACAACAGTAATCAAGTTCTGCGACGCTACTGAATCGGATACATCAAGGGGAACAACAGGAAGTAGTCAGTTGCTTGCTGCTTCTGTGTTGTCGTATACAGTCTCGTCATTTGTTCGAGAATGATTGACTGGAACTAGAAAAGACGTAAGTTGACTTACGCCACCCTCCCTCCGAATCCACGCAGTAAAATCTTGCAACGAACAATTAATCAAGACAGAAGGAATATCTTCATCGTCATCATCATCAGATGATGAGTCCAAGTCCGCCTCATCATCTGAATCTGTCTCCACACGAGCATTCCTTTGGGAAGCCCGTCCGCCATCATTACTTCTACTTCCTTGCCCCGTAAACCAATTAGGACCCCTGAAATTTGAATTATCTTCGGGAAATAGATTCGGGTTCGGAACACCAAATTGAGGATTTTGCACTTCAGGATACACAACAAACACAACCGACTTTACGTCGATAGAGCACAGCCTCATAAGATCAGTATCATGGCCCAGAATGGCCTTCATCATCCTGCCGGTTCGTCGGGAAGCAGCAGTAGTTGAACGGAAGGGAATAAGCAGTCAGCCACCGATCAATGTTTTATCGAAGATATTCGACAGAAATATTGTTTGAAGGAATGTAAACCATAAACTCATGCCAACCGATATAATTCGACTCTGCATCGAATTGACCGTTTAATTTCACAATAATTGATCGAAAATCGGCCATTTCTGTCAAATTTTGTTTGAAGAATTGAGAAGAGTGGAACTGAAATGAGGAAAAATTTCGGTGATTCAACCAAATTGTCTACGTCTTATAAGAAAATTTTCTGTAAATTTTCACGTGAAACATCGAACTTTATTACCCATTTCCCCATAGGCCGCCATCGGCCCCCATCGGCCCCCCCATCGGCCCTCATTAACGTGCATGTGCATGTCATACCCGACTAGTCATTTCATCAGATAAAGCTGATTTAAAACTGTACCTCCAACATGCCTTCGATCGGCCCTCGATCGGCCCTACTGCATTTTTGCAGGAAAAGCCTTACAGTGTCTTATCCAATCCCGTATCGAAGGAAGGGCTTAGGGCCGAACAAGGACCGATGGATACCCACCATCGGCCCTATTTCGGCCTTCACAGTCTTTTTTTTTTTAGCCGAATATATGGGATCGACCTATTGGATGTTCGGCCATCGGCTTTTATTATCGGCCGATGGCCGGTAGGGCCGATGGACATCACAAATTCGGCCCCCCATCGGCCCTCCGAGCCTGTAATTTTAAAAAATCCAATTAACTGGCTCGGCCGATGGGGGAGTTCGCCTTTTTACCTCAAGGCCGATGGAGGGCCGATGGACTCGCCAATCGGCCCCACCATCGGCCCTGCGCCGTATAAAGACAAAATGACTATATTTGTGTTTTGTTTTAGTTGTCGGCTATATTTGTATTTTTCCTTACACTGTTCGGCTACTCATGCAAAAGCCTCTTATAATAAAGATGGTTTCCAAACTGCAACCTCATAGGTAACAGCTAGAAAAGCTAAACAGTGAAAGGTGGTTCACAATTGTGAAGATCGCTAAATTTATATGACTGCTCTCAGTCAGAAGGATGACCGAGACGGATGGCTAAATTTATGCTTCGGGAAATATTGTAAGAGGGCAACTAGGAGAAATCATGAGTTTACAAAATTTCCCAAAGCATGTCCTTTCAAGAACATATCACATCTGCTGTGATTTAGAGAATCCTACAAAACTGAAAGATATAATAAAAAAAAAATCAAAGTTTTAGGATGCATAGGCTAAGGCATCTATTATCAGTCAAGAAATAAAATAAGTATTCAAGTAAAATGATAGGAGATAGACCGAGTCAAATGTAACTACAAATTCAAAATCAACTAAGAGGTACTTCACGTTCAGCAGAAAAATCAAATCTTCATCCAGCAACATAAGTAGCACTGATTTAGAACATATGCATGAAAAGCAATACAACAAAGTATACCGTTGGAGATGTCTAAGGTGCATCTTTCCCCACCTCAGGAACACAAGGCTCACCCTGCAAAGCAATCTTGTCATATATAATTCAAAGCATATACTCACGTTGTATTATATGCTGTATTTCTACAATAGCAATTTTGACCTGTAAATGCCATATCAAAATGTGGGCAAAGATATTACTCCTTTGGGCAGCTCTGAGCAAATATCCCTCGACCAACTTCTGCAATCAGAGTTGCCAATACGTAAATTACAGTTCTTAGATAAAATTCAATGCTGAAATATGAATGATAAATGATTAAAAAACTGATTATTATTTATCTCGTTTTGTCCCTTAAATGTTTTTTTCTTAAAGATGCAAATGCTAGTGGGTTTATATTTCAACATCAAGGGCGATTCAAAAGACATCGATCAACAGCGCCGAACTATCTAGCTTGCAATTTTACTAGGATAGGCTTCTTTAGGTAGCAAAACCATTCTGCTAAAATGCTACTAAAAATATAATCACATCAAAGCAAACACCTTACCCCTTCATCATGTCTTAGTGCCTGCACCAGCTGAGGCATGAAGAAAGTCACTCTCTCAGGCGGATAAGATTCCAACACCCTAAGAATGTAAGCCATGACTCGAGGGTGACCTTTATATGCTGGGGTAAGGAACTCCAAATCCTGTGTAATTGAACAAGCTGCCCAGTGCGGTAATTGTTGCAAAAGTACTGAATTCTCATCCACTGCTTTGGGGTTACAAAATAGGACAAAGCTTCAGGGATGCTGCGAACCTCCAAATTGAATCCCTCCATCAATTTCAAATTTCCTCCTGATGCAGCAGCAGCTGCAGCCATAAGTGCAGGAATATTAGCAGTTTTAGGACCATTCCAACAATCATTTTTACCAGTGCCTATCCTTATCTCAGACAATAGAGAAACAACATCAGCTGTTGGCTGCGATCTCTTCCAGGTATTAGCTTTACAAAGGTTTTCCTGTAACACAGTAAATGGTACAACCAAAGCTGAGAGTTCCAACTACAAAAAAGAAAAAAAAGGAATAAGAAGAAGAAAATGCAATAACTAGGAACCGATGAAAGAAATAAACCTGAAGAAGACCCTGACTAGAGCATAGAGCGTGTGAAAGCGACACGACAATCCATTCACGAACAACTTTTGGTACAAAGTGCGAACACTGATAACATATGCAGGATCACTTACTACAGCAGAAGGTGGATCATTATGCATTGAAAGTAAAAGAGCATCCAAACAAGAAGAGTTCCACAATATCTGCAAGTGGTGTAAAGTTGTAAACCAGTTACAAGTGGTCTTGTAATGTGAGCTGGATGATGAAGTGAAACATGATGAAACAACATAGTGCCTGCTCCTGAGGAAATCTTTCTCTAAGTTGACTTAACAAAGTAACAGATATTTCCCGTACGTGCTCATCCCTTTGGGACAAGTTTTTTATGAGGAAACAGGCATGGGTGGAGAGCGTATTCTCTCTAATCTCAGCTTCAGGCCCAGTTTCAGGTGCACGATCCACCTGTAGCAAGTCGCATGGACCATGAAATTTGGGAAATAAATCTTCCAAAAGATACTACGAAGCGCATTAAGAGGAAGAAAAAAAAAAAAAAGTCGTTCGAACTTATAAATTGCTGCATATTATATCATTGAAAAACATAATTACTGCAAGTTACTGAAGGTGGCTGTGGTTTGTAACTATCTTGAGCCCCAACAATCAAAGCTGCAGCATTCCATCAAAATTCTTAAAGTGAGTAATTTCTCCTTCAACAATCACCAACGCCTTAAGCCAAGGGTGTTAGCAGCTTACCATAACTCACTCATTTAAACTTGTTGAAACAATTAAAAGTGGAGCTCTAACTATATTCATAACATTGATTTTAGAAGAACGAAAACATCAACCAATAAGCATGCATACAAATGTTAAGAACAGTAGGACATGGCCAAAAAAAAAATTTAACTTGAACATTTAATACTCTCTGGGACTTCTTCTAGTTAGGGTGCAGAATGATTAAAGTACAAAGATACTATGAAAGAACTCTATAATCATACTTTCAACCAGCATATTGAGTTAGAAATTTAGAATCTACCACTCCAAAAATTAGAATACCATAAAAGAGACACTAAATTTTTAATATAAATGCTGAAAAGAATATGCTAAAACATGTATTAAACAGATGAGAGTGTGAGAAGAATACCAGCCAAGTTATTGCTGTTTCAAATGCTCGATGTACAATAGCAGTCAAACACTGAGACAGCCGGCATAAGATTAGGACTTCTTAGATATTCAAAGGCGCAGCTGAAGGCACTTCGAGAGGCAGTTAAAATTGGGCTTCCATTCAGAATACCTCCATTGCTGCTAAATCTAATTATCTCCAGAAATGCTACAGCTAAGAGATAGGTTGCTTTGACACCTGCACAGAAATCATATATATCAGTATTTTAGGATAGAGCCAACCTCTTCAACATAGATGGGATTAAGGGTGACTATAGTCAATAATGACAATATAGAATCCAAGTGCCCTGAATAAAACAAAATATTCAATGACCTGAAATTGTATTTGTTGCAGAAACGTCTACTCGCCCTCCTAAAGCAGCAGCAAGTGCACTTCTTTGACTCACAGCAGCTCTCTCGTTCCCGCTCCCTCGGTGACTACCTGGGTTGTGCAGAGCGTTGAGCTCCAACTCATCTTCAAGCCATTTCAAGGAAAGAATGTTTGCCATCAGAAATGAAAATTACTTAACAAGTATACAGAAAAGTACTTACTACGCGGAACTACACAAGATTAATAATTTTACAAATCAAGGACATATAAGCAAATAATAATTAGAATATCTAAATAACTACCATAAACTCAATCTAAGATGCATGCTGATAATGTTTTGGCCTGATTGAAAGAACATTATCTCCATCTCAACAACTTTAATTTCAATGATAGATTTGGAAACAAATTAGAGGAGAATTTTTTTCCACTAGCAAATGGTTTGTTCAATCAAAGGTCAAAGGATCCTAAACACTGGAGCTTAATGTTCCGGGAACAATAATATTGATATTAGGATTTGGATTTGGAGAATATTAATGAGCATGCTAAGAGGACAGATCAAAGAAAGATGCACTAAAATGTTCACTGAAATAAACATATATACCCAGGGTATAAGTTGCTTTTGTTGAACACCCGAAATAATAGGGCAGAACAGTGCATTCTAAATCTCTAGTATTCTCTTTTTTTATCTTTCTTCATAGTGAATTCTAGATTCCTTATGGCATGCACAGGACAAATAGGTCAAGCATGCTTCCTAGTGTCTTTCTTTCCAATCAGATCCTCAAATCCACAAAGACAATTTGATGCATGTGTTCAAGCAATTAAGCTAAATAGAGAATAGAGATACAACGACGGAATAATTATTAATCAATACCATTTTTACCATAATGTTTACAACTCGAGAAATTCAATGTCAGGTGAAGTCCTATTTGATTTGTGGATTCATACGTAACTATAAAGAGAGACATCATGATTCCCATTGGGACCAAGAGACTTAATTTTACCTAATTATATCAGCAAGATTTGGAGACAAAAGTGTAAATACAGTTAAAAACATTTTGATTTAACCAGAACCGGAAAATTCTATTCTAAACTAGGTCTACAACTTAAATTGTAGACCTGGTGGGTAACTCCGTACGGAGTTACCAATACATTTTTAATGCCAACGAAAATTATTAAAATTGTTTTCATATTTTGGTAACTCAGTACGGAGTTACCCACCTGGTCTAGGGTAGAATTTTCCACCAGAACCAGCTTATACGTGTCGATTAATGACTGAATAAATGGTAAACATTCAAATTAATTATTTTTCATTTAAAAAAAAAAGTGAATCCCCCTCCGCAGGGGGGAGAGAGATACATCTCAAATATTCTACAGATCAACTTATAAGTGGTGGGGTCCCTTGTGAAATACGTTGAACAGCAGATGACCATAATGAGTTCCACATGTATTAAGTGAAGTTGAAACCCACAGCTTGGAGAGCAATGGTACCCGCCTTGCCTGCACTATTAAGTGAAGTTGAAACCGATCTTGAAGTAGCACCAGTTTTCTGCATTGGTGGTGCTAACCCAAATAGCGCAATATAGAACCACAAGTTACGAAATAGCTTCAACAGTGAAGGTTCTACATCTAAACAGGGGTAAAAGTCGGAACATATTTCAGCAACAGCGGGAAGAAGGGGCCCAAGAAAATCTGCTCCACTCCTGAAATATTTATTTCATTGGTTAGGAAGTTACTAGAGAATTAGAGTCCAACAGTTGCTGAACGTTACCTCCCACTTTTGGACTCTGCCGCCAAGCCAACATCTGAGCAGAGAGACAGCAACCGGTGACGATAATCCGATCGTAATTTATTACATGTAATGCCACTTGCAATCAACAAAAATCCTGCAGGTAATGTGATGCAAATAAAAATTGTAAATCACGATAAACAATGAATTGTAACTAGCGATTAATGAATTCAAGCCTCACGAATGAGAAAATCAAACCAAAGGAAGAAACAAATCAAGATGGCGGATCAAATTAATATAAACGACCTTCAATTAATTTCCACGTGAGTGCTGCTGCAATTGTCACCTTCAATTGATTTCCTCGCCGCCTCGTCCTCACAACAATTGTGATTGAATTTAGCAATATATTAACTCAAAGGAAATAAATAACTCCCACGGCTGTTTTGTTTTTTTCCCGCGACAAAATCCTAATGGCCGAGACACACTTGCAGAAAGATAAATATTTATCACAGCAATTGTTGGTCCGGAGACGAAAAGTCAGGTGTAGAGGGGGGGTGAATACACCTGAGCTCTGTTTCTTTTTCTCAGTGAAGGTCAGCTGAAGCTGATGTTTGCAACTGATGAACAGTGCCAAGTAAGCCTTCGATCACTGGGGTCAAAGTGAGTCGGCTTCGAGCTCTTCTACCGGCGATGTCGGTATTACGAAACTCCGGTCGGAGAGCCGTAGTGCGGATAAGTGTTAGGCCCGGAGTCGTCTCTTTTGAAAACGCGTTTTTGCAAGTTAAATCTTTTGGCTGTGCACTTTATAAAATACGTTTTTTTTATGCAAACTTATGATTTTCAAGTCAGTTGAATGCAATGCAATAAAACAGTAAATGAACACAAGCGATTTAACGTGGTTCGGATACGCAAGATCCTACGTCCACGGTCCCGAACAAGGCGGGAGAACTTGTTGATTATTCTCGAGCAAGCCTCGGCGGGGATACTCGTGCACGGGACGGTTCCCTCTAAGTTATAGTCCTTAGCGACTTTACAATCCAAACCTAAGTTTAGAAGGGAGGGAATATTCTCCAACTGAGAAGGAGTTCTTACAACAAGAACAATTCACTAAATGTGAACTCCTTCGGATCTAAGCTATAAATCTAGCAATGAGCTTAGTCTAGAGAAGATAGGGATCAAAGTGCTCTAGAGAGATGAACTACAAGAAGTGTTCTATGAAAACTAGTTCGTCTCTGGATAAGCTTGAAGGTTCTAGAGCGTTGTGAGTTTGAATGATTTCCCTTGATTTCGCGTATTCCTCTTCTTGAAATCTTCAAATCCTTCTCTATTTAGTTCGTCTCTGGATAAGCTTGAAGGTTCTAGAGCGTTGTGAGTTTGAATGATTTCCCTTGATTTCGCATATTCCTCTTTTTGAAATCTTCAAATCCTTCTCTATTTATAGTTGTGAGTTGTGACATATGTCCGTTGGAGACGACGATGCCACGTGTCACAAGCGTCCAAAGAAAACGGCCACTATTCAACTTTTTTGCAGCAGGACAGTTAATGCACTGTTCATGAGAGCAGCTTTACTGTGTAGAGTAGGTAAGCGTTGTCGGCTTCTCATTGATCGAGGTTTGTAGTTGGTGAGTGTCAGAGTTGACCGTTCAAACTACCTCGTATGTCTTCTGCTGAACATTTGAAGGGACTTTAAGTCTTTGGGTCGCTTTTACGTCGGATACGATACTCGAAAGCCTCTGTCTTCTTCGGGTGAGTCGTCGACCGATAAAGTGAGCTCCGATAGTCGGTTGGTCGATTGCGAAGGTATACTTGCTTGACCTGGTTCTTCTACCGATGACCATCGGCTTGTAGAGAATGCTTCTACCGAGGTCCGGTCGGCGATGCGGGATCTTCAACCGAGTTTGATATCAGCTGCTGACGAAGAATGCAAGCGATTACACTGATGACGTGGGGTTCTGAAAAGTATCTTCAGCAGAAGATCAGTTCAACAACTACCCCGTACAGGACTTAGACAAAAAAAATAAGCATTACGTCAAGTCTAACCTATACATCATCTAATCCTATCGACACACTAATCTACTGATATCAGCTCGGTTTTGGGATCTTCAATTCCATAGTACTACTATGATTTCCCCCAATTTCTTTTAACCCTAGAACAGCTGAGTATCAATCTACTGACTCATATCCAACAACAATTGATACCAAAAAGCCAACGAAATTGAATATGAATTCCAATAAGAAAAAGTCCTACGAAACCACAATAGATTCGTCCAAATTCAAGACAATACGTCTTGCCCAACCAAGTTCCAAAATCCAAGCCCCCCTAACCTAGGGCTCTCATCCCATATTTATAGTATAAGATGGATACCCATATTAAAAAGTCTAATAAAACAAGCCCAAAAATATTAAAACATCCTAAAATAAAATATAGATAATAAAATAAGAATTATATAAGTCAATTACTCGAGCCCTCCACGTCCACGTCGATCCGCCGATCGCATGCAAACCATCGCTTCACATCAACTCCCTCCCTCTCAAAAACCGCCTTGTCCTCAAGGCGAAAATGAGGAAATTGACGCCGAAAATTCCTCAAATCCACCCATGAAAACTCCTCCTCCCCGCGATTTTTCCACCACCTTCGATCCTGCGCCCTTTCTAACTTCAGCCGTAATTGTCGAAGTATGTTTCTAAACCGCCATTTCCACATCCTCCCATTTTTGTAATATTTTTGCAATGTTTCGAGAGGACGCCAACGAGTTCTGTCTCCCATTAATTTAACAAGTCGCCCATTGAGTTCGAACATGATATATAAACGGTCATAATATACCTGCAACTCGCCTAATGTCTTGAGCCATGCAATCCCCAATATAAGATCTATGCCGCTAATCGGAAACACGTGGCAGTCCACGGAAATCAAGCCCGACTCGAATTGTATAGATACATCTTGACACAATCCTTCCGAAAAAACACGGTGTCCATTGCCTAATCGTACCGGAACAACTTTACTTTTATTCGCATCCAACCCTAAGTCCGTAGCCAGCTTGTTTGACAAAAAATTATGTGACGCACCGCTGTCCACTAAAATAGTGATCCCTCTCCCCTTCAGTACACCATTGAGTTTAAGAGTCTCTGAACCCGATAATCCAAGAACGGACAATGCATTAAAAATAACTCCTTTTTGTGCCTTGGGTCTGCTTTCCTCGACTGGAATTAACACCTCATAATTACCCCCCTCCGTTAAAACCACTTCCTCCAGCTCCAAATGCTCAATATCATCGTCATCCACCATCAAAATCTGCAAATCTTTTACAGCACAAACATGATTTGTGGGGTGATACGGCAGTTTACATTTAAAACACAAGCCTTTCTGTCGAAGCTCTTCTCTCTCGGTCTCCGTCATGCGACGGAACGGAGCCCGAACGATTTTCGATCGTTCCCTTGTATCTGTTACGGCCGACGGTGCCGACAATGCCAACGGCGCTGGCGTTGGGTTCGAAACAGGTCGTGCATATTGCAGCAGAGCTTTACGCGGAGTCCATTGCTCCGTATACCCGCCCCTCATATGTGAGCTATTCCGTACCGTAATTTCTGCCTTCCGGGCCAACTTTATAGCCGTCGAAAAATCTTTCGGCTCTACAAACCAGACTTGATCCCGTATAGGTTCCTGTAAGCCCATAATAAACAAGCTCAAAATATTCTCCCTCGGTACCATTTTGACTTGATTAGCCAAGTGCGTAAATTGATCGATATAGTCGGCCACCGAATCAGTTTGCTTTAGCGCCGCGAGTTTCGCGAAAGCACTTCCTTCACAACTGTCATCAAATCTCTCCGTGAGTGCTCGGGAAAACGCCGTCCATGTGTATTCAGGCGACTCCGCGATAAACCATCCATACCAGTTGAGGGTCGGTCCTTCCATAGCCACGCCAATCAATTGACGTTTTTGTGCCGCCGAACTCCCGTATAACTCAAAGTGATGGTTAACTCGGGATATCCATCCTAGCGGATCGTCTTCGTTAAAAACTGGTAACGGAGGAGGAAAATTTTGTCTACCTTCAAACCCCTCGGGCTTCGGATTATCCCGCGTTAGTAGAGCGTCCAGCTGCGCTTGAATTTGCGCAATCGCCTAGACCGTCTTGGCCGAAGTCACCGTCAATGTCTCTATCTTCCCTTCCAACGCCGTCACATGCCCCTCCATCGTCGTCTGATTGTTACGGCTGGCTCTCATCTCTACCATACACCGTCAAGATCCGGCAGGTCGGATCAATTGATGCAAATAAATATTGTAAATCACGATAAGCAAGGAATTGTAACTAGCGATTAATGAATTCAAGCCTCACGAATGAGAAAATCTGTTGGGTGATGATTCTATCCTCAGCACAGAAATGATTCTATCTTCTGTACTGACCAAAGCTCAGTAGCCTCGTGCTCTGTACTTGTCTGAAGATTTGAAGATCCCAAAACCCTATCTTGATTGGTGAACCATTCCTTTGTAATTGTTTTGTCTCTGAGGATTCAGACTCAGTAGACACTCTGCTCTGGTTAAGGCGCTCAGTAGCTCATCAGCCTCAGCACCAGAAGTAGAAGACTCAGTATTTACTGGACTCAGCAGGAGCAGTATATTGAAGGAGTCAGTGGAACTGAACTCAGCAGGAGTAGTTCACTGTACTCAGAGCTGACCTTCAGTAAAGTATTCTCAGCCTTGTATCTACTGAATGGAGATCAGACTCAGCAACGGCCAGACAGTCTTCTGAACTGTCAGATCTTTTGAACGACAATCAGCATAGTCAAATACGAGGAAAAGAGAAGTCAGCTTCAGTTGCCTCGAAGTCTGTTCTGTCTCAACTACTTTCTAAACCTCGGCAAATGACAACAGACACCTGTCCTATACCTACTAAAGCTGCAAGTCAACAACTTTCCAGAAAAGGAGGGAAAGGACACTGTCACCTTTTTCAAAAGAGCCGTTAGCTACCAAAAGAGTGAGATAAAGGGATCATCGTCTCCAACGGATCTTTCCTAATATCTTCTCTATAAATAGAGGGATGATTCAAGTTTTTCAAGAACGACAACGCACAGAGAAGCAGAGAGCAAGAAAACGAAAAACGAGCAAAACCGAATATCGCATAAGTCTTCCGCAAGAACTCGAAGATCATTCTCTGGCGAAAGACTACCTTCTAGCTCATAAGGGAACCAAGCTAAACCGATACAAAAGCCTCTAGTATCCAAATCGACGATACACGAACACAAAGCTAAAACTCAGCTGTTCGTCGATCTAGAAGCCACTTTCTCGTTCCCTATCCCTCTAACCCTAAGCTCAACTGAATACATGTTGGTCCGGAGACAAATATCAGGTGTAGAGGGGGGGGTGAATACACCTGAGTACAGTTTCTTTTTCTCGATGAAGGTCAGCTGAAGCTGTTAGTTGCAACTGATGAACAGTGCCAAATACAACCTTCGATCACGGGTCAGAGTGGGTCAGCTACTGAGCTCTCCTACTGACTTTTGTCAGTACTTTGAAACTCAGTCGAAGACTTTAGTGTGCGGATAAGTGTGGGGCCCGGAGTTTCTCTTTATGAAAACGTGTTTTCGCAAATTAAGTTATTTTGGCTGTGCGACTTTTGAAATACGTTTTATGCAAACTTATGATTTTCAAAGGTTTGTATGCAATAAAACAATAAAGAACACAAGCAATTTAACGTGGTTCGGATACGCAAGATCCTACGTCCACGGTCCTGAACAAGGCAGGATAACTTGTTGATTAATCTGAGCAAGTCTCAACAAGGAAACTGTGCACTGGACAGATCCTTCTAAGTTATAGTCCTTAGCGACTTTACAATTCAAACCTAAGTTCGAAAGGGAGCGAAACAATCTCCAACTAAGAAGGAGTTCTTACAATAAGAACAATTCACTAAGTGTCAACTCCTTCGAATCTAAGCTATAAATATGGCAATGAGCTTAGGTAGAGAAGAAAGGGATCTAAAGACTCTAGAGAGAAGAACCACAAAATATTCTAATAAATGCAGATTCTTCGCTGGATGTTCTGATGAGTTTGCTAGAGTGTTTGAGAGCTTTGAGCGATTTTCCCTTTTGAATTTCGTTGTTCCGTGTTTTTTCTTGTGTGTTTCGTTTCGTTATGTGGAACTTCAAATTCTTCTCTATTTATAGCTGTGAGCTATGACATATGTCTGTTGGAGACGACGATGCCACGTGTCACAAGCTTCTAAAGAAAACGGCCATAAATTCGATCTTGTTGCGGCGGGGGCGGTTAATTATCGTACATGAGAGCGGCTTTCTTTGCGAGGGAGCGAGGTAAGGCGTTGTCGGCTTCTCATTGGTCGAGGTTTGTGGTTGGTGAGAATGTCAGAGTTGACCGTCAAAAAAACTTCGTATGATCTTTTGCTGACCTTCCGAAAAGACTTAGGTAACTGGGTCGCTTTCTGTCGGATACGATGAGCGCAAAGTCTCTGTCTTCTTCGACCGAGTCGGCTGACAAGGGATGTAGCTTCGAGTAGGTCGGTGGCGACCGCGAAGGTCTTGGACTTGCATGGGTTCTTCTCCGATGACTTATCGGCTCTTTGGGTTGGCCTCTACCGAGGTCTACTCGCTGATGCGTTGTCTTCTCTCGAGGTCTAGTCACCGCCGATGAAGAACGCAAGCGATTACACTGATGACGTGGGGTTCCGAAAAGTTTCTTCGACAGAAGATCAGTTCGACACGTACCCCGTACAGGACTTAGACAAAATATTAAAAACGATTACATCAAGTCTAACCTATACATCAGCTAATCCTAACGACACACCATACTACTGATATCAGCTCAGTTTTGGGATCTTCAATTCCATAGTACTACTATGATTTCCCCCAATTTTCTTTTAACCACGAACAGCTGAGTATCATCTACTGACTCATATCCAACAATACATCTATAGCTTAGACGAAGGGGTTCACATCTGAATCTTATCCTTATTGTAAAAGGACCCCTTCATAGTTGGAGAAGTTTGTCAAACACTTTAGTTTGATACCCGTTGTAAACTGAGACTTGCTCAGTATAAATTCCAAGACGCAGCTTTGTCCTGTGTACAAGCTGACTGAGACTACCTCAGTATAATAAATAGCCTCCTGACATTTCGGGACAGTGGACGTAGGATTGTGTGATATCCGAACTACTTTAAAAATCTCTGTGTCTCCTATTTACTGTTGCATTGATTTTAACTGTTCATACTGAATATCATATCTTTAAAATCATTCAACTAAGTCTCAGCATACTGAACTGTTTTTATCTGCTGAACTGAGACTGTTTTGCTAAAACGATTTCCACTCAACTGATTTGGGCCTACACATTTCCGCACCACTGAACTCCATCTGAAGATACTGAATTCTGACTTAGTCAGCTAGCAGATCTCAGAAGAGTCAGTATCTCTTTGCCTTAACACGATTCAGAACAGCTATTTGGTCTGCTGAACTCTTTCAGTACGGCACACTCCTGAACGGGACTGTTCGTGTTACAAGTTGATAAATCGATTTTAGGTGTATTCACCCCCCCCTCTACACCTAAACGTGCTCTCGGGACCAACAAAATCAAACCAAAGGAAGAAACAAATCAAGATGGCGGATCAAATTAATATAAACGACCTTCAATTAATTTCCACGTGAGTGCTGCTGCAATTGGCACCTTCAATTGATTTCCTCGCCGCCTCGAATTTAGCAATATATCAACTCAAAGGAAATAAATAACTCCCACGGCTGTTTTGTTTTTTTCCCGCAACAAAATCCTAATGACCGAGACACACTTGCAGAAAGATAAATATTTATCACAGCAATTGATACCAAAAAGCCAACGAAATTGAATATGAATTCCAATAAGAAAAAGTCCTACGAAACCACAATAGTTTCGTCCAAATTCATGACAATACGTCTTGCCCAACCAAGTTCCAAAATCCAAGCCCCCCTAACCTAGGGCTCTCATCCCATATTTATAGTATAAGATGGATACCCACATTAAAAAGCCTAATAAAACAAGCCCAAAAATATTAAAACATCCTAAAATAAAATATACATAATAAAATAAGAATGATATAAGTCAATTACTCGAGCCCTCCACGTCCACGTCGATCCGCCGATCGCATGCAAACCATCGCTTCACATCATAATGTTCTACAGGTAATTGAACTAGTGAGCATCCATTTGTTACTTCTCCTCGCAGTATGCAATCCAATATTCTGATGCAATTTAGAAACATACCTCAATGCGTTCTGTTGTCACGTCGGGTGCCTGTGTTCTACTTTCAGCCGAGCCAGCATCAGAAAGTTTGCCCATGTAACTTCGAGTCATTAAAACTACAGCTTCACGGTAAGACTTCTCGAAACCTATACTCGCCATGCGAGAAACAGCATCAAGAAGCTGCAGTAACTCAACAAAAGCAGGTTGAGAAAATCGTGCACGATAAAATCTATAGCATGAAATAAAGCGAAAGAAAGAAATAAATAAAATAAGAAGACATACTCCAAAATAATGCAAAATGACACAGCGAGAAGCTCAAAAGAAAAAATATGCAATGAAGTATTTCAGTGAAGAGATTGGAACTTACTCGAAGCCTCAATATAAGCCTGGAGTAGAAGCTTCACGTTCTTCTAAACTCTCAATAAATAGGGGCAGTATCATGTCAACCACTTCAGGGTTCTTAATAGAAACATTAAGCTCCGCTAACAAATGTATGACGTTCAGCTGTATAGGTGCAGCTGCCTGTCTCTCTTGTCCATCCTGGAAAAGCACATAAGAACGACCAAAACGTTAGAAACAAGGGAATCACTGAAGTTTATAAACCATCTAAGAGCAGATATTCTTTTCTTTGGTCTCGGAACAAGTTAGGTTGTCCGGCTAAATACAGGAACATGACAGTTTGCAGGTCAAACAAAGAGATTAGATATTGCTTTGCTGTCAATGTTGCTGACAGCATCTTAAATAATCCAAAGAAACAGCATATTAATTATCAAGTAACTCAACAGCCCAAATCACTGTGCATGATACATACTGCAACATGCAACTCTTCAACTATTTCATAAGACTGACTTCATTTTGAAATTATATTCAAATCAAAAATCATAACTGCCTTAAAAAGATGTTTATCTTGTCTTCCACATTTTGTAACGCCCCAATTTTCAAAACTTTTTAAAGGGACGTCACCACATGCATAAACCTTATCATAGATTTAATTTTAAAAATAACTTTAATAAATATTTTCATAAAAAGGAAAGTTCAGTGCAAAATTTCATAAACAACATAATTCTTAAAAATAAAGCACATGCGACTACTAGTTTTTGGAAAATGCAATATAAAGAAATGTGTTTAGTTCATGAAAAAACTAATTTCATAATGTAAAAAGTTTCATAATTCCTTTTTCGTGTGACCATCACCATCAGCCATCTCAAGCATCTACCGGACCATGATCTGAAAAGCTGAAAATATAAGGGGTAAGTACGACTACTCAGTGGGAGATGTACACATTTACCAAAATTATATATTACACCGATAAAACATGGAGAATTAGATCATGCAAAGATATCCAGCCACACAGACCATAAACTTTTTCATAGAGGATCCGATTTCGAACCTAGGGTCCGATTTCGACCCTTGACTTTCATTGAGGATCCGATTTTGAACCTAGGGTCCGATTTCGACCCTTGACTTTCATTGAGGATCAGATTTCGAACCTTGCCTTTTATTTAGGATCCGATTTTGATCCAATCCTTTCATGCCTGTCATAATCACATGAAATATCGAGCACAACATATAATAAAAATAAACGGTAACATTCCCCACCTTAACTTGACTTTGAATAAAAAACGAGATATCAATAGATTAAATCCTGCGCGCCAATCCTAACATGAAATAATTCAAATCTTAATGTCGTGATATGCATGAAACAATTAATCGTTTTGTACATGGGATGCAAATAAGTATATCGATACTTACTTCTACTTCTCGTTTCTAAATAACTCCGAGTTCTAACGACTTATTCTAGTATTAAGCTTATAACATGACATATACAGCGATACCTTATAGTTATTAGGTTGCAAACAATATCATATCTATATAATAGGTTTCTATGTTCTATTTTAACTCGTGCAGAATACCTATTTTAAAAAGAGTTTCACAGAACATGAATTCATTCCATAAATTCTAATTTTCTACATATAGATTCTTTAATGAGTCTAAATCATTCCAGATTTGGTTTCATATAAAAATAATAAATCCTCTAAGAATTATAACCAAAACAGTACCTACTGCTTCGACAGAGGCGATTTCTAACCTACTTACCTTTAACTATAAGCTTCAGGGACTAAACATACTTTAAAAATTCTAATATTTAACAAACATCTAGGGACCATACATAGGGATATCATATCAAAAATGCACCTTTGTTGGATAAGGGATGACTTCTGAAAAACATAGAACATTTCAACCAAAATTCGAATACGAAAATGCATGCTCCGACTAACTACCCAAAAATTTGTATTAAACTGCTTTCATACACATAAGTTAAAAATACGAAATAAATATTTTTACAAACCCCAACGTGTGTGGAGTATTTAGGAAAAAGAATCAAGTCAAAATCAGTTTCGTAGAGTGAGATATAAATATTTTGATAAACCGTATCCCGGATGCATAGTTTTTCGGCAATGCAAAAGTAAATATTTATTAAAAATAAAGACATACCTAGGAAGCTTCGTCTAAAATTTCACCACGATAGGATATCGGGAAGATGTGTAAATATTTCTTGAAATAGTTCGCAGATATGCTGGCAGATTTTCGAAAATTTTATGGGATGCTATATTATGAGCGATAAGGGATATTTATAGGCCTAGAAATCATTATATCCATAATCCTAAAAGGTATCAAATATATTTTATCCTTATTCATTTTCGTCCTTATATATTTTATATAATATTTATTCTATCACTTACCATATAAGATATTCAATCCTAGATAAATTAGGATTTGGATAGACACAATTAGATTTTATCCTAAAACATGTATAACACTAATATAATATCTATTTTATTCACAAAATATAATTTTAAATTATCTCCTAATAACTTATATAATATAAATTATTATATTATTTCATTAATCCTAGTAGGTTCAGGAAATTCAAAATAAATTTACATAACAAAAATAATTTAATGAAAAATAACATAGATGTTTTAATTTTCATTTTCATTTTTCTAAGGCGCGACTTACAGAACTAAACTTGTGATACTATGCATGAAATGCAAATGCATTTTATTTTATTTATTTATTTATTTTTAGGTAAAATTTCGGGGTGTTACACATTTGACATCTTTACTTCAACTTAGAACACTCTCTTAGCAATTGTTTGGAATATAAGGCAACATCCAGAAGGCAATAGGCCAATATGATTACAGAAAACATGCCCTTAAAAGCTTAGAGTCGGACATGTACCAATTTTTATATCATTCACATGATAAGTCCATGAAATATACAGACTCCTTTTGACTCATACAAAAAAAAAAAAAAAAAAATTAACACTCGTTGGATCAATAAATTGGTGGTAAATAGTAAATGCAATCTAACTTGATCCAAATTCACACATCAAATAGAGCACCCCCCCAGCTTGTGATTTGTTGAATCTGTATCAACGAAAAGGTGAAAATATATATTAATAAATAATTAAGTCGTAGTGCACATCCAGAAGCTCAGGTTACATAGTAGATATGAAGAATATAAAATGTTATATTGCCTAGAACATGTTATATCATGCAAAAACATTTATTAAAAAAATTCTGCTACGGATTCATGCTTAAATATGACTCGCTATCGCAACTGAAGGGTAGTTTACCACTTGTTATAGGAGATCTGGAATTTCCTTTGCTGATCATGTCAAGGGCATGAATGGGACAAAATAAATGTAGGTTAAAAATGAAATATACAATGGATAAAATAACTGACTAGAGTTCAACAGCTATGTGACTTTTCTGCTTGCTTGTTTGCTTTGGGTCAATTTTCTAACTTGAAATCAATAAATTCAATAAAATGTTTTGAATCCTACAGAAGTTACAAGCATGAAATGGTATTAACAGATACCAACCACTTCTTCGTAATCATTGCGCTCGCGAATGCTAGTTGCCAGTCCCATGATAAAGGTATCCAGGGGGAGCCCGGTCCCTAGACCACCCAAATTCAACAATCTCACAGCATGTATTTAGTACACTTTTGAACATGGATCCCTTGCTGCTGGCTGAAGTATCAGCCTGTTTCAGAAGATCACAAGAAAAAATGAATTTATGATTTTTATAATCATTAAACCATACTACATCCATCCCATTATTAATAGCAACCTTTCAAAATTCGGATGTCCCGCTATTTCAAATCGGTAAAAAGTTACCACTTTCTTCCTACTTTATCATCTTATATCTCCTACTTTATCATCTACTCTCATTATTATACTCATTTCTCTCTCCTACTTTATCATCTCATCTCTCCTACTTTATCATTTACTCTCAATATCCCACTCATCTTCTCTCTCCTACTCTCTCATTATCACACTCATCTTTTTTCTCCTGCTTTATTATCTACTCATCTCCATACTTTATAAATATCTTTTAATTCTCGTGCCGAAAATAAACTAGCCACTAATAATGAGACGGAGGTGGTATATTGGAGCATCAATCGAGAAATTAATGAATGTACCTGAGCACAAGTAGCCAGCACAAGGGGTTTTAAACGAATTAGAAGAAGCCGGAGGACCTGACCTCCACGGATAGCAGCAGCTTGAGAGATGCCAGAAAGTAAACAGCCAAAGAGCTCTTCACAAGCTCTCAACTTCCGCCACACCGATAACGAGCATTCCTCTGCTGCCTCAATTAACAGTGCCAGAGCTCCATGCAACAATTTTTTTGAAGACTTTCCTTCTGTGTCAAGAGACGCCAAAGTCTTAATTTGCAACATTGCAGCCGCTTGATAAACTGACAGCATTCTGTTAATCCTTTCAGCTCATGACCCTGCTCTGACCAATCCCGCTTTTTTATCTGTCGATGCAATGTAACAAACAACTTGACCAATAATCGCTTTGGCTCTTAAGTTCAGCAGATATGTTATATGTAGCACTATCAAATCCCAAAAGTACAACCTTGATACAAAACTGTTTCAAGTTTATAAGAATTTATAATTACCTTCAGAAAATCAGCCATTGAGATAAGTTGAATCTTTGCAATTCCTCTCACTTGATCCATAAGCTGGATATCAATGGCCACCTTACTACATATATGTCCAATCAACTTGAAAACAATTTCTCGTTTCTCAAGACTCTCTAGTGGCTCCTCCTCAAACAGTTTTAAATTCTTCTTATAAGCTGCGGCAGCAGATAAATCCCCATTGCTTTTCCACGAAATGGTATCACTCCCATTCGCCACAATACCCCTGGATGATGATGTATCATCTTTTGAAGCTGCACTGCTTGACGACTCTGCAGGAGACTGTAATAGTTCCCACTCAACGGAGAGCCCTGAGCCGAAGCTGCGTCAGGGGTCAAGATTCCTTCCCTTGGAGAACTAGGAACCACAATATCAAATCGATCGAGAAGAACGGAAATCAATTTGCTCGCATCGAAAAGCATAATCGGAGGGAAATTCGAACACAGTGCCTTCATGAAAACCCTAGAAACCTCTGAATCAGCATTCGTTATTGTCTGAGTTACAATTTCTCCAGTGAAACCCGCAAAAATCGGTAGAAAAATCAGGAGACAGTTCGGCCGCTTTTGAAATGTAACTTAGAAAATCGTTGTAGAACGAAAACATTGCCTCGGAGGAATACGCTTGCGGCCAGAATTTGGGATTAAAGGACAAAGGGATAGAACGGTAGAACCCGAGGACCGACGACTTGGGGGTTTCATGTTCCGAATTCGGGCATTTCGACAGAAAGCTCGCAGTCGCGAGTATCTCATGGAGTTGAGACCTGGAAACCGTCGGCGATCCCATCCTAACCAACTCAGCCGGCGGGCAACGGCTACAAATCCACGCTATTTTATTACGAAATTGGGTAGGATTCAGCGCGATTAAATCGCATAGCTCTAGCAACGACTCCATTGCTTGAAATTCAACTCCAATTCGTCGAGATTATCAACAATTCGACTCAATTCTCATCGATCAAAATTGCAGGTACTACCGAGGACGAAACAACTAATTGCACAGATTTCCGAAACGAAATACGGAAAAGAAAATCACGAGCACGCCGGGAAAGAATGAAACAACGGCGGCGATCGAACGGCGAAGTTCAACTGTTGCTCTTCGTCTTCGCCCTGAATTGTGCTGTTGCCGGCACGCATTACCGCGCCTCTGGTTTTTCCGATCTTTTTGTTTTTGTCTGTGCCTTTTTTTCTTTTTAAATATTTTCGGAAAATGCATAAATTTTATGTTAACGTAGTAACGCTTCATTTCTTTTTCCTTTCTCGTATAACTATTTTATTATCCCCGAAAAATAGCAAAAAAGACCGTACGACATAAATTTTATTTCCTTTTCCTTGTATTTTTTTTTTTTTTGGCATTAGCAGCCCTGCAATTTTGGTAAATACTTCTCTGTCTCATTACACTTACTTGTCCAGTATTTCTTATTGTAATGTTTCATCTATTTGTCCATTTTCCAAATAAGGAAAGTAATTAGGGCTCTTAATTAATTGCTAATTCAATACTCTTCTCTAGCATAAAAGAAAAAGAGTAAAAAGAATCCCCACTTCCCCAAACCCCTATTCTCCCCTCATTTTTGTAATTTCTCTCTCTCTCTAGTTGCAAGAGCGGTGCCTTCTCTCTATCTTCAACAATCTCCAATTTTCGATCTCACACCACCACGCCATCGTGATGAAATCGCCGATTAAAAATGGTTTTCATGCTTTTGAAACACCCCCATATCCTCCGCAATCGTCGATTGGTTCGGGGCGACGCGATTGTAGGAGATGCCGCATTCGACTCCTTTGACTGCTTTGTAAAAGTTGCTATAATACTACAGTTTTGCAAAATACTACATTCTTGTTCACAAAAGAAAATCAAGACTACTACGTTACAATAGGCCTTCCCTGCTTTACAAAAGCTGCTATAATACTATTGCTTTACATCCCCAACCTCATCATCAAGTCCATTGTTTCTTATACAGTGCAATTCTCTAGCATATAAATAATGTATTCTCTAACCAATTGAACTATTACTTCCAAATCTATTGGTAATAGGTCTGTAGTGTATTTAAACACAATCCAAAAATATGGGCAATAAATGCGGAATAAATTAAGCAAATTAACACTGATAATTTTACGTGGAAAACCCCTCAAATTTAGGGTAAAACCCACGGGACTCTTGTCCAGAAAAACTTCACTATGTAATTCCAATTACACAGTTTTTCTCTCCCTATCACAAGTAGGGGAATCACCAAACAATATCACCAAACAAACAATAATAATCTTCTAAGAATTACAAATTCTTAGGAACAAAATGTGGAGGAGAAGTAAACTTTCCTGTGGAAGCTCCGGAGAAGATTTGCGAGAATCTAATCGGATCAAATCGAAGAGCTCGCTTCCACGAATCAACCTCTGAAATTTCAGACCAATTAGAGAAGAAATGGATGGCCAATTCTCAAACCCTTCTTCTCTTCTTTCTTTCTCCTCTGTTTTTCCTCTCGCTGCTCTCTGTCTCGTTTGCTGGCTTCTGTCTCAAAATTCTCTTCTGACTCTCACTACTAATTCACGTCTGACTCTTCTCTTTAATAAGAGAAGTCAACAAAACATCACATGGGCCAATAATTATTAATTCTTGATGGACCCAGTAATTGATTTAGTAGTGGACTTAGTAATTGAATACTTTGGGCCAATTAATTCGGGCCCAATCCCAACAAGGTCTTGTCTTATTGAAGCATCATTTCCCATGTGTGGTATTTTATAATAATTTTCCCTGCTGACTTTCATTATTTCAATCATGCATCCTTGTTAGCATAGAAGCACTTTGTTTAGAGTTATAGGTGACAACTCTTCAAATGAGCAGCACACTGCATGAACAGATTGGTCCACATTTAAGCATTGAGATTCAATTTGATGCTTTGAATGGCCAAGAACCAACCCAAATCATTAAAATTAGTGTTGGGGGAATTGTAAGTTGTTTAACCAATCTTATATCAAAGCCACCTTTAGTGGCTACAGCTCTAAAGTCAAGGTTAGTATATTTGATATGGGGTTTGGCATTATCCTACTCAATGAATAGCATTTTAGGAGTAGAGGCAAAATCTGTAATAAAAGCAAAATGTAGCCATAAATGCACTTTAATAAGCTTAAAGGACACGCACTAGTACTTTAATAAGCTTAGAAGTCATGCACTATAACTTTAATAACCTTATAGTATGAACTGACTATGTTTTATTATGGAATCTAGGACACTAACTAACTGAACACAGAAATTATTCAGTTACATAATATAGAAATTGTTCTTGGAGTAATGACAATTGTTACAATGCATTCAGAAAAGTGGACTTTTGCATACCTTAGTAATCAAACGTGCCTTGATTACTTTCTTTGTTATTGATTGAATAGCCTTTGTCCCTAAAGTTCATGCTGCTCGATTCTTTGATTATTTTTTTTTATTTTTTTTGCTTCAACATAATGTGTGAATGGGAAGATATCAATCTTCCCCTCGAATAGAACCTCCCCATTTTACCCATAGGTCTGTAAACCGCACACATAATCATAACCTTTTATATGAACTTCTTGCTCTGATAGCTTCTATGGGGTTCTGCCTCCCCCGGTGTTAGATAGAAACGGTGTGAGTTTTGAGTGATATAGAACTACTTCTTATCAATGTGAGTCGTATTGTACATGCTCTTGAACCGTATGATTTGTAGAACTCAATCGAATTCTAGTGTTTCAAGTGAGAACCTTTGACGTAATAACTTGTTAGGGGCTGTTAAACTAGGTTTTATTCCATTCGCGTGAGCTTTGATCAAGCTTTGATTGACCCATCTCTCCACACCATGCTCTTGCTGCAACTAATCTCGTGTGCTAGTTTTTTCTTATTGTTGATCTCTTACTTATTGAAATACTTTGAATTAATAATACTTCAATACAAACTTGTTTTGTTCTAAGATGTGTTGCTTTTTCATTCTGTAGATAAATAGTTGTACCTGACTCTTGCTATTTTTTTGATGCAGCAGCTTCTGTGATCTTTTTCATAAGAGGCTTGTCATTCTTCCTGTTTTGGAGTAGCCACTGTACAATAGAGTTTCTTTCATGGGTAGTAAGATATTTCCTCATTGTGGTCGGTGATGATTTTGTTTTGTTGTTCTAAATATTAGCGGATACAGAAATGGTCAATCGTTAGTCAACCAAACCGAACCGAACTAAATTATTTTAAATTAAACCGAATCGAACATCGAGAGGTAAAACTATAGTTGTAAAAGTGTTAAAATTTTAAAATTAGCAGCTTAAATATAATTAAAGTCACTCCATAAGTATTGACACTTGTTTTTTGAAGAGTTCCACAACTTTTTTGAAGTAAAGTTGTGGTATTAACTCAAGGTGTTTACCGCGTTTATCTCATTCATGCTTCCAAAATCTACGATACCCTTGGATATTATGTACTTTAACAGGTTCGGCCAATAGAATTCCTTATCGCTGATAAGAGCTGGATCGAGTTCTATATCTTGAAACGTTTGATAAATTAAAACACATTTTTTTTCTTTATAATATAATATTCAACCATATGATGTAGTATTACTTACTATGTCGATGAGATTATACATTGATGGATTAGGATTTGGTATTTTATGGGTTAGGCGATAGTTGCTCTCAGTGTAGGGAAAACAATAATTTTTGCAGGATAATCATAAACCTCCAGTGACTTCAACATCCCAGTTCCCAAATTATAAATCCATAACTAGCTCAACTGAGCATTGGTCTTTACTTCAATAAAGAACAATCATGTTTCAACTTTGCTACTAAAATCTTTTCAAGATTATTTTTACCGACCACTAAGATTGGCTATTTCCATACTTTAGTTGAGTAAAATGATAATTTAGCAACTATGTCATATGAGAGACTAGGAGTTTCTAAACCTAACAATATTACTGAGATTTGGGAAATTGAAGAAGGGTCATTGGTGAAGCATTTTCATGTTGCCATTAATAATGTTGCAAGATCATTAGGATTAAAACGTGGTCTAATACTTCTTGAACAAAAGTGTAGTGGCGAGTTGAGTCAATTGTTACTTTATGATTTGATTACTAAAAAGTTGGAGCAGCAAGAGATTTATGGTTATCCATGAAAGATAAATATATTTACTTTTATTGAGAGCACATATTCCTTAACTTTTTTGGATAAGTTAATTTTCTTATTTATTTTGCAAATTTGAATTGTGCTAATTTGAAAAGTTTCATTATATATAGATTTTGAATATAAATTATTGTGTAAGAGTGTCAGATCGAGTTATATTTATGTAAAGCTTCTTGGATAACATGCGTTATGTTTGCTCATTAATTTGTTTCTATCAATTAGTTTCTATGTCAAATTTGCTATTCAGAATTTCTTTTCTATTCAGAATTTCTTTAAGTAGATTTCTTTTTCATAATTTCTCTTCTATTCAGATTTGATATTTAATGTGTCATAAAGGTGTATTTGTATATATTTTTGTGTGGTTATAAAACAAACCATAAAATCAAAAGAAAAGGCTAGAAAGTAATTGTAACTGACAAGTCTTTAGACTTTTCACAAAATTTTGAGAAATGAAAACTGAAACTAACCCTAATTTTTGAGTTCATTATATGTAACTATGACATCTCAACTTACAAATTCATGTTTACGCCACCCTTTTGCAATTACAGTCTTGATGGATATGAAAAGAATATTATATAGTTCAAAATTCAAAATGGACCTATACTCGTCAATTAGAAAAATCATATAGACTTCGATGTTATATTGGTTTATTTAACGGTTTATTCATACATTAACTTTTACATGATAATTACTCGCTCAGTCTCATTAAAAATGTTCTCTTTTTTTTTTTCGGGTACGGAGATTAAGAAAATGACATTTCGTGGTGTATTATATTGTTTAACTTTTAGTTAATTTATTTTTATTTACACATTCTTGCCTTTTTACATAAAGGTGATACTTTTGATGGTACAGTCCGATTAGGAAAAGAGGACGATTAATGGAAAACACAGAGTATTTAATTCTACTTACATCTGGCCTAATTGATGATCCAATTTCGCGACCTAGATTCGCGATATATATATATATATATATATATATATATATATATATATATATATATATATATATATATATATATATATATATATATATATATATATTATATGCTAACTATATTATACTAGTAGCTCATAGCCTACTAATAAACTTTTCCTTTATAAGTTTAAGTCCTCTATGTTGATTTTTTTTTTCAATTTTTTATTTAGTGTAAATTACTATTCGGTTTTTGAATTATTTTTAATTTGATTCTTTTAATTTTGAACTTTTTTAACATTTTTTTTACTGTTATTTTTCCAACTTTTATTGAGGACAAAAGTGTCATTTATTTTGATATTAAAGTGTCATTTGTATAGTATAATTTGCTTCAAATAAAATTGTCATTTGTTTTTAACAAAATGTCATTTATAGAGTATCATTTATTGACTATCAATTATTTTTGAAAAAAATGTGATTTGTTTCAAAAAAAAGTGTCATTTGTTTAGGAAAGAAGTATCAATTGTTGTGAACAAATGTGTCATTTATCTCAAAATTGTCAATCATGCTGAAGTAATGTGACAATCATAATTAAGGAACGTGTCACTTTAATCAATAAATCATATGAAACCACCGTTTAATGAGTTAGTCTACAAAATATGATCAACATGTCACAAAAAATGTTACTCAAATTGTCAATTGAAATAAACAAAAGTGTCAATTGTCTTGGAGGAGAGTGTCATATTCTCATAGGGTGTCATTTGTAATGAATAAATGTGTCAATTGCAGCGAACAAAAGTGTTATTTTATCTTAGAGTATCAATCACAGTGAAGTAAAGTATCAATTATAATTAAGGAACATGCCACTTTAATCTATTAATCATACGAAACCGCAGTTCAATTAGGTGTATATTAGGAGTATGAAACTACTAAATTGGATATAATTCAACAAATAAACATAATAATCAATAGGAACAAAGAGAATACCAAGATTTATGTGGAAAACTCCTTTAATGTGAAAAGGTAAAAACCTTGAGACCTTTTGGGTCTAGTCAAATCAAGTATAACCAAGTAGAGAGACAATATGAAGAGATAAAAACCACGAGACCTTTAGATCTAGCCAAATCCAATATAACCAAGTGGAGAGTACAATCGAGCAAGTATAATATGATATCTGACCCTTGACAACAACTAAAAAGGCACTAGAATCACAAAAAAAAAGTAAAACGTCCACAAAACCAGTAGTAGAATTCCGAAAATATAACTTAAGATCTAACCGTTAGCATTATAATTCATTCTGCCATAATGTAGAACAACGTGTTTTCTAGAACTATTTAAAATCCAAGACCGAGCTGACAACGTATGAGTCTCTGATCATCGAAAATGCCAAAATTGTACAAGCTTCGAAGTCATTGGCGTCTTGGTTGCGGCAATGGATGAACAGAGACGGAGCAATCGGGTGGCGATGATAAATGAACGAAAGTGAAAAGAGAAATCTATTTTTGGATTGAGATGCAGATAGAAGAGAGGCGCCGCTACACATGGAGAAGAAAGAAAAATGGTGTAAAACTAGGTTTTTGTTATAAACTATATGGAATGAGAGAATAATAGAGAAGACGAAAAATAGTTGTGTATTATTATGAGGGTGGAGACCTCTATTTATAGAGTGCAAGATGGGCTCATGGGCTTTTAGGGTTTACATGGTCATCACAATATATGGTAAGTATATATATAAAATATATTTATAACACTCCCCATTGATTGACCATCCCTAAAAGAAACTGTTGCCTCATTAAAACCTTGCCAGAAAAATCCATTGGGATAAAAACTGTTGGTCCGGAGACGATAGTCAGGTGTAGGGGGGGGGTGAATACACCTGATCACAGTTTCTTTTCTCAGAACGTGAAGGACAGCTGAGCTGTAGGTTGCAACTGATGAACAATGCCAGATAGTAACCTTCGATCAAGGGTCAGAAGTGTGCCAACTACTGAGCTCTCCTACTGACTTTTGTCAGTACTTGAAACTCAGTCGGAGACGTTGTGCGGATAAGTGTGTGGGGCCCGGAGATTCGTCTCAGTTTGAAAATGTGTTTTCGAAAGTTAAATTCTTTTGGCTAGTGCGCTTTGAAAATACGTTTTATGCAAAGATATGATTTTGAGTCAGTTTGTATGCTATGCAATAAAACAGAAATAACACAAGCAATTTAACGTGGTTCGGATACGCAAGATCCTACGTCCACGGTCCTGATGAGACAGGAGAACTTGTTGATTTATCTGAGCAAGCCTCAGCAAGGAATCTGTGCACTGGACAGACCCTTCTAAGTTATAGTCCTTAGTGACTTTACAACTCAAACCGAAGTTTGAAGGGGAGGGGATAATCTCCAACTAGGAAGGAGTTCTTACAATAAGAACAATTCATAGAAAGTGAACTCCTTCGAGTTTCTAAGCTATAAATTTGGCAGTGAGCTTAGCTAGAGAAGAAGGGATCTAAAGAACTCTAGAGAGAAGAACTAATGATAATCTATGTAGGCAAGTTCTTCGCTGGAATAATCTTTAAGTTTGCTAGAGTTGTTCTTGAGCTTGAGCGTTTTCCCTTGTGTATCCCGTGCGTGGAGCTCGGTTTTTCTTCTCTGTTTATAGTTGTGAGCAGGCATATGTCCGTTGGAGAAGACGATGCCACGTGTCACAAGCTTCCAAAGAAAACGGCCATATTTTCGAATTGATGCAGCAGGGCAGTTGACACTGTACATGAGAGCAGCTTTAGTTGGTCAGAGCAGATAAAGCGTTGTCGGCTTCTCATTGGTCGAGGTTTGTGGTAGGTGAGAATGTGTCAGTCTTCAGGGTTGACTATTCCTTAACCTCGTATGATATTCTGCTGAGTTCGGAATGACTTTTAGCGACTGGGTCGTTTTCTGTCGGATACAGTAGATTTAGGACAGTCTCTGTCTTCTTCGTCTGAGTCGGCTGACAAGGAATGTATCTACTGAGTCGGGTCAGCTGATGACTGCGAAGGTACTGAGCTTTGCATGAAGTTCTTCTGCTGATAGCTGTCAGCTGATGTGCTGTCTTCTACTGAAGGTAAAGATCAGCTAGTGACTGAAGAACGCTAGCTCTTACACTGATGACGTGGGGTTCTGGAAAGTAACTTCGACAGAAGATCGATCCAACATTTTACCCCGTACATGACTTAGACAAAAAGATAATCAATAATAAAAAGTCTAACCTATACATCAGCTAATCCTATCAAGACACTACACTACTGATATCAGCTAGGTTTTGGGATCTTCAATTCCATAGTACTACTATGATTTCCCCCAATATTGTTTTAACCACAAACAGCTGACTACCATCTACTGACTCATAACCCAACAATTTCCCCCTAATTGATGATGCCAAAACCTCTATAAAATAAAAGAAAGGAATACTAGACTACTGACTTAGAAAGATTTCAGTAAAAACTGAAACAGATAACTTCAGTAAGTTCAGCAGGTGAGAGATAGGCAAAATCAAAGAAACGGTTATGTGTGAGTGTGTGTCAGATCACTTCAGTGATCAGTTGTGAAAATAAAAACACAATTCAAAAGCCGTATGACAATGAGTAATTGTCTGGATAGAAATAGGAACTGATATATATATGAACATGATGATTACAGGTTCGTATCTCTATTACAAAACAAAGATAAGAAGATCAATGCTGACGTCTGAATCTCTGCGTTCGGCTCTTGAAATCAGCAGACTTATCAGCTGGAGGGTCCAGACAATAAAACTTGTAAATCCTTTTCCGTAGAGTCTGAATTTCCTCGAGATCCTCAGGCAGATCAGGGCTAAGATTGTGGTGATAAGCAGCTGCCTCGATCTCATCTTCTATCTCCTTTGTACAAAGCATGCCACGAGTAGACATTGGAGGAGGGATTCTTCTAAAAGCTGGAGCTCTGATGGGTATCTTCTCTTTTTCCGTAATTGGTAGAAGTTGTACTCCGAGCTGGGCATAGTTTTGAAGAAGAAATTCTTCAAATAGTTGATCAACTGGTATCCCATACGGGTAGAAGCCCCATACATAGTATCCCTTGATGAATAATGCTTTGAGTTCCTCCCACTGCTCGTTCAGTTCGGCTGGTACCCATTTGTCTATGTGAGGAGTAGGGGCTTTCTTGATATAAGGCGCTCTGGGTGCTCCTCTCCTATAATACTTTGAAGATCTGGGTATTTGCTTTTTCCAGTCAGCTGCTGGCTTGTCAGTTAGACTGATCATCTTCGCCAGGTCAGCCAGTCGTTTCTGTTCTCTGAGGACCGCTGATCTAGCATCTCCTCTACGGAGATTTAGTCCTTGCAGCATAGCCTCCCAGGTGGGTCTGTCCTCAGCCTCTTGCTCAGATGTAAGATTGGGAGTATAATAACTCTGAGCTATTGGTTGGACTGCTGTGGAGGGAGCTTTGGCAAGCTCCTCCTGAGCCTTCTTCTTTTGTTCGTCCAGTAGAAGCTTTGCTTTGCTTTTTGTGATTTTGCTCGTCACTTTCCTAGGCTTCTTGGCCTTCTTCGCTTCTTCTTCGAGTTGATGCTCATGATCCAGTTGATCTTGCAACTGCTGAGCAACTCTTTTGTCATACGCCTCCTCCTCCGCTTTTGTTTTTAATTTAGGCATCGGGGAAGATGGAGGAGTGGCTTCAGTTGTAATCTCCTTCCCCGGCCTTTGTGGTGGCAGTTGTTGTGGGTCGTCTTCGTCCTCCTGATCGAGGAATCGAGCTATGTCCTCGATGTGCTGAGCAGATGAGGCAGTTGCTGGCTCAGTCACAGTAGGTGTGGCTTGGACTTCAGGGACATACTCCAGAAGGAGTACTGCAGAACTGGTTCCAGCCGGAGTGGCTGAACCTTCCCCCTGGTGTACTGAACTGGTTCCAGCCTGAGTGGCTGAACCTTCCCCCTGATTTCCTTAATCAATTATTTGGACTTCGGGACTTCTCTCCACCTCAGCCTGATCCGCCTCAGTCTGTTCTTCTTTTACTGCTCCTTCCCCCCTTTTGGCATCATCAGCCTGGGAGAGGCGAGTACGGATGGCTGTCACCTCCTTATCCAAATTGAATATGAGATCTTTGATTTGGGTTGCGGTTGCTTCGAAGTCTCTGACTAGATCGCAGTAGTGCTCCCATTCCTTCTCTTGATCAGCTCTAAATGTTTTCAATTGAGCAGCTGACTCCTGTTGGAGTTTCAGCAGAGACTGATCATGAGAGTCTGTGATCTCTTTCTGGATGAGCTTCAGTGCCTCTACCTGTTGTTGAATAGCTGATTGAAGGCTGGAGGTGGCCACTTTGTTCCTTTCATCCATGTTGGCTTGGACTGCCGCAAGACTCTGAGTCAGCTGCTCAGAGAATGACTTCTGCTGAGATAATAAGAGCTGCTGACTTTGAGCGGTGTCTCAATGATCTCTTGAATATTGATCTGAGGAGTAGGAGCTTCTGAGACTTTATTAAGCCCTTCTGCTAGTCGGTCGACGCTCTCAGTCTGGGCTTTCGTAGACTGAGCCCACTTGATGTGTACGTCTTTTGCAAGGAGACAATTTTTGTCTCCCTGTCGCCGGATGGCTTTGTTTACCGACTTGGAGGACACGAAACCGATGGGTTTGATTTGATAGCTGCTGGTTCCGAGCCTCTGCTCAGATGTCGCGAGCTGTTGCGCTCGACTCGGCTTCGAGGCAACTTGGGCTTCACCTGATGTGGACGGAGGTGGTGATCGGCCCTGTTCGCGGGGAGTTTGACCCTCAGCAGATCCTCCCAAATCTGCTTCCTTGGGTATCGCCTGATCCATGTCATCATCATCATCGTTATCATCATTATGATCATTGGTGTCGTCGTGATGCGATGGAGGCGAAGGGGTGTTGCCAGGTACTGAGGATCACATGCTTAATAAATAGAGCATCGCCGCGCGCAGATCCTCAAAGGAAGCAAGATCAGCTGGTTCCCCAAACCCTATAGCTGACTGTAAGTCTTGTTCCTCGGCAAGTAGGGACAGAGCTAACTGGGTCCTGATTAGATCTTCAAGAATATCCCAGCTGAGGAACCTCAATAGCATCTGTGTCCTGGCCCTTATGGCAATTTCCACCAAGTCTGGATGCTCAGTGATTTCTGGAATTTGAGCATGGACTTCTCCTGTAGCACGAAGACGGGTGGAGTGTATCGTGGTCCACTTAGATGAGGTTTCCTCAGTCGGTGCCCTGGATTCTGACTGAGTTTCCTTAGAACTTATTCGCTGGACTTTATCTTTCAGCATGGCACCTTCTATGTCTGTGTCCGCGTCAAGTGGTGGCTCCTCCTGAGTGGGTGGAGGGGAGGCAGGTTTAGCTGGCACCTCAGAAGGTCCAGACTTGCTGAGCCTCTTCCTCTTAGGTGGATCGAAGCGAGGGGGCAAGTCTGACTTGACTCTTTTCTGATCAGGCGGCCCTCGCCTGATGGATTTCTCAACAGCGGCTCTCGTCTTGAATTTTATGAGCTTGCTGTCAAAATATCTGCAGTCAGCAAAAGCTGAACTCCTCGAGGCTGACTGCTCGATCAGTATGGACATCTTGGTTCCATACAGCAGCTTTCCCACACTGATAAGTCTTCTCTCTCCAGTGGGTGTGGCTGCGAACTTCTGAGCCTGAGCCTTAAGCTCGGCTACGTAGTAGTTAGTCCAATTGACTTGGACTCCATCATCAATTATCATCATCAGCTGGATGCGAGGCTTGGAGAGCTGATCATAAGAACCGGCTGAGCTCGTGAGAATGTGTAAGACAATGTAAGCGAGCCCTCGGTATTGTGGCAGCAGCTGATTCTTGGGCAGAGCTGTCTTGAAGGCAATATCTTTCCTGCCACAGAATTTCTGAACGTATGAGTTTATCTCCTTCTCCTTATATCCTATAGGAGAGACTCCACTGGCCGGAAGGTCGAAAGCCAGTTCTAAGGCATCTCTGATGTTGATGACATGCTCACTCGCATCCCATGATTGAGGGACAACTTCCTTTATGAATGCGAAGGAGGATTCCTCTACCCCTGTATCTAGGGTTCTCCAGTTGAAGTAGACCTCGGCGACTTGTCTGGGCAAGTAAGCTCTCGATTGCTTAGAGACAAGCAATTCGAGTCCAGAACCTTCAATAGCCTCGAAGACGGGCTCCAAGTATGGAAGATCAACCTGGCGTAACACCATCGTCGGTTCGAACTGGATTCGAGACAGGATGATCTCATCGATGTTGGTAGGTGTCTGAACTGTCGCCATGAGAATCTGCAGGAAAACTCGTTAGCACTTGAAAATAGAATTAGTCAGTATGAGTTTTAAGCGAGATTCAATACATTACCGAATGATTTAGAGCTTGAGACAGACAAATGCTGAGCAGTTAAGTTTTTGGAAAAACTGAGTCACAAACGGAAAGCTCTAAAAATTCGTAAATGGCGAGAAATAAGGCAAAAGGTAGAAGATGAAAGATTTTGTATGATCATGCGTATCAAGCCGTTTAGATCTGACGGCTGGGGTTTAATCTCTCATTTTTATTGACGGATGAGATTTAATGTTATAAAAGGAATTATTGCATAAGCCGCCTCTACCATAGACCCACGTAGGATTATGCGCAGTTAAGGTAAGTGAAAAGACATGCATTAAATGCGCTGCAGGCAGCATTAAAGACTAAGTCATTTTAAATGAGAACGGTTTCCTACTGACTTATCCTTAAAGTATTAATGGCGGGAAATAAATGCTCATTAACTACTGAGTGCGAGCAACTGAGATAATAAATGCGAGCATGCTTGTGAAAAAGTTTAAGTAAATAATACTACGCAAACCTCTTCAGCTGAACTTTTACGATCAGCTGGTTACCGTTAAGACTTAGGAGGATGGTTGATGTGCTGATGACCACGTTCCTCCTTACTGTGTACGGTTTGATTCTCCCGACTGAATCATTGTACTGAGTCTTCTGACCTGTCGTACTGGTTCCTTACAATTGATACCAATTGTTGTCATCAGTAGTTGGCTTCTACTGATGTGATTCAGTAGGATCCCGTAGACCTAGCTCAACTGATAATTCTCTGAATCTGTTCTCAGCTAGTGGTTTGGTCAGTATATCTGCCCTTTGCTTGTCAGTATGGATTTTCTCCATTCTGATATCCTTCTTCTCGACATGGTCTCTGATGAAGTGGTGTCGAATATCCACGTGCTTGCATCTCGTGTGGAGAACTGGGTTCTGAGTTATTGCAATTGCACTTGTGGAGTCACAGTAGATGGGCACTTCATCCTGAATTATACCATAGTCTCTCAGTTGTTGTCGAAACCAAAGGATCTGGGCACAGCAACTTCCAGCAGCCATGTACTCAGCTTCAGTAGTGGACGTTGCTACTGAATGCTGCTTCTTTGAAAACCAAGATATTAGCTTGCTGCCTAAGACTGACACGTTCCAGAAGTTGACTTTCGATATATCCTGCATCCTGCATAATCAGCATCAGAATAACCTGTCAGTATCAGGTTGTCATCAGCATGATACCATAACCCTGCGTCAGGTGTTCCTCTTAGATATCGCATAATCTTCTTTGCTGAGTCTAGATGACTTCGCTTGGGATCCGCTTGAAATCTTGCACATACACCTACAGCATAAGTTATATCAGGTCGGCTAGCTGTTAAGTATAATAAAGAACCAATAATAGCTCTATAATCAGTAGAGTTAACAGAAACTCCCTCTTTGTCTAGATCGATTTTGAAATTTGTATTCATGGGGATTTTGACTGGCTTGCTTGAGTCGCAGCCGAATCTTTTGAGAAGATCTCGAGTGTATTTGACTTGATTGATGAAGATTCCTTCTGGTGATTGCTTTACTTGAAATCCAAGGAAAAAATTCATCTCTCCCATCATGGACATCTCGAATTTCTCCTTCATCATTTTCTCGAATTGTTGACATATAGTCACGTTTCTGCAGCCGAAAATGATGTCGTCCACGTAGATTTGCACTAGTAGGATGTCATCTCCTGACTTTATGTTGAATAGGGTGCGATCTACTGTCCCCTTCTGAAAACCTTTCTGAAGTAGAAAGTCTGATAGGGTATCGTACCAAGCCCTAGGTGCTTGTTTTAACACATACAGAGCTTTCCTAAGTCTGTACACCTGATGTCCCTACTGAAAGCCGGGCGGTTGTTCCACGTAGACTTCTTCCTTCAGTACGCCGTTCAGAAAAGCTGACTTTACATCCATTTGATATACTTTGAATCCTTGATGCGTTGCGTAAGCTAGGAATAGACGAATGGCTTCCAATCTGGCGACTGGAGCGAATGTTTCATCAAAGTCAATTCCTTATGCTTGACAATATCCCTTGGCAACTAGTCGAGCTTTGTTTCTGACAATGACGTTATTTTCATCACGCTTGTTTTTTAAGACCCACTTAGTGCCAATCACGTGCTGATGTTTAGGTCTGTCAACAAGCTCCCAAACTTCGTTTCTAACGAACTGGTTCAGCTCTTCTTGCATGGCAATGATCCAGTCAGCATCATTGAGTGCATCCTTTATCGACTGAGGTTCTTCTGTAGACAAGAAACAAGAGTAGAGTGAGCTTTCTCCTTGACTTAATCTAGATCTTGTCCTTATAGTTGCTGATGGATCTCCAATGATAAGATCTGAAGAATGAGCGCCAAGCCATGAACGTCTGAGTCTGGCTTCTTCTTCTGATACTACTTCTGCACAGTCAGTAGGTGTGTTAGGCATTTCAGTTGTACTGTTTTGTGTATGCTGATTCAAGTAAGAAGGTTAGGATCTACTGAGTTTCCAGGTTCAGGGGCATTTTGCTTAGGAACATTAATCGTTCCCCCTGAGTTTATATTCTCAGTAGAGGTCTCAATTACCACTGGGGCTTCCTCATCGACCGTTGTTACCTGTTGTTGATTCTGTTCAGGAGAATCAACCGAGGTCGCCTACATCGCTTCGTTGGCCGAGTCCGAATTTCTTCAACGTCTGACTCATCATCCCAACAATGCTGGATCTTTTCAGCTTTATCAGTTAGTGCGAGATCCTGTAGCTTGCTGCTGACATCTTCAGTATTTATCTGTGTAGTTTTCCTGTTCTCAGTAATAAACTCATCAAAAACAACATGAGGGCTTTCCTCCACGCAAAGGGTTCGATAGTTAAAGACTCTGAAGGCTTTACTGAGTCGAGTGTATCCTAAGAATACTCCTTGATCAGATTTGCTGTCAAAGACCTTCAACTGATCTTTCCCATTATTGTGGATAAAGCAAGGACAACCGAAGATATAAAAATGAGAAATAGAAGGAATTCTCCCTTTCCATAATTCGTAGGGTGTCTTCATATGTTGCTGTGTAAGTAGTGAGCGATTCTCATACCATATAGCGTTGCGAAACTGTAGTGCTGCAAGATGAATGGTGGTTCTTCCTTCCTTTTTTACTTTCTGAAAAAGGTTTCGATTGCTTCCCGCATAGCCCTTTGAGCCGTTTCTGCACACACAATCTAATGCGTGCAAGTTATTCCCCATTAATCTGTTAGCCGTTTTCATTTATTTCTTTTTAAGCTTCATCTGCCCAATCGTCTCCAATCCATCACCGCCTCTCCGCGTCTTTCTAAAAATCATAATCCTATATCCCACATTCTATATACATATATATTCATACTTGAGAGCGAGTGAAAGAGAGAGAGAGAAAGTACACCCCCTTTATGGAATAGGAACTGTATCTGCTTTGTGTTAGATTTTTATTATGGAAATTAGATTATTAAATTAATTAATTGAAAGGATGCGTTGGTTCCTAGATGAATGAACATGTTACTTCGTGGAATGGACATATTATTTCATAAATTAAATGATGAACTAATGTGTTGATTCATGAAGAGATATATTGGTTCATGCCAAGAGCTACTTGGAAGTTGAACAAATGCAACCATTCACAATTCATCTTATTGTGAAGAATTGTGTCCATTGTGTCCATTACGAAAAGCTGCGACCTTTGTGAAGAGTTATGTCTTTTATGAATGGGTGCTTCAAATCTATAAATAGACCATTCCATCCGATTATTAAGAATCAAATTTCCAATTTATTTGTGTTTCCTTTCATCACATACTTTCATTTCCTTTGTCCCAAATATCAAGTAGTTCGCCGGAATTACGAGAAGTAGTGCAACTACTCGTAATTGAAAAACCGTTGTATCTTGGAGACGAGTGCTATAGATCGCTTGCACCGAGTAGTGGAGCATTATCGTCTTGCGGAGAGAAAGTCTAACTCTCGCCTCGGTTTGCATTTCGTTATTTTCGCTAATCTATTCTCATATATTGTTTGTTTTATTATTGTAGTATTTATACTAACATTTGGTTTATTGTCGCTACATTTCTTCACACCTAATTTTTAATAACAATCGCAAGACGATAATTCGTGTTGAAGAAATGATGACAAGTAGTAGTAACGTGCTGCCGAACTTTACAACAACAACGAACAATCAAATTCACGCGGAAAGGATCCCTGTTCATGCGGAAAGGATCCGACCGTCGCTCTTTGACGAAAATTCACGTTTAGGTTCTGCCCCAGGAGGGCTTCAAGTTCATAGAAGTAAGCTTTCTGATCGGGCGTCGTTACGATAATTAAAATGGCCTCCAAACTTGAGTCAGCGAGTTTGTGGCAGTTCTGCCAGCTGTACTTCGTGGGCTTGTATCTTCTTCGTCTGAACTCCATTTTATGCGTCGAGCATAGTTTTGGAAAGCCAACGAACTCAGCTTTCTATCGGTATAAGAATCGGTGAGTTTCGAGAAGGGACAAAGCTCCTAGGCTATTCTAAAGTTGGGGGTTCGGCACATCCCAGGGAGGATGGCGCTTCGGTAGTGCCTTTTCGTAGATTCGTAACTTCTTGATACGATCTCCCAATGGCGAACGGAAAAGTTCTGGAGATCCTTTGAATGACAAGGTTCGATACGGTATAGGACTTGGGGTTTCCAGATTTGAGGTCTTTTCACAAAATATCTCTCAAAATGGGTGGAGCTAAGCCTCATTTCAATACTTAGAATTTTTCTCGGGTGTGGCATTTAATCAAACGGCTTACGGGCGACATTCGAGCAGACGTATCTCAGCGGTCGGGACTCTGTTTTACGATCGAAGATATGCTCTGGAATCCTTGTTTATCAAGGTTTGTGTGGATGTCAGTTTTCTAGAATTATGAGTTCGATTGGGTCATGAAAATCGGGTCGAAACTTCCGCTCGCGCTTCTCGCCGCTTGGTGTTTTGAGTAGGCTTTTTCGAGGGGTATAACATTCTGGTCCGAACTCCAAATAACGAGAGGCAAGTTGCGTTGGAAAGCCTGTAGTCGTGGCTTTACAACGGTATAGGTTTCAAGGGGTTTTCGGACAAACAAATAGTGTGTTGGAAATGCTCGGAACATCTTTGCTCCGCAGCCTTGAAAATCGATAGGTAGTGCAGCGAGCCTTCTTCGACGGCGAATAATTCCTTGGTCCGATCTCCGTTTCACGAACCGATAGGTGTGTTGAAAAGCTAAAAGTACAAGGTTTGCAATGGTATAGACTTTGGGCATTGTTTTTCATTACTCCGGTCGGAAATTGCGACGCAAGTTCTCAAGATGAACAGTTTTTCTTTCGCAAGAAAAATCTGGGTTTAGTGTTGATTTTGGGCAGTTTAACGGGGTGTAACTCCTAAATCGAGAGTCCGTTTATCGAACTGCGAGATGCGTTGGAAAGCCTATACAAGTGGCTTTCCAGAGGTATGAGTGTTAGTTGGTTTTGAGTGATCGGGAGTTGTTTGAACATAGTCGGTTCACTGCCTGTGGCACCGAGGCAGTTCGGAGTGCCATCTTCGGCAGCGGATAACTTCGGGGTTCGAGGTCCGATTTACGAACAGTTTGCGGCGTTGCAAAGTTCGTATTATAAGGGATTATCTGAGGAAAGACCCGATATCCAAAGTTGAAAAAGGTACTCTGAGTAACGGCTCGAGACCCTAGATGAAATTGGATCCGACGAGAATACGTTCCGGGATCGCAATAAAAGTGGATCCAACGAGGATGTGTTCCGGGATCGCAAGAGTAACTAAAAGAACGCGCTAGGATTGACTATCTAAAATGTTATTTTATTTAACTACTTTGAATCTGTCTCGATTCTTGAAAGAGACACCTCCAATTGTGGGGGAAGATGAAAAAGATGAGCAAAAACGCATAGCGTATGATGCATGACATCATAACGATTACATACGAAGAAGCCGAATGACTACGGAACTTCTTAGAGGATATTCCTTGTTGGGAAAAATCAGTGTCTCCCGTCTTGATACATTGTGATAGTATGTATGCAATAAGGAGAACACAAAGTAGTATGTATGATGGTAAGTCTCGACATATTCGTCGAAGACATAATACCGTTAGACAATTGATCACTAGTGGAATAATAGGTATTGACTATGTGAAGTCAAAAGACAATATTGCGGATCCGTTTACTAAAGGTATTAACCGTGATCAATTGTACAATGCAGTTAGGGGAATGGGATTAAAATCCACACTAAAAGAACGCTCTTAATGGTAACTCTACCATGATAATTGGAGATCCCATGAACATGGTTCAAAGAGACAACTAAGTTAAGAATGTTCAAGTTGTGCACTTGAAAACACAACTAAAAATCTATTCTCAAAGTCGCCCCCAAGTGCAAACCTGTAGCTTGTGGTAAAAGGGTAAGCTATAAGCTTTTAATGATTCCTATAGCCTTATTGGTGGAGTATGACAGGATACTCTTTATAGGAGATCACCTATATAAGTGAGAAGTGTGGCCGCTTCAAATAAGAAAAACACTTATGAATCCAAGATATGGTCCAAGGCCAAAATGGACACAACGTGAGAACGAAAGATATTGTATCTATTATTGTGTATATGTTATTGTCTTGGTTTACACAAAAAGCTGACCGGTTCAAGACATCGCGTTCACCGAGCAGCGAGTAAATCCGATAACATTATACTAAGGAAGGTTCAAAGCAAAAAACTACCTATCCTGATGCAATAATAGGTCATTGGGACTTTGGTTTGCATAACATTTTGCATTTGCATATGCATTTAATAATCTAACTTCCATGTGGGGGATTGTTAGATTTTTATTATGGAAATTAGATTATTAAATTAATTAATTGAAAGGATGCGTTGGTTCCTAGATGAATGGACATGTTACTTCGTGGAATGGACATATTATTTCATAAATTAAATGATGAATGAATGTGTTGATTCATGAAGAGATATATTGGTTCATGCCAAGAGCTACTTGGAAGTTGAACAAATGCAACCATTCACAATTCATCTTATTGTGAAGAATTGTGTCCATTGTGTCCATTACGAAAAGTTGCGACATTTGTGAAGAGTTATGTCTTTTATGAATGGGTGCTTCAAATCTATAAATAGACCATTCCATCCGATTATTAAGAATCAATTTTCCAATTTATTTGTGTTTCCTTTCATCACATACTTTCATTTCCTTAGTCCCAAATATCAAGTAGTTCGCCGGAATTACGAGAAGTAGTGCAACTACTCGTAATTGAAAAATTGTTGTATCTTGGAGACGAGTGCTATAGACCGCTTGCACCGAGTAGTGGAGCATTATCGTCTTGCGGAGAGAGAGTCTAACTCTCGCCTCGGTTTACATTTCGTTATTTTCGCTAATCTATTCTCATATATTGTTTGTTTTATTGTTGTAGTATTTATACTAACATTTGGTTTATTGTCGCTACATTTCTTCACACCTAATTTTTAATAACACTTTGTGATTTCGCTTTTCAAGGGTTGAAAGCACGTTGATCTTCTTGCAAGAAATCTATGAGGTAGCTACTTCTTACCTTACAAATTGGTTCTTTTCTATTTTGGGTTAGTTTTATCTCCTTTCGGATTGTCTTGGATTCCGTCTATCTCCAGATTATACAATTCTCTAGTCTTGAAATTAATTGAAGCATAGCTGTTTGGTTAAATGCCTCAAAGACCTTACACCTAATTGGGCTTTCCAAAATTCAAAAACTTGTAATTCTCTGTTCTTGAAATTGATTGACGCATAGCTATTTGATGAAATGCCTCAAAGACCTTAGACCTAATTGTGCTTTACAAAATTGAAAAGCTCATAATTCTCTGTTCTTGGAATTTTTTTGACGCATAGCGTGTGATGAAATACTTCAAAGACCTCGCACCTAGTTTTGCTTTACAGAATTGAAAAAGAAATTGAGTGTGGTTCATTTTCTTTGCAGATTAAGAATACTGAGAAAATGGGAAGCCACATGAGCAAGAGCCATGGAGAAACTTCTGCTGCAAACAATATCAATAATCTGCACTACGCAACCGAGCTGAACTCCTATGAGGCAGCTTGCAAGATTGATGCAGATGTACAAGCCTTCGATGCAGCGCTCCAAGTCCGAACCAACAACGTGATCAACTCCCTAGCTACCGGGGTTGAAGTGAGGGCATTATCGTTTGATTCTCTCCGCGAAGTCACGGAATGCCTGCTGGATATGAATCAAGAAGTGGTCAAGGTGATCTTGGACTGCAAGAAGGACATTTGGAAGAATCAAGAACTGTTTGAATTCGTGGAAGAGTACTTCGAGAACAGCCTCAAGATGCTTGATTTCTGCACAGCCTTGGAGAAATGCCTCAAATCAGCTAGGGATAGGCAGTTGCTTATTCATATTGCTCTTCAACAGTTTGAGGAGGAGGATAAGGTGGAAGGGAATGAAAGGTATACGAAAACGTTGCTCGAGTTGAGGAATTTCAGGGATGCAGGGGATCCATTCACAGAGGAGTTCTTCAAGATCTTTCAATCTGTTTATAAGCAGCAGATGTTGATGTTAGAAAGGCTACAGTCTAAGAAGAAAAAGCTTGATAAGAAGCTTAAATCCATCCATGCATGGAGGAAGGTTTCAACAGTCATCTTTGCAGCTACTTTTGCTGCAGTCTTGATTTTCTCTGTTGTGGCTGCTGCCATGGCTGCACCGCCGGTGGCAGCTGCTCTTGCAGCCGCCACATCCATCCCATTAGGCTCGATGGGGAGATGGATTGACTCGCTACTCAAGAACTATGAGAATGCTGTCAAGGGACAGAAGGAGATCATCAACTACATGAATGTGGGCACCTACATTGCTATTAAAGATTTGGACTGGAGATTGAGATTGAATTACTCTTGAAAACTGCTGATTTCTCCATCAATGGAGATGCTGCTGTGAAGGTTGCTGTGGAAGAAATAAGGAAGAAATTGGTGGTGTTTATGAAGAATATTGAGGAATTAGAAGTGCAGGCTGATAACTGCAGCAGGGATATTCGCAGGGCCAGAACTGTTATTCTTCAGAGAATCATCAAACACCCCAACAATTGAAGAATGTAGATGTAATAATGTTTAATCGTCACTTTAGGACAAGGTATCTTTGGACTTAGAGTTTATACAAACTTTATTCATCAAATTAATTTTCTTGTTTTGTAACAGATACATTTGTTCGCTACAAATCTTCTGTCCCAAAATTGGGAGTCCCACTAATGGCCCACCAATCATGTGGTACCATATGTGTATTGGTGAGCCTTGTAGTTAATATTATATCATTTATTTGATTTTGAAAACATGCATGACACCACCTAATTGGTGGGCCATGTAATGAGACTCATATTTTGGACCAGAAGATGTGCATTGCATCTGTTTATGTACTAATTCAAAGTTATCAATTAGAAGTACAATTGAATTCTTTATATTTAAAAAACACAGAAATGTTTTTTTTTCCAATTATATCACTATCAAATGAAAAAAGAGCATTTTAATAGAGTAACTGCCATGAAAAAGAGCAAAAATCTAACATATATTGCCTCAAATGAATGATTCTATAAAGAAACAATTAGAACCGTCTGGATGAAAATCCAAGGTTTCATCTCAAGATGCAATACTAAAGAGAAATGGGTGAAGGCCGAACATCGAAATACGTGGCCGAAGCCATGTAAGCACAGACCAAAGAGACATATATCTTGAACCAGATGGAGGAGAATAAGGTGAGGTATATGCAGGTAACTGTCAAAATCATTACAAAAATGAAGTTGGATATACATTTGGCCATGGAAAGTCCTGTTTCGGTTACTTCACGAGGGAAATGTCCTCCTGCGTAGAAATCAGAGAGCATCTGGTCTTTGATGCTGAATCTACTCATCAGCCAAGAAGATATCTTATCTTCAGATGTGGGCATGTCGCTTAGAGGAATACGCTGAATGTGGATGTGAACTTCAGAGGGGTCGATGCCATATGCATTATCCAAGAACGAGGGGCAGTTGTGCCGGTAGCCTATGGTGACATCATAAACTGCATACGAGAGAGTTTCACTGAAATCAGTGTCTGCACAAGGAGCTTATAACTGGATATAACAAGTTCAAGGCCACGGCAACACTCACACACTCGGGCAGTTATTTTACTTCCTTATGATGCAAAAGGAAACATAAGTAAAAATACTACTTCATGTTTCATGATTCTGCCAATTTGCTTATACATTTCTGACCAAATGGTGTAAAATTTTCGTTGAGTACTTTCTGTTACTTGGATGTTCCACACAGTCTCGCAGCTGGTTCTAAATATCATTGATAAAGTACTGTGGTAAAACATTACCAAGGTCAATATAGGGCATCCCTCTCAAACTCAGGTAAGTATGAGATGAGACAAACTATATAACATTGTTGCCTATCTCTATACCTCTTGTTTTTCTTACTAGTTTACCTATCTTCTTAGGCAACCCTGTTTCTCTTCTTTTCCCTAATCGAAGCAACTACTGTTATATCTCTTTTTCTTTACACAGACATACTGTCAATTTCCATTTCATTCTCCATTCATTCATTTATTACCCATTCTATCTCTCAACAGTACCACGGTCTTCCTGTGTCATGTTTTGTTTCTAACAAATGGATTTGAACAAATCTTATTCTTGATTCCCCTTGCAAAATGAGTTATCTATTCCATTCTTGATTATCCGTTCAAAAGCTCGCCACGATCCAGTGGGTTCTTACATAGTGTTATCCATGATTCTAACAAATCTAATGCTACATGTTATTTTCATGTCAAAGCAACAGATGCTATGGCTATTGATCACTGCTAAGATTTAGTGAAATTGCAGTTCTAACCATGTAAGTTATAGACCCACACTAATTTAACTCATCAGAAACTATGCCCCTTGTAGATATAGCCCCTTTGTAGATATAGCCTCATCAGTGGGTTCTTACATAGTGTTATCCATGATTCTAACAAATCTAATGCTACATGTTATTTTCATGTCAAAGCAACAGATGCTATGGCTATTGATCACTGCTAAGATTTAGTGAAATTGCAGTTCTAACCATGTAAGTTATAGACCCACACTAATTTAACTCATCAGAAACTATGCCCCTTGTAGATATAGCCTCAAAATCGAAAAGATCATTGCACAAAACTCATAAAAGGTGCAAAGAAGGTAGAGACAAAGAACCTGCATCCAAGGAGTCCTTTAACTTCTCCAAACAGGCATAGAAGCCCTTTGTCTTTGGAAGTAGTACATTCTTCATAACCGGAAGGCCATTTTCAGCAGCATACTTTTGACTACGCATGCACTTTTGTTCTCTGCATTGCATATATACATAAATAAAGGAGTTAATAAGGTGCTGGATAGGATAAACATGATTCATAATACAGAATTTCTTGTTGAATGAAAATCATTATGTGGAGGGACGGGTCAGAAACACGTACGTGAAATCTGTGCCCTCAGGAAAAACTGCAAGCCAGAGAGGATCTCGAGGATCTGTGAAGGACGATAACATCTTGTTCATCATTGATTCATCAGCTTCCCATTTCCTCTCGACAGGAATAAACTCCATAACATGAAATACCCATCCGAACACCGGCAATTTCATCAAGCTGCTCTTGAGAATATACTTAATAGCACCCTCGCGTCCCTTCCTTAAAGCAAGATCCCACAAATACATCCAATCTACCTCAGTTCTATGGTTTGCCATCAGTAGTACCCGTTCCTTTTCAGGCACACGATCCCCAGAAAAGACCACCTTGGTCTTGTTTAACTTTTCGAACCAGAATGGCCACAGAGCTATCCATAACCCAAAGAAGAATGAAGTTCCAGTCCTACTGTAATGCAAACTGAAGAATCTCAAGGGAACTGCTGTCCAAAAGCCAAAAAACACTAACAACACAAATGCTGTCAAGATTAGGATGATTAGGCAAATAATACCCCTTATTACTCTTAACGATGTCAATGAACGGTGCCTCTCTTTCAATTTGGGAGCCGAAGATTCCATGGATAGAAACAGAAAAAGCACAACAAAAATGTGTGAATAAATTGAATCACACTTTGAAGTTTGGTCAGTTAGTCTTTTGTCGGCAGATGCAAGTAACACCATTTACTGGATCCAAGAAGATCTAAGATTCACTCAAAAGCTGCATAAGATTACATTAGATTAGAACGAATTCATATGTAAATAATCAGCGGAAAATAACAAAATAAAGCAAGAAAAACTCAAACCGACGCAGCAACAGCAACACCCATCTATATCATATCACAAATAATTATACACATCAAGTAAAGCATAAACGAGACCGATAACCACGATGAACCGAACAGAAACAGCAAAATCACAAAACTTCTGGAACCGTTTCTCCGTACAGCTAAATTATAACCACAGAATAGATCAGATAAAAGTAACACATCAAAAAACATTAGCTCGAATTGGGGAAAAGATCGCAAAGCAGTAAAAAACAAACTTCATAAAAGGAAATAAACATGTGATAAACAATCGGTTTCTCATCCCCTCAGATTAAATCAAGAAAATCAAAGCTCCAAATCCAGAACACATGTAAATGTAAGATACAAGAAGTTAAAGAAAAATAGCTCTACATAGAAATTCTTCATTATCTTCGTATAAATTCGGCCAGATTCTTGGGTTTTCCGGAGGAGATTCAAGTTCAACAACGCAGTAGTGGGACTAAGCAGCAGAAGTCAAGTCTTTACTTTTTTTTTTTTTTTTTTTTTTATATTCGTGGGCCCAGGCCATTATCTTCGGTGCAAGATTAACTAAACCACCCTTAATGTGACGGGGTGACGGCGCAACACCTACTGATGCTTCGTGGGACCAACCGTGACTATCGATCTCGAGCCACCCATCTCGACCGCTAGGTCATCCCAAGGGGACAACCTGTTTTACCGTTTGAATTTGTTGACGTGGAATATCATATTCCTCAACTTATTTATTGTTTTTTGCAGACCTCAAAGTAAAAGAAAAAAAAATGAGCAAAATCCATAATAATTGGGAACGGATCTAGGAAATAGATTTAGGATGTGAGATAATCATTTTTCAAAAATTAAGACTGCAAATTGTAATTTTAGAGGGTGATTTTTATTTTTTGTTAAATATTATAAGAAATTTGGAATTGAAATATATATATATATATACTTTTTCACAATGAGGAGTAGGCAAATGTCGAAGATCCAACAACGAATGTTATGTACTCCTTCCGTCTCATCTCACTTGTCCAATTTAATTTCGGCGCAATAATTTAGTTGGATTGATTTTATATAATAAAAGGGTGAGATTCATATAATTAATTAATTATGTAAAATTGATATGTGTGGTAAATGTGTGAGCTCATATTATTATTTAATTGTTTAAAATTGATTTCAGTGGGTAAAAATGTGTGATTCATTTCCTTATTTAAAAAGTAGACAAGTGAGATGAGATAGTCCAAAATGGAATATTGGACAAGTGTAATAGGACGGAGGGAGTATTATAAATCTCGTTTCTTTGTATAATAGTCTTCAAATAGCAACAAAACAAGGAATTAAAACTCCGTTGTGTCCCCTTGGGATGGCATAGCGGTGAAGGTGGGTGGCCCGGGACCCGATAGGTCATGGGTTCAATTCCCACTGGACACGCTATGTGTGAGCCTGTCACCCTGTCACATTAAGGGTGGTTTAACTCTTCTGTGTGGTTTACTCTGTGCACACCAAAGGTAGCGGCTGCGGGTTCCTCGTCAACAAAAAAAAAACTCCGTTGTGTTTGCAAATACTTATCATAAATATTTTTTAATTTTTTTGTCTAAAGTTGAAAATAATTATTTTAGACAAAAACAAATGACTTTTGATATTAATAATAAAAAATAAATACATTTAATAGTTTCAAAAATTATGATACTTTAAGCACAAAAAAATCTCAATAAATGCTTAAAACTACTTAATTAAACAATTTAATTATTTAATTTTAGAGAATTGCTGCATAACTAAAATTTTCAAATACTAAAAAATTATTTATGCAATCAATAAAGTAATTAGAATAAATATTTACAAATACCCCTAGATTGTAATATACATGAATTAGACCCATACATTCTCTAAATTAAAGGTGACAATTATTTTTTTAATACATGTGCCAGTGACGTGTGAATGTGACCGGGGACACAGGATTTTTATTTGTTATATGAAGAATGTAAATTTTATTATTTAGACTTATTTTAATGGGGTTGGTTAAAATTCATAAGTCAGGATGATTAAAATATTTAATAGGACATGTAGTCAATATCAAGTCTTTTTTTTAATAAATTTAAAAAATGTGAACTTACCAAACACTTTTAGGTAGCTACTATACTAGCTATAGTTTATTTTTTTATTTTTTGTGTAACCCTTATTAGTGAGATACGCATTGAAACACTAAAAATGAAATAAAGAATCCCCGCTAAGTTACCAAGTGATATATTTTCCCTTTGTAGCAATTGAAACGTCATGTTTGTTATCGATACAATAATTCAGGAATTTGATTTTGTGTGTTAAAATTATTAACCAACAAAACTGTTTACCTTTTGGGTATTACGATTATCTACCTTTTGATTACTCAATGAAAATGATTTAATTGTTTCGTTCCAGATCCCTAATTTAATTTATTTAATTTTCTTACAGCGAGAATCTTTTTTTATTTTATCTGAATCCAAGCCTTTAAAGGTAGCCCATGGGCTGGCCAGTTTCTAAATCTCTTAGCCCAATCCAAAATCCGGAGAGATACAGAGAGATTGAGTGAGAGAGAGGAGAGAGAGGACTTGGGTAGCAAGCTATTCCGGTTTCTCAGTTCATCTTTGAAGCCTAAATTTACCGTTGAAAGATCTTTTATTGCGATAAAACCCTACAAGGAAAACAAGGTTCCCACTCCCAAATCATCATTGGAATCCGGAATTTACCGTTTGTAAGATATATTTTGATCATATTTTTTGATATCTCCTCTAGTAATTTTCCTGTTTTTCCTCTTAAAAAGTTCTTGATCTTTTGTCTCCAAACCTTACAGTGCCGCGAATTGAAGAATGACTTTAAATTCGACTGATATCGACTTCAAAGAGTATCAATTGAGGTGTCAACTGCGCGGCCACGATGATGATGTATTATCTCCCTGCTTTGTGAATTGTATAATGTGTATTAGTTTCTTGATAATTTAGTATAAATTTTTTGATAAGTTCTTTTCTTGAGTCACACTGTGGGTGCAAATGCTGTGCCTTTTAAGTTCATAGATCGAGAAAAACCTCACAAAATCGGATTCATTATGCTGTTTCCTTTCTGATGACCAGTTGATTCAGTTAGTACGCTGGATCTCTTTCTTGGTGGTGTTTTAGTTTCGAAAACAGAATTAGAGGGTTGTTGCGTTGTTTGTCTCAATCTATGTACTAATGGTACTAATATTGTATGAGTATGCATTTTTTTATATTTTAATTGTATGATGTAGTTCTTATCTGAACTTATTAGGTTGATCTCATAACGAGTATAAGTGATTTGGTTCTGCTTGTTGACGTGCTTTCTTGATTTCATTATCTTTAGGCTCGAGGTATATGCATATGTGGCAATACTGGTATAGCGACTTCTTCAAGGGACAAAACTGTTAGGTTTTGGACCTTAAATGGATCAGAAAAGCGTGATTTTACCTTGTCAAAGATATTGTTAGGGCACACTAGTTTTGTGGGTCCATTGGCTTGGATCCCTCCGAATGAGGAGTTTCCAGAGGGTGGAGTCATATCTGGAGGGATGGACACTTTGATTCTTGTCTGGAACCTGGCCACAGGAGAGAAAGTTCAGATCCTGAAGGGTCATAAATTGCAAGTTACAGGCATCGCGTTGGATGGTTCTGATGTCGTGTCATCATCTGTAGATTGGTATGCAAGTTAATGGCACATTGCGTTTGAAAGACCTTTATTACTTGTTACACTTCTAACAGAGCTGATGTGGTTGCTCTGGTTTAGTACATTGAGACGCTGGAGGGGAGGCCAACAAGTTGAGGAATGGGAAGCTCATAAGACGGCAATTCAATCAGTTATTAAGTTGCCCTCTGGCGAGCTCATTACAGGTAATATCTTAATTCAATTTTTCATGTATCATTATCTGTCATTAACTTTAACCATTTATCTTGATTGCCTTCCACCACGAATTGACACATGGTTCAGTAGTGCAGTTTATTACTGAGTGTTTTTAACCTGATAATATTTTTTTATATAAAAGAATACAATCTTAGCTCTCAGTTTTTCATTCTATGTAGCTAGTTTTTGGTTCTATTCCTGATAAAAGAAAATGTGGTGCCCAAATATTTGGCATCTATATTCTCAGCGGATATTATTTCAGCTTGAGGTTGATGACCCTTTGGTAGATATTTATATCATCAGTTGACTACAATCAGTTTTGATGGTTAATGCAGGCTCAAGTGACATGACCTTGAAGGTCTGGAAAGGGAAGTCTTGTATCCATACTTTTCAAGGACATACAGGTTTTTACTTCTATGACCCTTCTCCCCTCGCACTCTCCCCCTACTTTTTAGATTGATTAAGTTCCGGGTCATATTGATATACTTGTTACTCAGAAAATGTGATGCACATGCGCATCTTAAAATAAGATTTTAGATATTGGTCTCATTTTGGATATTGCTGTGTGACACTTATACTTTCTTGCTTTAGATGGTAGATTATGCTTCTTCGGTTCTTACTGTCACTCTTGTTAAAATATGCACTTGTAGCCTGTGCATTTATGGTGTAATTGTATGCTTTTACAAACATGAAGCTCTTACAAAAGGACAATTGTGCACTGTACAGTAAAATTATATAGCTCAATGGAGCTAGGACTTAGTTATGGCATATATGAACTACTGAACTAGTCAATTGGTGATTCGTCCATTGCTGATTTGTGACCTTTACAGAAGAGACCTTTTAGACTCACTGCTAGAACTTAGACCATTATCTTGATTTTTGGGAGTTATTAAACTGAAATGAGGAATCATCTTCATTAAATATGTTAATTTAACCATTTAGGTTCTTTTCCACCAACTATTTGTCATCTGTACACATCTCCGTATTTCTGTTTTGCAGATACTGTTCGAGGAGTGGCTATAATGCCAAATTTAGGAATCCTTTCCGCATCTCACGATGGGTAAGATTTTTGTTTCCCTAATAGACGTGCTAACATGAGCTACTTTAATGATGATTCATGACACAAGTTTCATTGCCATTATATCTGCAGTTTAATTTAATGGATATTTCATGTGACGCCGGTGAAAAATCATAAGTGAAGTTAATGCCGGTCTAGTTCCATGAACTGATTGCCTGCCTCACATATTTATATTTATGTGAGACACATTTGCTTACAGGAGAACATGTTTAATAGGATAACAGAGTCGTTAAATGTATTTTGCAAGTTAATCTCCATAACAATAATATTTATTAGCTTTTCATTTATTTTAATTTTATTGAAAATAATTTTCTTGGTGCAACCGTGAAAGGGCTTCTGATATGTCGATACTAGTCTTGTTTACTTGGTCTTTCCTTGAGATCCCTATTTCCCATTGCTCGCTACTATCTTTTGGATTGTTTTCATTTTCTTACTTTATAGTTCTAATTTGAACGTTGCTATGCTTGGATTGCCCAAAATTCCTTTTCTTGTCTTTTATCCTATTTTTTTTCTCTCATTCTCGTCCTTCCCGATTCTTTTGGTTTCTATAAGGCAGTTCTATTAGGCTATGGGCACTCAGTGGGGAACTTCTAATGGAGATGGTTGGTCACATGTCCATTGTTTATTCAGTGGATGCTCATGCGTCTGGCCTCATAGTGAGTGGTAGCGAGGATTGTTCAGCAAAAATATGGAAAGGTTACTTTTTGTCTTGTTTTTTCCTTTCATCCTTTTCCTTCTTTTTTTTGTGTGTGTGCTGACTTAAATAAACAATGTTTATACTATTTTCTCCTCTATTTATGCCTGCTCCAATTAGTATTAAAATCATGTTTCATTGCAGATGGGGTTTGTGTGCAGAGCTTAGAACATCCTGGCTGCATTTGGGATGCTAAGTTCTTGGAAAATGGCGACATTGTGACTGCTTGTTCAGATGGCATTATACGTCTCTGGACAACGGATCATGAAAGGATTGCTGACACTGTAGAATTAGACTCATTTGCTTCTCAAATTTCTCAATACAAGATCAGCAGGTATAGATTTCTATTATAATGTGTTGCGTAAGAGGGCACTTGGAGGTCGCATATTACATATTTTATGCTGCTTCTTAGTTACCATATCTGGGGTAGAGTTTTGAAGGAACCAAGTATTTTCTGGTGGCTATACTAAGTTAAGGTGGAAGTCTATCTTCTCTTATTTGGGTTTTAAACTCGCAATACTAGCAAAATATTGCACATCATTTGGGAAATCAATTCTCTATGCACTCTGTTGGTGCCTTTTGATGGAATGAGAGAGATTTTGAACAAGGTTTTAAAAAGCGTAAATGGATTTCGAGACGTTTTTTCATGGTTTCACGAGGCGTAAGCCTCGAAACGGAACGAGGCGTAAATTTAATTTTTTCCCCATAATAAATACTCCCTCCGTCCCGCTATTTGTGGCTCACTTTCCCGAAAGGGGTGTCCCATTATTTGTGCCCACTTTCCTAATTTGATAAAAAATTACTCCTACTCTATCATCTTCTCTCTCATACTTTATTGCATTCTCTCTCCTACTTTATCATCTTTCTCTCATACTCTCTCATTATCTTACTCATCTTCTCTCTCATACTTTATCATCTACTCTCTCTATCATACTTTATCATCTACTCTCTTAATTCCCGTGCCGAAACCAATTGAGCCACAAATAACGGGACGGAGGGAGTATATAATAACACATAAGTCAAAAGTACTCTCAAATTCAAAATACATGGGATTCAATATTCTCCACAACTAGGATTTTAACTTTTTAGTGAAATACATGGGAATTTGTGGCCAAAATGTCTTTTCTGGAAGAGAAATACAATGAACCTTACTAGCTCATCTAACCTCTTCGTTTTATTAAGTTAAATAATTAATTATACCTAGTTATCTAATAAAACTTCAGGCAACTAATCACATATAAAAATATCTAATTTATCACTGATATTAATTTTAATTCACGCTGTTTTCTACTCAATTTTGGTTCTAATCTAAATATTTTGGGTTGGGCTGACTGAAAATCTAATTAATGTAATTAGGTTTAAGCCCAATTATATTAATTTCATAAGAATTCGAATTCTGGCCCGATAAAAAAAGGGACCGCCTAAATGAAAAAAACGTCTCAAAGGCGGGCCTCGAGGCGCGCCTCGCCGGAACGAGGCGCTCAGATGAAGCGTATGGTCTGAGGCGTACGCCTCAAGGCGTTTTTTCGCCGTTTCGATTCGAGGCGCGCCTCGAGGCGGGCCTCAATTGGGTTTTTTAGAACCTTGATTTTGAATATGGTGAAGAATCATTCAGAAGTAGCAATATGGAGTTCCAAAACTGAAGAAATTTTTAATGAGTTTTTTGGAGGGACATGTTGGAGCTTAATATTTTACATAGACCTTCTCTCTTTTTTGGTTGCATGGATGTACATCCCCTATTTGCACCGTATTATAATTGATTCCATTATTCAAAGTTTGGTCTTATAGGAGTTGATTGTATTTATTAATGCCAATGATAAATATTACATTTTGCTTCGGTGATAGTGATGATTTTCCTGCTATATTGTGAAATTTAATCAGAGAAAAGATGGTGTCATATTATCTCTTCATCTTGTCTTGCATGACAAACGTTTTTTTTTCCTTGTAAATTAATTTTAAACTTGCTAGCCTGAGTTTTCTAATAGATGGTAAACTGTAGACGTTTGACAATTTACTGAATCGCTTATTGAGCCCCTTGGAAACATCTTACTTGCATTGTCTGATGATTTTTTATGTACTAGGAAGAGCGTTGGAGGTCTAAAATTGGAAGACTTACCAGGTCTAGACGCATTGAAGACTCCAGGTATGGTCTACATCACTACTTCTGAGTGTTCCTATTTGAAGCTTATTATCTGTCTCAATTCTTGAATATGACCATGAAGCTGGGCACTGTTCCAAATGTGAATGATCAGGAAGTAGTGATGGACAGACAAAGGTGGTTCGAGAAGGAGATAATGGTGTGGCCTATGCATGGAATATGAGAGAACAGAAGTGGGATAAGGTAGTAACATATATTCCTTACTTGGCTTGCAGTGAGTTTCTTCAGTTTTGTTAGTTTTGTCCTTTCTGGTTTATATCTATTTGATTTGTTCTTTACTTTTCGTACATATGATTAAATTAGACTAGGATTTGTACATCTCTAGAATTTCCTGTGGAAGTTTCTATCTATGGTCAATTAGCTTATTAAATTTTTATTTGGTTAATTATCTGGTTTTCTCCTTCAAATTTGCTCTTTTGTTCTTAATCTTCAATTCACATCTAGATTGGTGAAGTTGTTGATGGACCTGATGATAATGTGAAGCCTTCTGTGCTCAATGGTGTTCAGTATGACCATGGTTAGCATTGTGTTTTCTACTCTAGTCGCCTGTGTATGCCATTTGTTTGTATTCTTTTCTAATGACAAGTTGCCTTGCATATTGTTCAGTTTTTGATGTTGACATTGGAGATGGTGAGCCTATACGTAAATTGCCGTACAATCGCTCAGGTATGCTCTTGTTGAAAACTTAAAAAGTTTTTATGAAGTACATGAGAATCCTTCAAATTATGCTTGTATTGTAAGTATGGCGTGGCGTGTTTATTGTAGTTTCGTGTTTATGGCTTTTATTTATTTCCTCCGAGCTGTAAACTATTGTGGTGGAGGTACTTAATCATATATTTTCCTTACAGAAAATCCCTATGATGTGGCTGATAAGTGGCTACTCAACGAAAATTTACCCCTTTCTTACCGGCAACAGATAGTAGAATTTATTCTGCAAAACACAGGGCAAAAAGATTTCACTCCAGATCCATTGTTTCACCCTTATACTGGATGTAAGGCCAAATATTAATTATTTAAATGCAAGTTTTTTATGTGCTGTTCAGTCTTACCATTTATGTTCTGTTTTAATGCGTCAGCCAATGCGTATGTACCTGGAGCACCAGCAAAACTTCCAGGTCTCGACTTAGCATTCTTTTCTCTCATTTATTGTGATTATTAGAGCAAGAGTTTGATAGATGATTTTGTAAATGCAGGTTCGTCTTCGTCGAAGCCTTCTTACAAGCACATTCCAAAAGTAATCTTGCAACTTTGATCATTTTTTGCTTTGCCACCTAGTTTAGTTCTAGGCTGTAGGTAGAGGGTCCACAATTTTCTTTTTCTCCTTTGTTTTTTTTTTGGTAAAAATTGTCAGTAAGAAACTTGATATAAAAAAAAGAAAAAAAGAAAAAGTGCACATTGTAATTGTTCCTATTTTGTAGAAATGTACATGTCTCACGTGACCAAGCAATTTCATATACTTTAGGTTTTAATATCATGTAGTCAGAAAGGCTTTGAATCTTTACATGAATGATGCTGTGTTATTGAAAACTACAGCTCCTTACAATTGAAGCATTCAAGTTTATATGTTACTTAATAAAACTACACTTTACGGCTCCAATCTGAAGGATTGACATTGGAGTGATTGATAACTAAAACTAGTAAGATTGAAACATACTTGATGGATTGTGGGAACTGGGAATGAGCAGGGAATTTGGGGGAGTTTGTGTACAAGGCTATATGATTCTACTAGTGCTGGTTCCATTCTCTAGTGTTACTTATACTTGTTTTTTGGCAGAGAGGGATGCTTGCATTTGACACCGCTCAGTTTGATGGAATCATCAAAAAGGTGCATGAGTTTAACAATTCTCTGCTGTCTGAACCGGTAAGCTGTTTGCTTCAGATTCTGATCATTGTTTCCTCTTGTTATGTGGTGCCACTGTGGAATTATACATTTGCAATATGTGTTAGTTCACTTGTTGAAAATTTCTGCTTTCACCTTTTCATGTTAGCTTGTTCTAGGCTTGTCAGTCTTACTTGTCACTACAGTCTTACTTGTCACTGCACTCTGATTAATTTCAGTTTGGTAGGCTTTTTTTCTCTTGAGACTGATGCTTTGTTTTTCCTGTAGGATAAAAAACATTTGTCTCTGAATGACGGTGATATGTCAAGATTTAATGCCATTGTTAAGATTTTGAAAGACTCATCACACTACCATAGCAGTAGATTCTCAGAGGTTGATGTTGCATTGATGCTGAAAGTTCTGAAAACATGGCCTGTTGCTGTGCTATTTCCTGGTAATTATCTCTTGATCTGTAATTTTGGCAATATCTACTTGCATATGCTCAACTCTTTATGTGCATGTGTGGGGACGTATGCATATGCACATAAGCTTATAGTTTTAAGGGTACTTATTATCTGCAGAAATATATAACATGATAGCACGATACATCTTCACTATTTCACCCTCTGTAAATGTTTGGAGGATTTTAATGCACTCATGAAGTCATGCTAACATGCAATTGATAATATTGCATGATAGAGTGTTGTTTAATCTGTTTTTCATGAGGATGATTTAGGTCGACAACGGATTTAGCTTGGGCAGGCGGGCAGCTGATGTTGGCTCAGGGTGACTTAGTTTCGCCACAAGTTCGTGAAGCTCAATTAATAGAAATTATGAAATCTTTTTAAATGGACTAGCGGGTTAAACTAGGCAGGCATATCATGTTCAAGCTCAATTTAATGATGAAGATATTATACTTTAATTCAGGCGCTAATTTGAAAAGATAAAATAAAGAGCAAGCCTTGCTTTTCCCAGCTATTTTAATCTAGAGAATCTGATGTTTAGATTATTTTGTGAAACATGGTCGTGGTTTATTGACTTCTTAAGGAGTACTGCTCCGTTGTGTTTCATGGGAGGTAATTAGATTTGTATTGCAAGTGCCGAAACTCTGTTAAAGTACTAGACCTTGTTCCCAATGAGACGAAACTTCACTGAAACAGTAGATTATTTTCATATTTTACTAATATAGAAGCCATTGTTGCAGTTATTGATGTAGCAAGGATGGTTGTGCTGCATCCAGATGGAGCGGTGAGGCTTCTGCAGTACGTCAAGGAGGAGCATGGTATCTAATGAGTTTTTCTTTGCTCTGGACCTGCAATTTTCCATTTAACTTTTATTTGATGAAGATGTCCCCAAACGGATTCCTGTTTTTGATGAATGCAGCAATGCCTTAATATTATCTTCTTCTTTTTCCTTGCTTCCCTCATGATATACCTCTAAGTCTTAGTTTTATTATTCATTTATTGCTACCTTATTCTTTAATTTTTTGCAATCAGATGTAATCATTGAGTTGATCAAGAAAGTGACAGCAAGTTCTCCACTTCCCGCGAATCTGCTTACAAGCCTCCGCACAGTTACTAATCTTTTCAAAAACTCATGTTTCCACGAATGGTTATTAAGTAATCGTGCTGAGGTAAGTATCTGTTAATATATCCGAAGTTCAAGTGAGAATTTAGACAGAAAACAGCCTTTTCGTGTTTGACATATTTTCCTTCAATCAGAGAACATTTTATTATGATCCTTTTTTCTAGTATGATATCTGCATAGGAGGATTTACTTATTTATTTTGGATGTTTTAGATTCTTGATTCCTTCTCAAGTTGTTGTTCATCGTCAAATAAGAATGTTCAGATCTCCTACGCAACCTTGATTCTCAAGTAAGTGGCAGGTTTTATGAGTGAGATTAAACTCCATTTAGACCTTTATCTGTGCCTAATTCTCTTACATCAAATGAGAGGAAATATTGAGCTTCAATTATAAGGCAAATAATTTTTTACTCAACTTTAAAATCATTCGTCTTTAGACTATTATTCCATAATGTGAGTACTAAGTGTGTTGTTTATCTTAAATCAGTTTCTGGTGGCCCTTAATGGTCCAGTTTTGCTTAATATCCTTTAAAATCTGCTTTATGGTAAATACTCTTTCAGTGCAAAGAAATTCCTTATCATTTTCTTAAAAACATTTCATTCAAACTGCCTCCTAAAATTCATGTTCACTCATATGTTATCCCATATTTAAGAATTTATTAAGATTCCTCACAGCCATCTATAATATAAGATCTGTGCAAGTAAATTTGCAAACCATAGACCCATAGCTGAACTGTACTAAAGGCTTGGGTGTGGTCCATCTCTTTACTCTTGGTAGATGAGTTTGAGTTGATACCCATTGATATCTGCAGTTACGCTGTTCTTTTGATTGAGAAGAAGGATGAGGAAGGCCAGTCTCAAGTTCTTTCGGCAGCACTAGAGGTATCCTTTTTTTGCTGGTTTTCCCTTTCTATTAAGCACTTTCATCATAGTATGTTTAGCTGGTGCAGTCTAAAATTTTGTGGATGTAACTAATTTTTTCACTGTGCATCTTTATCTACTGTAGATGGCAGAAGGGGAAACGGTGGAGTCTGATTCAAGATTCCGGGCTTTGGTGGCCATTGGCTCCCTGGTAAAATTCTCATGTTTCATTATTTCCACCCTGTTTCTTGTTATTGAATTCATCATAGATTGGTTCCACATGTTTCGAATATATTTTCACTTTCTTGTGAAGGTTTAACTGCATAGTCACTTTTGAACATTAATTTAATCTAATAGAGTGATAAGCTCACCAAATGGTCAATAGCTTGCCAAAGTATGAAACAAACAAAAGCCATCTATGTTAACTCAATTAAAAAAGAGTTGAATATTTTCTTAACATAATGTAATTGCCAGATGCTTGAAGGCCTAGTGAGAAGAGTTGCTTTGGATTTCGATGTTTTAAGTATTGCCAAGACTGCAAAGGCATCTAAGGAAGCCAAGATTGCTGAAATTGGAGCTGACATAGAACTGGTAGCAAAACAGAGTTGATTCATCATCATATCCTGGTAATCATTTTCTTCTCACTTGACCAAATTATAATTCCATTTCTTGTAAAACATGATTGCAAGTCACTGCTCCTTGCCTTTGTAACATGTAGTTGCGGAACGACTAGGTACGGGCGAGACGGAGGCGAAGACGAAGTGTTCTAGAGTTATTTTGCCTGAAATTTAGACTTGGTGCCTTGGACAGTAGAATGGGGGTGGATAATATTTTATTTTGGGCATGTTTTGTTGAATCTAAATCTTTATGAAAAGAGAAATTCCATAAAAAATTGACTTTTATTTCAATGATAGCACACATTTTTAAATCTTAGTTGTACAAGGAATTAATTAAATATAATTTTAATATATAGCATTTTATTATTTTCCTAAATAGATAGACATAATCAGTAAACAACGTGCGAAAAGAACACAACCCAGAAGATCAAAAAAGAAAGAAACTAAATAGCATTGTCTTGGAAAAGAACACAACAAAAAGTATGAACAATCAAGTGAAACATAAGTTCAATCAAGTTCGGTAGTAAGTCTGCAATAATTTACTCTAATATTCAACCCCAAGTTGCTCAATTATCTTCACTCCGAACAGTAGGCATGACTTTCAACTTGTTCATTGAATGCTCAAACCTCCTTAACCATCTCTCAATCCACCCTGCACCAACCACAATTTCAATCAAAATCCTACGTATTACTTCTAAATCAAATAAAAGACAAATTCAATCAAAATCCCACGTATTACTTCTAGATCAAATAAGAGATGGACTTGAAACTCAGTAAGAAGAAATCCATTCTTGTCATATCACATGCACACATTTGAAGGAGGATCAGACATCACAATGGAAAACATATATAAATACACCTTCATCCACACTTTATAAAGACGCTTGACAAGAATATTTACTGTGTTGGCAAAAATAGTCACAACAGGCCGATCCATTCTAAGAAAAGAATGGATAAATTTATCAGAAAAAACTTTTTTGAGAAAAGATAAAAGCAACGCACCTGCACACCATTTCATTCCGACAAGGATTCATGAAACAAAATTTCTCTTTCTTCCAATATCTCGACCTAATTGAATTTGTATGGTTTAAGAATAATTGTATCTGGGAAAGGGGGTGATGTTTATAAAGGAGACCCTCTCTCCACTGCTAGTCCTATTGTGCCCGTAAGAAAACAACTAGTAAACTTACCTGACTAGCGGGCGGTATGCTCTTGTTGAAAAGTTTTTATGAAGTACTTCCTCCGTCCCATTCGACTTGTCTAGTTTTCCTTTTTGGGCTGTCCCGCTCGACTTGTCTACTTTCTAAAAATAGAAATTTTTAACTCCTAAACTCACTAAATTAACTAAACTAATTATGAAACCTAATTAATTAAAACAAACATATTTACTATTACAAAATACAATACACAAAAGATACTAATCCTAATCTACATTCATATGAACTCTCTCTCTCTTCTCTCATTTCTGGCGACGCCGCCGCCTCCTCTGCGAAACCACCCTTCATCCGCCACCCAACCTCCGATGATGAAAACCCTCTAATGGTCTGACCTCTCATCCTCTGACGACGCTATATCTTTGAAGGTGAACGGAGGCCTCTTCCTATTTGGGCGAAACTCAAAATCTGAGCGAGGAAACCCTCGTCTGCAAATCTGTTGACGAAGGTTGTTTCCCGCCCGAATAGCCTATGATGAAACTTCATATCTGAGGCTAGCCTTTGATTGAGAACCTTGGATCTGACTGTCCATGTTTCTAGATCTATCTGATTTGGGCGTCGGATGGTTGACTCCGATTTGGGCGTAGGATGTGCGATGGACGAAAGTCTTTGAAGATCTAAAGTAGGACGATGGTGGGATTTGTCCAATTTGACCAAAAGGAGGAGGAAGGGTGTCGCCACGGCGATACAGCCGAGGCAAGGTTGTGGAGATGCATGATCTATTTCCCTCTCTATTTCATCTGGTGAGATCGTTCCTTAACCTTCTTCTCTATTGTTATTGCGATATTACAAAGTTTAAAGTTGCGGCAGTTTGGATATGTGGTGATGTTTGGTTGAAATGATGAATATTTGCTTATACTTACAGAAATATTAGTCATATCCCATGATAAGAATCGCTGACTCTGAGATTTGGTACATGCCCGTCTAGTTAATTAGGGTTGCTGATTTTCTCTTATTGTGGTAATCTCAGTTAACTGATGCTCTGTCATGATCCAAGAGGATCTGACTATTATCAACGATTTATCAGGCATCAAAGAGGCGGAATTGAAGAAGAATGAAGAGGGTTTACTGTTATTGAAGTTTCGAGAGAAATTAGATAATGAAGAAGAAGAGGCAAATGAAATGTTTTACGATGCTGAGGATGAATTAGCCACCGTAGATGTGGGAGATATTAATCCGACGGCTAAGAGAGAAGACATCAGAGCCGATGATCCAAAAAGTGGAAGACATGTGTGTAGGGAGGAGATCATACCACGTGGCTAAGTAGAGATGGGGATAAATCGCTTTTGTTTAGTAAATTTCCTTTTACGTTTCTTACCTTTCGTATTTCGTTTTTGTCAAATTTAAATTAGGTTTTAAGGTTATAAATAGGTGTTTTGGTCAAGTTATTTTCTTAAGCAATAAAATCAATCTCTTTCTCTTATCTCTCTTTTCCTCTTTACTCTTAACTCTCGTTCTCTCTCTCTTTTGCAATTTATCAAATTTAGTTTCAAGTTTGCAGATTAATTCTACAATTCAATTGTTTACAACAAATCAAATTACAATTAATAGACCTAGTCTATTACAGTGGTATCAGAGCGCTCGATTACATGGCGAATTCAGGGCTCTCTTCTATTCCAGAGGATGGCAAGGTGGAGGACGAAGAACCAGTTATACAACCTGCAAGATTAGATGCCAACTCACAATTACTAGTGGAAGAAATATCTAAAACTATGTTTCAGCATATGGCCGTGAATAACCAAAATCTGAAAGATTCATTCAACGGAGCGGTTGGAAATTTGAAGGACTCATTCAATGGAGCAATTGGAATCCTCACGAATCGGCTGGAGCTGCTGGAATCACAATCAAAAACGGCACCCACGTTCGCTCCTCTACCTGGTACCCCACACTATGCCAATGCTCCACCCCGATTTTCAGTACAAACACCCCCAGGGTTTAAAAATTTTGGCAAAGGAATAGATGATGCAGGAGGTTCAAATTGTATGGATGAGGGGTTTGAACCGCAAAGGAATGGTGGTAAAATTCAGTGGGATTATTTGAATACAAGCGGCGGGTCTCCCCAGCACTATGTCGGATCGGGTGGGGGAACGTACCGGGGAAGTGGCTCCAGAAATTCCGGTCATAATGTTAATAATGGAGTTATGCCCACGGTAGCCAAGGTTAGTTTTCCAAAGTTCGATGGTACTCGTTCTAGATCATGGTTAATGCGTTGTCAGAGTTATTTTTCTATGATCACCACTATTCCCGAAGATCAAAAGGTGGCTTTCGCATCCATGCATTTTGAAGGCAAGGCGTTGGAATGGTACGATAACCTTCCTCTCAAAGGAGAAGATTTGGTTTGGGCTCAATTTGTAAAAATGGTATCAACAAGATTTCAAGATTTACAAACCAACAAAGCAATTGCGTAATTACACAAGTTGGTTAATGATGGAAATTATGAGGATTATGTTGCTAAATTTGAAGAATTAAAGGCGTTTATAATCCACAGCAGGTGCGGTGCTTTCGATGAACAATATTGGGTCGCAGCTTTCATAAGCGGGTTGGATAAAGATGTACAAGCAGGTTTGGATATGCTGAATCCAAGAATGTTGGAATCTACCATTCATCTTGGGCGGCAGCAAGTACACTTAAATGAGTCTCTTTTGAGGAAGATAAAGGAATTTGCTAAGAGTGCGTCTCATAACGCGAACCCAAGGAAGGTGGAGAATAAACCTTATCAGAAAACATTCCAGAAACCCACGGCGAGTATAAATTCGAATGGGAGGCCTGGATTTAAGCTGCTAACTCCCCAGGAAATGGATCAAAGGAGGTCAAAGGGTCTTTGTTATAATTGTGATGAGATATTTACTCCAGGGCACAAGTGCAAGAATAAAATAAATTTCATGGTTATGAGTACTGAAGAACAAGGTGAATTCTTAAACGAATTAGAGGAAACAACCGAAGAAGAAGAATTCAAAGATGCGAAGGAGGAACTAGGCATGGCTATGATCACTCTTGGATCTATGGAGGAAGATTCGGGAAAACATATAATGCGACTTATCGGAGAAACTGGAGATATGAAACTTCGGATATTAGTCGATACAGGGAGTTCTTTAAGTTTTTTGAACTCCAACGTAGCTCAAAAATTGCAAGGAATTGTCGAATCAGCAAATCCATTAAATGTGATTGTAGCTAATGGTAGCGTGATGGTCAGTGACAAGAGGTTTAGAGGATTCAGTTGGAAAATGCAGGATGTGCAATTTGAGTATGATATTAGATTATTATCTACGGCCGGATATTATCTAATATTAGGGAGTGATTGGTTAAGAAAATGCTCCCCTATTTTACTGGATTACGAGAAGATGTATTTCTCAGTTTTGCATAAGGGACAGAGAGTGAACATATATACAGTAAGAGGACATAAGAGAAATTCTCATGTAACTGCAGCGGCCATCTATCAACTACTACAGAAAAGGCATACAACACCAGGATATTTCCTATCAATGTCCCTCAATGAAGATGAAGAACAAAATAACCCTTTAATGAAGCCCTTACTGCAAGCTTATGAAGATGTTTTTGAGGTCCCTAAAGGGATGCCTCCTAGTAGGGGTATAGAACATAAGATTCTATTACAGCCAGGGAGTGTCCCAAAACAGCAATACCCATATAGGGTATCCCATGCACATAAATCTGAGATTGAAAAAACAGTGGAAGCTTTGTTGGAATCAGGAGAAATCCAACCAAGTAAGAGTCCATTTTCTTCACCAGTGTTATTGGTCAAGAAAAAAGACAACTCGTGGAGAATGTGTGTTGATTACAGGTATTTAAACAAGTTAACAGTTAAGCATGATTATCCAATTCCAGTTATTGATGAATTATTGGATGAATTACATGGGGCAAGGTATTTCTCAAAGATTGATCTTAGGTCAGGTTATTTCCAAATCCTTATGGATCAGGATTCTAGATACTTGACAGCATTTAGAACTCATAACGGTCATTATGAGTATCTTGTTATGCCATTTGGGCTGTGCAATGCACCAGCCACTTTTCAATCTCTTATGAATCAAGTTTTCAGAGGAAAACTGAGGAAGCAAGTTTTAGTCTTCTTCGATGATATTTTAGTTTATAGCTCTACTTGGGAACTGCATCTAAAGCATGTGAGAGAAGTCTTGGATATATTAAGAATGAATAAATTATTTGCTAAAATGAGCAAATGTGCTTTTGGCAAAGAGTCTGTGTCCTATTTAGGCCACATCATATCCTATGAAGGTGTAGCTACAGATCCAGAGAAGGTGGCTGCAATGGTAGATTGGAAATCACCTATCAACTTAAAAGGATTAAGAGGATTTTTAGGACTTACAGGATATTATAGGAAGTTTGTTAAAAATTATGGAGTAATAAGTAAGCCTTTGACTAGCTTACTTAAGAAGGGATCTTTCAAATGGAATTCGGAGGTCAAGACGACTTTTCGTAATTTAAAGAAGGCAATGACTACAACTCCCGTCTTAGCCTTTTCACCGCATTTTGGGAAAGAGTTTATATTAGAGGCTGATGCTAGTGGAATGGGCATAGGAGCAGTTTTGATGCAAGGAGGGAGGCCAATAGCTTATTTGAGTAAGGTTTTATCTGGGAAAAACCTAAATTTATCCACTTATGAAAAGGAATTTTTAGCTATCTTAATGGCAGTCCAGAAATGGAAAAATTATCTTCAAGGACATCATTTTGTGATTAAAACAGATCAACAGGCTCTTAAGTATTTGTTGGATCAGAGAATAACCACTCCATTACAGCAAAAGTGGATACCGAAGTTATTAGGGTATGATTATTCTATATTTTATAAGAAGGGAAAAGAAAACTTGGTTGCTGATGCTTTATCTAGGAAGGGAGAATATCATTGTTTGGCTACAAGTGTAGCTGTTCCATTGTGGGTAGAAAAGGTGGCTGAAAGTTATTCTGGGGATACACACTTACAGAAGGTAATAGCAGCAAAAGCAGTGGATCCTAACTCTTATCCAGAATACTGTTTAATAGGGGGACTGTTAAGACAAGGAGGGAGAATTGTTGTGGGAACAGATGACAAGTTAAGAAATACAGTTATCAAAGAACTTCATGATTCTGCTATTGGTGGACACTCGGGGGAAGGAGGCACCTACCAAAGAGTTAAGAAATATTTTATATGGAAGGGACTTAAAACTCAAGTCCTTAATTGGGTTAAAGCTTGTCCTGTTTGTTCTCAGAGTAAGTCAGAAAAGGGAGCAAAACCAGGCCTGTTACAACCACTCCCTATTCCCACACAAGCTTGGTCCCATATTACTATGGATTTTATTGAAGGGTTGCTCAAATCTCAGGGCAGAACAGTAATATTGGTAGTGGTGGACAGGTTGACAAAATACAGTCACTTCCTAGGACTCAGCCATCCCTATACAGCTCCTATAGTAGCTCAGTTATTTCTAGACAATATCACTAAGCTCCATGGTCAACCATTGAGCATAGTGAGTGACAGAGATCCTATCTTTATTAGTGTCTTTTGGACTGAACTATTTAAACTATTGGGAACACAGTTGGATATGACTTCTGCTTACCATCCACAGTCGGATGGCCAAACAGAAAGAGTCAACCAGTGCCTTGAAACTTATTTAAGGTGCTTGGTTAAACAAACACCAAAACAGTGGTTCAGATGGTTGGCTATGGCTGAGTACTGGTATAATACGAATTACCATACCAGTCTTCAGCTAACCCCATTTGAGGCTTTATATGGTTATAATCCACCTATATTTTCTATAGGTCCATTCCCTCAAACTCACTCAACAGATTCATTGAATCTAACAGAGGAGCGAAACAGAATGCAGCAAAAGTTTCGTGAAAACTTATTACTAGCTCAAGACAGAATGAAGAGGCAGGCAGATAAACACAGAACAGACAGAAAATTTGAAGTCGGCGAAAAAGTTTACTTGAAGTTACAGCCTTTTAGGCAGAGCAGTGTGGTTCTTAGACAAAACCAAAAACTAGCTCCTAGATACTATGGGTCATACACAATATTGGAAAAAATAGGAGAAGTTACTTACAAGCTTCAGCTACCCACCGAGGCCAAAATTTGGCCGGTTTTCCACGTATCTCTTCTTAAACGTTCGGTAGACCCACAAAAGATACAATCTTTAGAGCAACCGAAACTAGATGCAGATGGTTCTGTAGTCGGCGTACCTGCAATTAAAGGAAAAAGAAGTCAGAAAAATCGAAGGGGGATACAGATCCAGTCATTCCTAGTGGAATGGAAAGGAGAAGGATTAAAACTAGAGAAATGGGTCGAGGAAACTCATCTTCGAAAAATCTTTCCGGAACTACTACCTTGGGGACAAGGTAGCAAAAATGGGAGAGGTAATGTCATGATCCAAGAGGATCTGACTATTATCAACGATTTATCAGGCATCAAAGAGGCGGAATTGAAGAAGAATGAAGAGGGTTTACTGTTATTGAAGTTTCGAGAGAAATTAGATAATGAAGAAGAAGAGGCAAATGAAATGTTTTACGATGCTGAGGATGAATTATCCACCGTAGATGTGGGAGATATTAATCCGACGGCTAAGAGAGAAGAGATCAGAGCCGATGATCCAAAAAGTGGAAGACATGTGTGTAGGGAGGAGATCATACCACGTGGCTAAGTAGAGATGGGGATAAATCGCTTTTGTTTAGTAAATTTCCTTTTACGTTTCTTACCTTTCGTATTTCGTTTTTGTCAAATTTAAATTAGGTTTTAAGGTTATAAATAGGTGTTTTGGTCAAGTTATTTTCTTAAGCAATAAAATCAATCTCTTTCTCTTATCTCTCTTTTCCTCTTTACTCTTAACTCTCGTTCTCTCTCTCTTTTGCAATTTATCAAATTTAGTTTCAAGTTTGCAGATTAATTCTACAATTCAATTGTTTACAACAAATCAAATTACAATTAATAGACCTAGTCTATTACATGCTCATGTTCACATGTTGTGGTAATCTGAGATTTGGTACATGTTGTCATGTTGATGCTCATTAGTTGTTTTCATTGCTTGCTGCTGTGTTCATAATCTGTTACAAAATCCAATACTTTATCTGTCTTCAATTACAATTAGTAGGGCTGAATTTACAAAATACTACACTACTATAGCAAAAGATTAGGTAAAGATAAAAAAAACCTCTATACTATACTATAGCAAAAGACTAGGGTTAACTTTACAAAATAAAACATGCACATTTACATGAAGATATTTCAGATCTAGCATTCAGACACCAATCTTGTCCTCAAGGGTTCAATTTCCTCTATTATGCCATTCTCCAACATATAGACAAAACATTCCCTAACCAAGGAGGAGGGTACTTCCAAGTCGGTTGGTAGAGCATCTTGCCTTATTAATCCATTTTTATTCATATGAGGGATCTTATAACAATTCTGACCCCTCACCTTCATAATCTCAATCAAGCATGCTTGAAGACTTAAAAAGACTTTGTTAAGTGTCGTAGGGGATAGGTCTTCAAATGACTTTACAACTGCTGAAACAAGTTGATCTACATTAAAGCAAACTGATTCCACTTGAATACTTTAGATTGCTTTAAACCACCCTAAGTCATTGGCATTGGTGTCAGGACTGTTAGGGGGTTGGTGGACAATCCTTATATCAAATCCATTAGAGCTAGCTGCCTCTCTAAATTCAGGATCTGAATCCTTTATATGAGGTTTAGCATTGTCCTGTTGTATGAAGATCAACTTGTTTCTGCTAGCTGGCCATTTAGTCTTAACTGCTGGAATAATCTGCTTTCCAAGTAATGAGAATCTTTTCAATTTGAATAACTGGTTTAACTTATAAACTGACATAAATTACATAAAAACTGAAATGGAATATGATAGTGCATACAAGCTTAAAATGTATTGAAAGGCATACATGTAAACCCTCTCTACTATACTAGGTAGCAGAAAACTGAAAGGCATACATGTTTGAACTGCTTAAGGAGCATAATTCATCTGAGAGGAATACCTGATTAATTAGGCAGTCTTTAATCACATCCTTTGTAATTGACTGGATTGGTTTCGTGTATAAGGTTCCTTTGGCTCTGTTCCTGCTGTTTCTAATGGCTGCAACAGTTTTGGTAAAAGGGAAAATGCCTATCTTGCTGTTGAATAAAACTGACCCATTATCATCAAATTGTGGTCTACAAACCGCACACATAAACATTACCTTAGTTATAAACTTTTTGCTCTTACAACTTTGATGTGGTTCAGCTTCCCCCGGGGTTAAATAAAATCTATGTGAGCTTCTCGTGATATAAAACCATTTTTCGTCTATATGGATTGTGTTTTCCATGGTCTTGAACTTGAAAAGGTTTAGAATCCTGTTAAACTCTAAGCCTCTAGGGAAAATCTTAACCTTAACAACATATTTGGTGCTGTTAGTGAGGGCTTAATGGCTGATGTATGAGCTCTGATCAATCCGTCATTCTTCCATCTCCAAACTATCGATTTACTGCATGCAATACCAGTTGCAAGCTTTCTTATAGTTGCACGCTTTGGCAGCTCTAAACTTTGAATCATTTCAAGATTGATATGCACTCTTTTACTTCTATTTGGAGCTAATTTCTTACTAGTGAGATGAATTACCTGACCTTCGTCTCTTTGTTTTTTTGCAGCCTTCCAAAGACGACCCACCGTTCTCGGTGAGACTCCATACTTGGTCGCTGCCTCTTTCTTCTTCCCTCTATGTGGCTTCCCTTTGGTAGAGTTGGAAAGTAGGAACTGCATCAAAGCATTTCTAGTTACTGTACCGAGATCCTTCCTTGTCATATTGTGTTTTTGCTATGTTTTTTTTTGAAGTAGAAAAGAGGAAGTGGATTCGATCTATTTGGAGCCAAGTTATATAGGTAGATTTGATCTGACAGTGTGGGAAAATTGTTTTTGATTTTCCCTCTAAAATTTTGGTTAAGTGTTTAAGGTGGGAGAATGAATTTGGTTAAGTGTATTAGGTGGTAAACGACAATCAACTTATAGATTTTCTATGTTCTGTAAATTTTGGTTAACTTGTTTTTGATTTTCCCTCTAAAATTCTATTGTCTGTCAATTTATAGATACATACTCCAAATCATAATCAAAATAAGAATTCTACATTAATATGTATCCATAATCGAGTTGATAAAAGTCTAGCAAAATACTTTTACATTAAAATGCATCCATAATCGAGTACATTAATATGCATGAAAATAAGAATTCTACATTAATTTTACATTATCAAGGTTCATTTGCTAGTGAGATCAAAATTCTAAACATAATGTGATGTTTCATTTCCAAATGCCTCCATTCATTTCGACCGTCTCCATTAACAATTCAATAGTACCTGGGCTGCAACTAAAAAAAACAAGTAGACTATCACACTTGTTTTTGGTTGAAGCAATGATCAAATCCCACACCAAACCAGCAAATTCATAATAAAAAAAACTGCAAATTCATCACCAAACCAGCAAATTCATCACCAAACCAACAAATTAATAATCAAAAAACTGCAAATTCATCACCAACCCAGCAAATTCATCACCGAACCATCAAATTCATAAATCAAACCAGCAAATTCTTGTCCAAAATCGTATAGGATTCTAAGTAAATTTCAAAAACCGCAAATGCATAATGAATTCAGAATTCTAAGTAAATTCATCACAATTCATCACCAAACCAGCAAATTCATCACCAAACCAGCAAAATCTATAGGATTGCAATTGATAAGATTTATGAAGGACAGATCTCACCAGATGGGCGTAACTAGGGATTAAAAGAACAATAAACTTCTCCAAGAAGAGGATTTTCTCCAACTCTGCATTGTCCTCGATGTAGTCAGGCCACATATGAGATTCATCGAATGGACTGTAAATCTCCGGCAAAAAACCCTCCTCGTTAGCGCCGCCGTCCACAATCACCTCAACCATAGATTCGGGAGCGGCGCTATCTTCTTCGCCAAAGAAAGTATCTTCGACCACGGCGCCGTCGCCGTCATCCTTGTCCAAGATCGTATCTTCGACCATGGAATCGCTAAGGACGCTCTCTCCCACACCGTTTCACTCAGATTCGATTCCTCCACCATAGATCCCCCGTAAATTGCAGCATCTGTTTCCGAGTACAAGGGATCTAGTAGATATGAAGAAGAACCAAAAAAATATGGCTCCATTATCCTCACGACGACGCGAGGTGGGTAGATCTGGTGCTCGACGATGGTGGAGGCAGCGCTCCGATGAAGGGTTTGCTATAGAGTTGCAGAGATGAGGGGGAGAAGAGAATGGTTCAAAGAGAGAGATGAGATTTAGGTGGTACTAATATCGTAGTCTTTCGTATTATACAAGTATTAATAGTAGTATAAATAAATTAGTAAAATACAACTATTATAAATAAAATACTGATGGAAGTGTACAAGATTAGTTAATAAATTAATCAAACTATTTGTGGGCCCACACAATTAACACTCAATTAAAGACCCGTTTTAATCTCCGTGCCCAAAAGAAAGCAGACAAGTGGAATGGGACGGAGGGAGTACATGATAATTCTTGAAATTATGCTTTTATTGTAGGTATGGGTGTAATCTTCACGTTTTATTGTAGTTTCGTGTTTATGGCTTGTATTTATTTCCTCCTAGCTGTAAACTATTAATCATATATTTTCCTTTCAGAAAATCCCTATGATAAGTGGCTACTCAACGAAAATTTACCTCTTTCTTACCGGCAACAGATTGTAGAATTTATTCTGCAAAACACAGGGCAAAAAGATTTCACATTCTAATAATTGTTTCCTCTTGTTATATGGTGCCACTGTGGAATTATACATTTCCAGTGTGTGTTACTTCACTTGTTGAAAATTCTGCTTTCACCTATTCATGCAGCCAGCTTGTTCTAGGCTAGGCTTGTGAGTCTTTCTTGTCACTGCACTCTGGTTAATTTCAGTTTGCTAGGCTTTTTTCTCTCTAAAACTGATCCTTTGTTTTTCCTATAGGATAAAAATCATTTGTCTCTGCCACCTTCATCCACACATTATAGAATTGGGATAGAGAAACACACCTTCATCCTAGTATTATCAAATCGGTCAACAGTCGTCATCATAGGGATCATTAAAATCAATATAGTTTCTGCAATAGCAAATTTGAGAGAGGAATTGTCATAAGTAAATTGATTGAAACAAAATAAACAAACACAACACATGTTATCCAAAATACTTTACATAAATATTACAAGATCATAAGGATTGTTTTAACACTCATACATGATCATTTATATTAAAAAAAAAAAGATATAGTGAAACTTTTCGGATTATGCACCCACTATTTGCAAACTAAATAAGAAAATTAACTCAGAGAGAAATAAATCATACCCATCCATTGGCTTTTCGTCTGATAGGTGATAGTTGCTCTCAATGTAGGGGAAAACAGTCATCTTTTGAGGATAATCATAAATCTCAAGTGACTTCAACATCCTAGTTCCCAAATTGTAAATCCATAACTGACACAACTCAGAATTGGTCTTTACTTCAACAAAGAACAATTCATTTTTCAATCCTAATGGTCTCACAACATCGTTTTGAAAGGTGATCTGAAATCGACTAGCCCATGACCCTTCTTCTAGCACACTAATCTCAAAAATATTGTCAGCCCTAGAAGAATTCGGTCTCTTATATGTGATGACCGCTAATCTATCATCATAGTCAACCAAAGTATGGAGACGATAGTCACGTTTGTGTATCTTACTATTTGGCAAAGAAAATGTAGAGAAGCTTTCACTAGCAAAGTTGAATGATAATATAACGATTTTGGTACGAATGGTCATTGCCAGCCAGTAATAACTCCCTCTAACATGTACACCACTTTCAGGGTCCATCGCACATTCATAATCATACTCAATCTTTTTCCAATAATTCTTTTTAAGGGCAAATACCTCAGACACTATCTTTCCATCACCATCTTCGTACATATGCGCGAACGTTCTGAAAATCTTGTAGTCATCGGAGACATGATCGTATCCAAAACCACTCCCTTGGAAAATAGTCAGATTTGGATGCCTTTTCATTCGAGGCGAAGGAAGAAATTTTAATTGATGGGTGGTTGGGTTGCAAATGACAATCTTGCCTCTAAAATTGTCAAAATACAACAATCCCTGACATTGACCACAAATAGTGTAAGCATCCATTCTTCTATCTTTAGATGCATGGAAAGAATTAGGGCCACGGAAAAACGTAAGGTCAATGGTTTCATGGTGGGTGGGTGATTGGTTGGGTAAGATACTAGATGAGTGTCTGGGAAACGGTAGAGAGTGAAAAGTCAGATAATGAGAATCACGATCACTAATACGTTTGACAAGAATATTTACTGTGTGGGCATAAATAGTCCCAACGGGCAAGTTACAATCTTGAGGATCCATTCTAAGAAAAGAGAAATATATGTGTTAGACAAAACTTTCATGAAAAGATAAAAACACATAGTTGAATCACAAATTGCAAATCATAAACACATATAGTTGAATCACAAATTGCAAATCAAAACAGGTTTGAAAGGACCCACGTTTCCCAACATACCAACTGATAATCAATAGAAACTGTAACCCCAATTAATCTATTGATCTCACTATAAAACATCACCTGCTACACCTCCAAACACCATTCCATTCCGACAAGGAAAAAAACAACAACAAACTTTCTTCCAATATCTCGACCTAATTGAATTTGTATGGTTTAAGAATAATTGTATCTGGGGAAGGGGGTGATGTTTATAAAGGAGACACTCTCTCCTTTATTAGAGATAATTATTAGTATTTGTTATTCTGAATATTAGGTTAAGTGTTGGTTAAGGATCGTGCATGCCCACGTTCATTCATGCAGTTAGGATGTTGTTGATGATCCTTTATATGGGATCTCCTTACAGTTGTAGTACATGATTATTAATACAATTTTAGTTCCTTTCTATCATCTTCCTTCTTAACAGTTCTATTGTGCCGTAAGAAAACAAGTAGTAAACTTACTTGGCTGGAGGTGGCGCCGTGGCGGTGCTGGTTTGGTGGCGGCGACTGATGGAGATTCTTCGGCCACGACGAGAAGAGAAGAACAGCAGATCTAGGGCTTGGTCCTATTACATGTATGTGAAAATAAATTTGACTTTTATTTCAGTAGTAGCCGATCTACGATAGGAATTAATTAAATATATTTTTAATATATAACACTATTATTTTCCAAATCAGTAATCAGCATGCGAATCAGCATGTAATAAAATTTTGTCATAGAAAACTGTTCGGTGATCATTTTTTTTTAATAAATCTTATTTATTTAATGAATCGAATGTTAGTGAAAAATAGACAATTATTCACATTAAAAATGATCACAAACTATATTATAGGATCAAAATTGAAATTTTGACTATGCTTTCAAATAGAATTAAAATGAAATGGGGTAGATTATGTTTTTGATCTGCATGAATATGTTAAACCCATCGTCCAAAATGTTTGATTTGGACGATCCTTGAAAATTGCTGCCTTTTTCTCAAATGGGATTTTCTGCAATTTTGTACCGATCTTCAATTTTAAATACTTATACATGAAAAGGGCCAATAGCCACTCAGAAATATCTTTTCTTGGTTATGGATAAAACAGCAAGTAGAAAGTAGTATAAATCAGCAACGCGGTCGGTATTACTCCTCTTAACATCTTTCAAGAATTCGAAAAATTCTCATTCCCTTCAATTTAAATGAAGAGTCTGAGTTCAAGAATTTTATCAAACATTCAATTACAAAGCCCAATACATGCCTCCAAATTCAGAACCCAGTTGCCACTTCCCAACAATTCGCTTCTCTGCAGTTCACGCTGTGTGAAAAATGGCGGCAAACTCACACTCACTCTATATTTTGGTACCAAAAAGGCTGCGTCTTGTGACCTCAAAACCTCTGAAAATGCGAGTACAACAAAGGGCAAAAAGAAGACCAAGATTGAGGCGCCGGCGGTTTCCGGCGGTGGAGGTCCTGCGCCGCCGCCGAGTAAGAAAGTGGGTTCTTTGAAATTGAAGGGGTTGGCTAGGAAAGTTCTCGCAGCTCTCTCAAATTTGCCTCTGGCTATTGCAGAGATGTTTGCACTTGCTGCTCTCATGGCTTTAGGTATTCTACCTTCCATTTTGATTTACTTAATTTTGATTTGAAAACCAGATTAAGCCTTGATGATGTTATATTATTGTTCCATTTATTGCTCTCAAATGATGTCTAGTAGGTTTTCGTGTAAAAACTAAGATTGATTGATACTAAATAAGGTTAGATGGATATTCAATTACCCATAAGATATGATTGATTGATACCAAGTCAATGTAGGAAGAAGTTGAATTGAAACTTACTACCTAAGCTAGATGCCTGATTGTTTAAAATTTTCTGTCAATCCTCCTTAAAGACTAACCAAACAGTATTATCTGTTTTATGGTCCTGGCAGTAGAACTATTAGGCTACCAAATATTACATAGTTTGCTCATCTTAGGAAGCACTAAAACTTTGTTAACATGAGTTTTTGGATGTTTATTCCTGCCTTAACTGACATTACTAGAAAGAATTTCCATGTAGTGTTTCTTGAAAGTATAGATTGCTCGAGGAAAAGGGTTCAAATCAGTTTGTAAGTTGACCATGGAGTTGTTATTGCAGGAACTTTCATTGAACAAGGTGAGGCACCGGATTTCTATTTCAAGAAATTCTCCGAAGACAATCCAGTCCTTGGATTCTTCACATGGAGGTGGATTCTTGCCCTTGGTTTCGATCATATGTTTTCTTCCCCTGTATTCCTGGCAACATTAACTCTGCTTGGAGCATCACTCATGGCTTGCACATACACAACACAGATTCCCTTAGTGAAGGTAGCAAGAAGGTTTGTTTTGTATACTATCTAATAATTTCTGTCTCCCACCTTTTGCTACCATTGGATACACTTTCAGTTGAGAACATGTATCCTTGTTTACAGGTGGTCCTTCTTACATTCAGCCGACTCAATCCTTAAGCAAGAATATTCCGACACCTTGCCTAATGCATCGGTTCAAGATTTAGGTGTCATTCTAATGGGTGCTGGATATGAAGTATAGTTCTTCATCCTTGTTTTCAACTACAGCATGATCTTGTAGTAATAAATTATATAGTTTGTGATTTTCTTGCTTGTTGAAAATAATTACCATATTAATACAATACAGTGCCTTCATTTTTAGGTATTTCTAAAGGGGCCATCATTATATGCCTTCCGGGGGCTAGCCGGTAGAGTTGCCCCTATTGGAGTACATTTGGCCTTGCTGCTAATAATGTCTGGTGGAACTCTTAGTGCTGCTGGAAGTTTTAGAGGGTCTGTAACAGTCCCCCAAGGCTTGAACTTTGTTGTCGGTGATGTGTTAGGACCGAGTGGATTCCTATCAATGCCTTCAGAATCTTTCAACACCGAGGTTCATGTCAACAGATTCATTATGGAGTACTATGAAAGTGGAGAGGTAGGCATGCACAAATATGAAGATTAAGTGCAATTCTTTGAATGTTCATCATCTTAGTTACTCCTTTTGTGATCCTAGGTTTCACAGTTTCGTAGTGATCTTTCACTCTTTGATCTCAACGGCAAGGAGCTAATGAGAAAGACAATAAGCGTGAATGACCCTTTGAGGTACTGTGGGTTCACCATATACCAAACGGATTGGAGTTTGTCTGCGCTGCAGATAATGAAGGACAGTGAAGGGCCGTTTAATTTGGCTTTGGCGCCTCTGCAAATGAATGGTGGTGACAAGAAGCTTTATGGAACTTTCTTACCTATTGAAAATGCAGACTCATCTAATCTCAAGGGAATGTATGTTCCGTTTCCTATCAAGCCATCTGTTATATGTAGCTATAAAGTAGATAATACCTAATCTATTTATGCTCTTGTTTTAGATCAATGCTAGCTCGTGATATGCAGTCAATTGTCCTCTATGATCAAGAAGGGAAATTTGCTGGAGTCAGAAGGCCAAACTCAAAACTCCCCATTGAGATTGATGGTGTGAAAGTTGAAGTATTAGATTGTATTGGTAGTACTGGACTTGAACTAAAGGTGATCAAGAAGAGCTTTTCTATGATTTAGTATTCTTCTGTTGTTTTTTCGTCTGATGGCGTTGGATTTGTCTCTGGTGCAGACTGATCCAGGAGTGCCTATTGTTTATGCTGGTTTTGGTGCACTCATGCTCACAACCTGCATCAGTTTCTTATCCCATTCACAGGTAAAATACTTTGATCAGTTGAGATTGAGAAACAGAGCAATCTTGCATTAATGCTAATCTTTGCTTTCTGAATCAATGAAAAGGTCTGGGCTTTGCAAGATGGAACACAAGTGGTTATAGGAGGTAAGACTAATCGAGCTAAGGGCGAATTCCCAGAGGATATGAACTACCTCCTTGATCAGGTTCCTGAACTAATTGATTCTTCTGCTTCAAAGCAATCAACCAGTGCTAGTGGCTAGTTTTAAGTCATCGTATAAATGAGGGAAAAAATCAATTTTGGCCCATTATGTTGGCGTCATTCACTTTCTACTTTATTTTTTTTATCCATTTCCATTTTTAGCCCATTAATTTTATTTAAATTCAGTGTTCCCCATTTTTTTTTTTTTTTTTAAATTTCACTTTTTTTTTTTTTTTTTTTTTTTTTCTTTTTTTTGAATCACGCGCAAGAAATATTTTTTTTTTTTTTTAAATTCCAACTCTAATATTTATATTTTCTTATTAAAAATCCCCTATTCCCCTATTTCAACTCCATTTTCTATGATTTTTTTTTGCATGGAAAGAACTACCATACGGATTTGACATAAGTCTAAGAAAACGTCGTGCAAAGAGACGTTGACGCATTTTGACATAACTCGTTGTTTGCTTCATTTTTTCAATTTTCTAATTTGGTAGGGAATTTTTAAATTTTAAATGATTGTTTTTTTTTTTTTTTTAATAATTTTTTTTTTTTTTTTTTTTTTTTTTTTTTTTTTTTTTTTTTTTTTATTTTATTTTTTTTTTTTTTATAAAAAATATGAGATTAAATAGTATTTAACCAAATTAGATAAATTAATAGTGAAATAGTTTGATTCACATCTTAGAACGAATTTTAAAGCGGATAGACCCAATAATTTTTTTGAAACGTAAGATAACATTGAATATTTATAATATAAATGACCAAAATTTATTAGAAATTAGAAATATGTTTTAAACACAAAAATAGGATTTATTAATTTTCTTTTAACCAACGTCTTCACGCATAAAGGACAAAATCGAAAAATTTTTTATTTTTAAAACCGCAAAATGACCTTTTTCAAATTAATTTAATTTCTTTCCCCCCCTTAAAAAAATATAATCAAAAATTTTTTTCTTATAAATGGTCATGAATTATACCACCACATACTTAAAAACTCGTCAAGAGAGTTGACGCTTGAGTTAGGTGAGAAGTTTGAGAGGAGCTTCCAACATCAGAGCATTGGAAGGCTCAGAAATCTGTTTGGTAGCATGTTGTATACTCTAGTATATATATATATATATATATATATATATATATATATATATATATATATATATAATACTCTCAATTTCACTGATGGTGAAGTAACAGATTATGAAATTTCCATTTGTTAAAAGGATTCAAATTATATAGTTCAACAAAAGCAATGAATAATCATTTGATTCTTATTAAATGGATTTTACCACAATCATGTTATTAATTTATAATTGAAATTTGATTCGTATGCATATGCATGTGACATAATGTAAGGGTTGACTTGACTATATGGTGAGGTCGTGGGTGTGGGCTGGCATGACAAACCCCACCTCCTAAGAAGAAAATATACTTTTTGGAAGCATAAAAATATTTTAAACAATGTAAGTGAACTTAATATAGTGGGTGTTTGGAGTAGCGGTAGCTTATTGATAAGTGTTGAAAGCGGCTGAAATCTGCTGATTTGAGAATTTGTAGGTGTTTGGAAACAGGGGCGGATCTAGGATTTCGAGTTAGGGGGATGATAATTTATAAGGGCATGAAAGATGTTGTATGAGGGTTCGGGGGCGGAGCTCCCGAGAAAATTTTTTAGGGAGCGTTTGTTTCTATTTAGGTCTAACTATACTTAGTACTTAGCGATATTTAGGGATATTATGTTATTCATCTAACTATCCATTGAAATTTAACACCCTACTTTGATAGATCTACGTGTGATCGAGGAGATTTAAGAATTTATTTAATTGAGCAATAAGTATTGAAAAAAAGAACATAAACATAATATATCAATTACATAAAGTTATACTATATGTTAAATTACATGTGCAACCTTATCAATATATATATAGAGGAAAGATCATATGAGAACACCCTTTATAGTGAGAACTAGGAACACACCTGCACCTTTAGATCGAGCCAATCAATGGACAAGATCTAATCTTAACTTAAAATCCCGAAATGCACCTTTTGGCAATATATTTTGCACTAAGGGCTTTTTTGTAATCTTCCAAATTCTATTAGATTTTGAACAATTTTAAAGATCATTTAACGCTACTTCCCCCCGAAGAACTAACACACGCCTTTCTCTTCATCCCAAGAATCCAACCATGTCGCAGCTGTTGATATGATCAATTCTTGTTCGATTGGTGATCGATTTAAGAGCTTTCTTTTATTGTTTTTGTCATTTCCTTCTCTATATTTTTTCGAGGCGAATATTAATTTTTAGGATCTTATAATTTGTTCGTTATACATATGCAATGTTGTTTATTCGATTTTCTTGTGCTGTCATAAACGTTACACTGTTTAATTTTGTTAGTTGTTACTAGATTTGATTTTTTTGCTCTTTTGTCATTATTAATCAACAATCTTTACACAAAGTGCATGAAATTATAAAGAATAGTTCATAATTTTTGTCTTAAACGTGTATTTATTTTTCTCTAACAGTGCCGAATTATGTATTAAAAAAACAATATTCTAGTCAAATAAAAGAATAGTTCATAATTTTTGCTAGAAATGTGCATTTATTTTTCTCATATGGTTTAGATTTTTGTATTGATAAAAAAAAACTATATTCTGGACACTAAATCAAAGAATAGTTCAAATCTTTTGCCTTAAGTGTGCATTTCTATTTCCATAATAGTGCAGGTTTTTGCATTTCTAAAAAAGCAATATTCTAGACACTAAATCATAGAATAGTTCATAATTTCTGTCTTAGGCGTGCATTTCTATTTTCATAATAGTGCAGATTTTTGTATATCTAAATAAATAAAAAACTATATTCTAAATACTAAGCCAAAGAGTAGTTCGTAATTTTTGTCTTTATCGTGCATTTGTCTTCCTTTAATAGTGCAGATTAATGAATTACTCAAAAAACACGCAATATTACATATAATAAATCAAAGAATAGTTCATAATTTTTTATTTAACAATGCGTCCGCTTTCTTCTCATAGCCCAAATTCAAGCAAAAGCAATTCGCAAAAAAGTAGATAAATAGAAGAACAAATTGTGCAAGACTCGAAGTTAACAGGCTCCAATTCGTCGAATCTCGGGTATGAGTTACATCAGATTCGAAGAAATCCTTTTGCATTAAAAAACTTCCGTAGATGGAGAAGTGTCGGAGAAGATAAAGAAAAAGGCTGCGTGTGGAACGTGTGCGAAGTTAATTGAAAATGAAAGGTAGTGGAGGTTTTTATTAGGTTTCTTTTGTTTTAATAATGAAAAATTACAATTGTGACATTTGTGCAAATTATTTGTAATGAATTGTGCACTAAGTGAAAAATCAAAGAAAATTAAATCTTGTCCATTTATTTTCATAATCTAATGGCTTAAAATTGTTTCTATTTCTCAATCTAATGGGCGTTTTCATTTGAACCCTCCCCTATATATATATATATATATATATATATATATATATATATATATATATATATATATATATATATATATATATATTCGGAACTCCAAGTTTTAAACTTCCACTAAAGTTAGTGTACTTAATATATAATTTTTAATATTTTTCATATCTAGTTGTCATATTCACACTAATTTTTAATTTTAACTTAAAGGTAGAATGACAAATTCAAAAATTTCGGGGGGACAAACTCGAAAATCAAAGTAGAATATATATGTAAATTATAAAAAATAGAAAGCTAATTGTAGTAATACACGAAAATTGGGGGGGGGGGTCGCACCCACCCGCCCCCCGTTGTATCCGCCCATGTTTGGAAATAAGTGCTGAAAGCTGCTGAAACTTGAAAGTGTGAAAATAATGTTTGGAAAACTGTTGATGCCATTAGCTTATTTTAACTTTTTAAATAAAATATTCCTTTTACCCTCCATATTATTAAATAATTTTAATTTATAATAAATAAATAAAATTGATTTTTTTTACATTATATTTTCTATTTTCGTATTACAGAATATTAAATTAATTAATTTTAATTTTTATATTATGTAAATTTATAATCAATCTTATTAGCATAAACATATCATACTATTATATTTTAAATATTATTTATATGCTTAAATCCATAATAATAATATTTTTATATAATTTCAATAATTATGTAGATAAGAAATAATTATCATTAAATAAAAATAGAAAAAATATGAATTTAAGATTCAAAATTTTTAGAACCCACTATTTTAATTAATCTATATTTAATTTTAATAATAATTATTTCATTAAACTTGAAGAATTTATAATAGTAAATGTTGGTCCGGAGACGATAGTCAGGTATAGGAGGGGGGGGGGGGAATACACCTGATCACAATTTCTTTTCTCAGAACGTGGAGGACAGCTGAGCTGTTGGTTGCGACTGATGAACAGTGCCAGATAGTAACCTTCGATCACGGGTCAAAGTGTGTCAGCTACTGAGCTCTCCTACTGACTTTTGTCAGTACTTGAAACTCAGTCGGAGACGTTGTGCGGATAAGTGTGTAGGGCCCGGAGATTCGTCTCAGTTTGAAAACGTGTTTTCGCAAGTCAAAGTCTTTCGGCTAGTGCGCTTTGAAAATACGTTTTATGCAAAGATATGATTTTAAGTCAGTTGGTATGCAATGCAATAAAACAGTAAATAACACAAGCAATTTAACGTGGTTCGGATACGCAAGATCCTACGTCCACGGTCCTGATGAGACAGGAGAACTTGTTGATTAATCTGAGCAAGCCTCAGCAAGGAATCTGTGCACTGGACAGACCCTTCTAAGTTATAGTCCTTAGCGACTTTACAATTCAAATCGAAGTTTGAAGGGAGGGGATAATCTCCAACTAGGAAGGAGTTCTTACAATAAGAATAATTCACAGAAAGTGAACTCCTTCGAGTTTCTAAGCTATAAATCTGACAATGAGCTTAGCTAAAGAAGAAGGGATCTAAAGAACTCCAGAGAGAAGAACTAATAATAATCTATGAAGGCAAGTTCTTCGCTTAGATGATCTTTAAGTTTGCTAGAGTTTGTTCTTGAGCTTGAGCGTTTTTCCCTTTTTGAATCCCGTGCGTGGAGCTCGGTTTTCTTCTCTATTTATAGTTGTGAGCAGGCATATGTCCGTTGGAGAAGACGATGCCACGTGTCACAAGCTTCCAAAGAAAATGGCCATATTTTCGAATTGTTGCAGCAGAGTTGTTGGACACTGTATATGAGAGCAACTTTAGTTGTTCAAAGCAGATATGCTTTGGCGGCTTCTCATTGGTCGAGGATTGCGGTAGGTGAGAATGTGTCATGCGTCAGAGTTGACTTTCTTCAACCTCGTATGATCTTCTGCTGAACTTTGAAATGACTTTTAGTGATTGAGTCGTTTTCTGTCGGATACAGTAGACTTATGACAGTCTCTGTCTTCTTCGTCTGAGTCGGCTGACAAGGAATGTATCTACTGAGTTGGGTCAGCTGATGACTACGAAGGTACTGAGCTTTGCATTATGTTCTTCTGCTGATGTCTACCAGTTGATGAAGAATCTTCTACTGAGGACAGATTCAGCTGAAGACAGAAGAATGCAAGCGATTACATTGATGACGTAGGGTTCTGGAAAGTAACTTCGTCAGAAGATCAGTCCAACAGTTTACCCCGTACAGGACTTAGACAAAAAAATAAACTATCACAAAAGGTCTAACCTATACATCAACTAATCCTATCGAGACACTACACTACTGATATCAGCTGGATTTTGGGATCTTCAATTCCATAGTACTACTATGATTTCCCCCAATATTATTTTAACCACAAACAGCTGACTACCATCTACTGACTCATAACCCAACAGTAAATATAATTTTTTTATCAAATTACTAACTAATATATTAAAATAATTACTATTAAATTTGTAACTAAAAAAATATTAATTTTAAAATTAATAATTTTTTGAGAATTTTAGAAATACTTAAAGGATAAAATAGTTCAATAAATTAGATAAGCTGTAAGCTGCAGCTGAAAGCTGGGTCATAGCAGCTTAAGCAACTTGACTATATTTGATTGAGAATTTCTAATGAAAGCTGGGTGTTCCAAACACTCCAACTGCAGCTGAAAACTATAGGCTGCAGTTGAAAGCTGTTGCAAACACCACCATAATATATCCTAAAAACTTCCCTAATTGTTGTCATAATTAACAATATCATCATCAAAGCCTCAAACATACAAAAAAGTTAATTGGAGAAAGAAATTAAAACAGTTGTTTTGGACTTTTCAGCTTCTATTTTCATTAGAAAAAGAGTCGTTTACCATGAAATTATATTATAATCTTCCTGTAACAGCTCCTTGTTTTCTTTTGAGGACATGTAACAACTCCTTGTTGAATGCATGCAAACAACAAAAAAATACACACCTAGTAGAGAGAGAGAGAGAGAGAGAGAGGTGAGAACGTGAAGGCAACAATTCTGAAAGAAATTTTAAAGTCAATATTATATCACCAAATCAAAATAAATAAAATATAAGGAGATATGATGTTATGTCTCCTTCAACAAGTGTTTGGTGATTTTCCATCACTATGATTTAATCAAATACAAAAACTAACTTAATGCCTTATTAATCATCGCTTTTCAAACATTTATCCTAATTGATTTGATATAATACGGTTTATATAAACAATAATCTCGGTTCAACCAATCAAAACCTAACTAATGATTTGTTGTATTATATATATATATATAATCCATTTGCCTACCCCAGAAAAGAATTCTTGAAAAACCAGTCCGGCGTGGGGCCTAAATTCTGCAACAGCCGTGACAACAAAGCATTGTAAATCTTGTTCCAAATATTTAGTTACATACTATGAAGAACAGCCAAAACCAAGAACTCCACCTCCTACTACAAAACATGGAGCCTAAAACATTCGAGATTGAAACACACCAGAATCATGATCATTTTCCGGACATCAATGTTTCTTGTAAGAGCATTAGCGCCAGAACATTGGACGAATCGAAGAAGATGTGGGAGATCGCCGCGCCGGCCATTCTTGCCACGGTGGCGCAGTTCTCCATTGGAATTGTCACTGCTGCATTTGTGGGACATCTTGGTGAGGTTGAACTTGCTGCTGTGTCTATTGTACAGAATGTTCTAGAAGGTTTCGTCTATGGAATAATGGTAAGTAGTTGCATGTTTTACTTGCCACTTTAAAACATGGGTTTATGTTTATACAGATCAAGAATTGTAATAACATGTAAGAAAAGTTGGATTTTCTCATTTTCTTGAAAGTTAAAGATTGATTCTTGAATTCTTTGTATGTATTAACTAGGAATAGGTAAGTAGTTGCCCCTCTACTAGCAACCTTTCCAACCTGGGCTAATGTTTAAACAGATCAAGAATGTAGTAACATGTAAGAAAAGTTGGATCTCTTTCATTTTCTTGAAAACTAAAGATTGATTCGTGAAATAATTTGTGATGTATTAGTTAGGAATAGCAAGTATTTACCTCTTTACTAGCCATTTCTTCAAGATGGGTTATGTTTACCAGACAAGAATGTAACATTTTAATGTAAGAAAAGTTGGATCTTTTCATTTTCTTGAAAACTAAGGAATGATTCTCGAACATTTTGTATGTATTAGCTAGGAATGGGAAGTGCCCTCGAAACACTTTGTGGGCAAGCAGTTGGAGCCGGACAGTATGAAATGCTGGGAGTATACATGCAGAGATCATGCATTATAACCCTTGTGACAGCCTTGCTACTAACACCTCTTTACATTTTCACCTCACCGATACTAAAACTTCTGCGGCAGAGCCACGATATCTCAGAGCTAGCAGGGAAGTATGCTCAATGGGTGATTCCTCAGTTATATGCCTATGCACTGAATTTCCCTCTGCAGAAGTTTCTTCAAGCCCAGAGCAAAATATGGGTCATGACTACAATCTCCATAGTTGTTTTAGCATTTCATGTTCTCTTGAACTGGATTCTCATAACAAAACTTGAGATGGGCCTTCCTGGTGCTGCTATAGCAGAGAACATATCATGGTGGATTGTAGTTCTTGCTCAGGTTGTCTACGTTGTCTCGGGTTTCTTCCCAGAGTCTTGGACTGGATTTTCTATGTCAGCCTTTAAATCTCTTCTCAGTTTTGTGAAGTTGTCCCTTGCATCAGCTGTCATGCTTTGGTGAGTGAGTTCTAGAATTCAATTTTGGGATTCTCATTTTCTTGTTTGGGATTCTCATTTTCTTGATTTTTGCAGCTTGGAGTTATGGTATTACACCATTGTAATCCTCATGGTTGGATGGTTGAAGAATCCAGAAATAGCAGTGGATGCTATATCTATCTGGTGAGTTCATCATTTCTTCTCCTAACTCATCATTTCTTCATTGGATTGGCTTCCTCTCACATTCTTGATTTGCTAACAGCATGAATGTAGAGCTTTGGGTGTTAATGATCACTCTTGGCTTCAATGCTGCAATAAGGTTAGACTTTTAGGCCCAAAATCTTGAACCAAAGTAGCTTATGCATTTCAAGATTCTTGATATAACATCTTGTATTCGACAGTGTTCGTGTTGGCAATGAACTCGGAGCCAATCACCCCAAAGCTGCAAAGTTCTCAGTAGTAGTAGCTGTGGCTACGTCAACTCTCTTTGGTGTTATATTCACAATAGCAGTCATAGCAGCAAAAGACACCTTCCCCAAACTGTTTTCTAGCAAAGAGGAAGTCATAAAAGAGACTTCTAACTTGGCCTATTTATTGGCAGCAACCATTTTCCTCAACAGCATCCAACCAGTACTACATGGTATGATTCCTTCCTTCCTTCATTCATTCTTTCATTCTAGTACGTGTTTAATCTTCTTCAGCTATGCAGGGGTGGCGGTTGGGGCTGGATGGCAAGTATCCGTTGCTTTAATAAACGTCGGTTGCTACTATCTATTTGGCCTTCCTTTTGGTGCATTGCTTGGCTACAAACTTGAGCTTGGTGTAAAAGGGATTTGGCTTGGAATGCTAGCCGGTTGTCTGCTCCAAACTGTGATATTGAGTCTAAATGTGCTTCGAGCTAACTGGAGCAAAGAGGTTTGATTCTTGCAAACATTTTCAGTCATATGATCAAGATATGAATTTTAGTACTATGTATGAAGTGATTGAACAAGTGTAATGTTGTCTGAATGCAGGCTTTACATGCTGGGGAGAGAATCAAGTCTAGTGGCACCTCAACTTTGCCCCAAAATGGGAGTGCAGAAAATGGATTACAGACAATCAAGAACAGCAAAGAATTTGATCATTAGATGCTAAACACTATTTGTTACATATTGAACTCCACAACCTTAGAAGAAAAAAAATTTGAAACAGAAGTTGTTAATTTCAGTAGCATAGGATAGAAGCTGCAGTGAGCAATTTTGTGTGATTCTCCCTCATATTTAATTGCAAAATTGAAAAGTTAATAATTTTCATTAAAGATGAATATGATAATCTTCTGAATTCCGATTGAGAAACGTTATTTTGTGTGCTGGATTGTTGTTCATTGATTAATCGACCAACATGAGCAAATGCAAGAGAAATGGGATCCGAATTCGCCTTGTCCGTCTTCATTCACATGGCGATCTCGCTCCCGCTGTCCGGCCTTCCTCCACCCGGCCTTGACGAGGAGTAAGGATTACAATTGGAAGGGGTTTGGGCATAAAGAGAATACTCTCGAGCAAATCAGCCAAGTGTTTTCCCTCAATTTTGTACAAGTTAAACACACATAATTTTGATTTCCAAGAAATGGGTCTCTCGATTAATGTTTATGCATATTAATGGTTATTTTTGTGCATTTTGATTAGGGTTCATGAATTGTGTGTGGGGTGATTTTAGGTGACACCATAAAGAAATTGAAGGAGAATGAGAATGTTACATTGAATCTTGTTGAAGCTTATGGATTCTGCTAGGGAGTCCAGATTGCTTATGAAGCTAGAAAACAGTTTTCATCTGAGAAAATGTGGCTGCCTAATGAAGTGCTGTTAATGAGGCCTGTTTCTTGCAACAGCCTTATTTTAATGGGGTTACTACTTGCTAGGTATGAGAATCAAACTTTGATCTATAAAGAATAGTTGATAATTCAAGGCAAAAACTCTTCATGTTAACGGTGGGAAGAAAGAATTTGAGTTAGGTAGGGTGATATTGTGGTATTGCTCGCTTTTGGAGATGCTATCGATGAGATGGTGATGAAATATAGTTGATACAACTTGCTCACCCCAAGAGTTACAAGTAGTCAGTTTTTGTTACGAATATTGTATAATCATGGTAAATATTCACATACAAGAGGCAATTTGGAGTTAATGTAGAATGATGTAATCTTGCAGCTGCTAACAAGTAACCATGCTTGTGAATGATCTCTTATCCGAGTTGTTGAAGATGTTCTTCAAAAGGTTTGACGAGGTATCGCAAACGGCATAGATGACTGTATTGATTAGCTGAATACGTAAGGTCAGTGGATGAAGCAAATGTGCTCCCTTCTCCGTGTGTAAAGGATTCTTGCATATCTTATACTCTCTTTGATAATATACCAAAACAAATTCATATGCAAGTACTCTCCAATTATGGCAATTAGCATTGTGAGTTGTGAGCCTGTGACATGTATGCGCAAGAACATATCATTCAAGTATGGAAGAAATAAAATCTGAATTATTAAACTATATTTTAATATTGTATGTTGTATGTTATGAGTTACCATCCATTTGAAAAAAACAGCTTAAATAAATGTTTATGTTATAAACACCTTTTTAAGCCAAAATATGTTACTATCTGCTCATGAAATAAGCTAAAATGAGTCTATGTAAGGCTAATAAGTTATCTTTAATAAATTCTCTCAAACATATATTTCTTGGAAAAATAAATCGAAGTTGAAAAAAGAGTACAAAATAATCCACTCTTATAATATCTTATAAACCTACACTGTTTCTCAACCAAAGTAAAAAATACAAGTCAAAGATTTGAGAAAAATAAGAACAGAAAATGGAAAAAAATCTATGTAGCCAGGTAAGATCAATATGATGCTTTATATATACAGATAGAGGTCATATGAGAACATGCTTCATAGTGAAAACTAAGAATATAACATCATCGACGGATCAAGTTATTGAACGTTCCAGATATTGACATCACTTAAAATCCCGAAATGCACCTTTAAGGCAAAACGATTGGACTAAGGTTATTTTTGCAATCTTGCACAATCTATTAATTTTTGTTATCTTATTTTCTTTTGTTGTAACTGTCATTTTCGTTAATTCTCTTCCAGGTTTTAATATCACTAAGTCTCGTCTCAGATTTTACAATAGCAATGGTTAATTGTGCATAGTTTCATTAAGTCTCTTCCCGGATCTAAGTCTCGTCCCAGATTTTCGTTATTATTTTCACATTTTCTTCATTTCTCATTAATTGTGCATATTTTAATTACTTGTTCATATTTTTCATAGTAATTGTGCATATTTTTTTTTCGTTTCTTTGTGCATATTTTCCCTAGTAATTGTGCATTTCTTCCCCATTACTTGTGCATTTTTTCTCCAGTAATTGTGTATATTTGTTCTCATTAATTGTGCATATTTTCGCTTGTATTTGTGTTTTTTTTTTCAAAATTATGCAAAATCGTGTAATAGTGCAGATAAAATTCCTAAAATGTGCATAAAAATTGAATTAATTGTGCATACATTCATTATGACTCAAACAAATGCACAAATCATATAAATCATGTAATAGTGCATATAAAATCCCTTAAACTTGCATAATATATAAATTAACCTTGCATACTTTCTACATGACTAAAACAAAATGCATAAATCATATAAACCGTATAATGTGCTTATAAAATCTCTAAAGCGTGCATAAACAATGAATTAGTTGTGCAAACATTCATTTTAACTTAAACAAAATGCACAAATCATAGAAATCGTGTAATAGTCTAAAAAAATAAAATATAATGAAATATGAAAATCTATGATTCATAAAATTTACAAATACTAGTATTCGTGTAATAGTCTCAATGGTATACACAATAAATTGCACAAATCTTAAAAATCTGGAAGTAATCGCGCATTGAAATCAATATCAACAAAAGCATAGGAAAAACTAGATGAGAAGAAGTAGAGAAAACTCCAATAGTGGAGAAAAAAACCAATCGAGAAAAAGCCGAAGGCAGGGAGTGCCACCCGAATGACGGCGCCGCTGTTGCAGCCGACGACAAGAAAAAGAAAAATAAACTGACGAAGAACACCAAAACCTATAAGAAGAATGGAAGCCAACGTTTTTGAAGAGAAAAATAGGGGACATCGGTTTTGAAAAGAAGAAAAATTACTTGAAAATGTTTTATAGGGTTTCTAGGGATTTAATAAATTAAAATTACTTGTTTGACCTTTCTCCAAGTGTTGGGTGATGATTCAGTCCCCGACAACAGCGCAAAATCTTGGGAGATGATTCAGTTTTCTCAGTTAAAAAGTAACTCAGTAGCCCTGTGCACTGAAGACTTAGTGAAGATTTGAAGATCCCAAAACCCTATCTTGATTGATGAACCATTCAGTTGTAACCTGATCTATTCTGTCTCTGAGGTTTCAGACTCAGTAGACACTCTGCATCCGGTTCAGGCGCTCAGTTGATTACCTGCCTCAACACCGGAAGTAGAAGACGCAGTAGTACTGGACTCAACAGGAGCAGTATACTGAAAGGAGTCAGTGGAACTGAACTCAGCAGGAGTAGTTCACTGAACTTAGAGCTGATCTTTAGTAGAGCCGACTCAGCAGGAGCATGCTACTAAATCATAGATCAGACTTAGCAACGGCTAGACAGTCTTCTGACTGTCAGATTCTCTAAAAGTCAAATCAGCAGAGTCAATACGAGGAAGAGAGAAGTCAGCTTCAGATCTCCTTGAAGTTTGTTCTGTCTCAACCACTTTCTGAACCTCGACCAATGACAAGCAGCCACCTGTCTGTTATCTGTTAAAGCTGCAAGTCAACAACTTTCCAGAAATGGAGGAAAATGACACTGCTACCATACTTTGAAAGAGCCGTTAGCTACCCAAAAGAGAGAGACAAAGGATCGTCGTCTCCAATGGATCTATCCTAATCTCTGCTCTATAAATAGAGGGATAAAATCAAATCGAAGCTCACGAGAGAACAAGCAGACAGACGAGAACACAAACGAACTCAGAGCATTCAAAGAGCTACTAAAAAACGTCTAAGTCTTCCGCAAGTAATTCGAAGAGTCAATCTCCGACAAAAGACTACATTTCTGCTCACAGGGAACCAAGCTGAATTAGAATCATACAGCCTCTAGTATCCAAGCGACTGAACACGAACCCAAAGTTTATACCTAGCCGTTCGTCGCTCTAGAAGCCACTTTCTTGTTCCTTATCCCTCTAACTTAAGCTCAACCATTCTTATCTATAGCTTAGACGAAGGAGTTCACTTCCGAACTAATCCTTATTGTAAGGGACTCCTTCACTGTTGGAGAGTTTTTCAAACACTTAGTTTGATACCTTGTAAACTGAGACTTACTCAGTATAAACCTCAAGACCAATGTTTGTCCAGTGTACAAACCGACTGAGACTATCTCAGTATAATACATAGCCTCTTGATCTTTCGGGACAGTGGACGTAGGATTGTTGGATCCGAACCACTTTAAAATCGCTGTGTTCTGTGTTCTTTATTTTACTGTTGCATTGATTTACTTTGCATACTGAAAATATCTTTTAAATCATTCAACTGAGTTTCAACAAGCTTAATCGATTGCACTAATATACTGAAACTGTTTTTATAAAAACGTTTTCCTAACTCAACTGAATTTGGGCCTACACATTTCCGCACTACTGAACTCTATTATGAACGGTACTAAATTCTGACTCCAGTCAGCTAGCAGGCCTCAGTAGAGTCAGTCACGCTGCCACGCGATCCAGAACAGCTTATCTGGTCTGCTGAACTCGTTCAGTACGTCACTATCCTGAAAAGGACTGTTCGCATTTTAAGTTGAGAAATCGGTTTTTAGGTGTATTCACCCTCCCCCCCCCCTACACCTGAACGTACTATCGGGACCAACAATTGGTATCAGAGCAGGAGTTCTTTAAGACTCTTGTTATTCTGAAACTGGTCTACTTGAACGGATCCGGAAAACATTTTCCCTGCATATCATTCTTCATTCATATCACAACCTATCATGTCTGATATGTCAGGAATCAGGATGGTACCCATGTTCTCAGTAGAGAACTATAGTGTATGGCGGGTCAGAATGGAGGCACATCTGACCTCTCTCCACGATAGCATGACAGAGGTTCTGGAGGACAGACCTATCGTTCCAATGGTCAGGATCCAGCACAAGGAGGAGGGATGGTGACCGGGAAGAAGATGCCCAAAGACAGAAGTCTCTTCACCCCTGAGGAGAAGAAGCTTCACAACTTAGACCGCGTCGCCAGAAACGCCATGCTGACCACTCTGAGCGATTCTTATCTCGGAAGAGTTCAGGACTGCAAGTCCGCAAAAAGAACTATGGGATGCTCTAGCGTTACTGAGTCGGGGGACTCAGAAGATCAAAGTGAACAAACTTACGCTGGAACTTCAGAAGCTGGAGAGACTGTCTCTCATGCCTGGTGACTCCATTGAAGATCTCAACGTCAGATTCACGGATCTGATGAACTCTATCAACGGGCTGGGAAAGACATTCTCCAATCGAGAGATGATCTCAAGATTTTGAGGGCACTGCCAGACGGTCATTGGACTCCCTTTGCTACTTTATTGCGTCATTCTGATTTAGATATTGTTACTCCTGACCATATCTTTTCAGAACTTAAAGCAGAGGAGTTCGAGTTTGGCTTACCTCAAAGGAAGCAGCGAGCTGAAGCTGACACCCAAGTCGACCATGCCTTTAAAGCATCAGTCAGCACAGCAGCTCCGGCATCTAGCAAGGCTGAACCTTCACTCAGTGACATACAAGAAGGAAATCTAGCCAAGAAGTACGCACTGCTTGCCGTGAAGTATCAGAAGGAGAAGGAGAGGCGCAGAAAGCTCTCAAGAGTTTTCAGAGACTCTAAGGGTAAGACTGAATATACACCCAAGCGTACTCCTGACTCACATACTTCTGAATGCAGGAAACAAGATGACTCAGCTCAGTCGAAAGACAGTGAAAGCAAGGAAGAAAGAGTCACAACTTGCTATAACTGCAAGAAGCCAGGACACTCTCAGTATGACTGTCCTGAGCTCAGCACTGCTGAAAGAGCAGCACGCAAAGCAAGAAGGGAGAAGTTCATCAAGAAGCGACAAGCATACATTGCCGGTGAACTCTCAGACAACTCAGATGAAGTCGATTCCTTCATGGATTCATCAGATGATGAAGCAACTTTCATGACCATAGAGCTTGAAGGTGAAGAAGACGTTGAAAAGTGTCTCATGGCAGGAGAAGAGGATGAGGTAAACTCTCACACACCATTTAATTCCTCTTCACACTGCACACATGACACAATTTCAGGTGCAGATGAGAATCTGGACGTCGCGATTGCATACGAAGAATTACTCGACGAGCAGATTCAGATGAGTCTGCAGCTCAGTAAGACTCTTCAGGAGTTGGATACCCTGAAAGTGGAGAATCAGAGACTTTCACAGGAGAGTCAGGTTGCTACTGAGTCAGAAGGACTTGTGTTGAGACTCAAGGAGGAGATAAACTCTCTGATGGCCAAGTTTCAGCATCAAGAAGATCAGATCTCAGTACTGACCAATGACTTGACTCAGAAAGATACTGAACTGAGTCTACTGAAATAAGAGTTGTCAGGACTTTAGACCGAGCATGAATTGCTGAAGAGAAGTGATGATGTCTGGAGAAACATGATGACAGAGCGGTACATGGGCGCTGAAAAGAAGCTTGAAGCTATGCTAGCAAGCAACAAGCCCAAGCACTGTAAGGAGGGACTTGGATTCAGCCATGGAGCCTCCTCATCTGCCCCCGTATGCTCAGAAAACCAGCTAGCTGATAGGTTTGTTCAAGGGGAGACCATCAATGCAGAGATACTGAACCCCCTAGCCAAGAACAAACAGAAGATGAAGGCACCTCATCCTAGCTATCAGCACTCTGACAAGAAGATCAACACCAAATCACCCTAGTTCAATCAAGGGGGAACCAACAAAGCAAAATGGGCTGATCAGTATGGACCTCCGCAGCTGACTCATCCAGCTCAGTATGGGTCATACTACTATGATCCTATAGTCAGGAGAGGATCCAAAAGTCAGAAGAAGAAGAAGAAAGTCGTACAGAAGGCAAAGGTCAGCAGTCCACCCACTCAGAAGATCAGAACTCCTGAACCTGAAAAGCCTCAGAAGTTAGCATCGACTAGTCCAGTGGTCAAATACGTTGACAAAAGTGCAAAGAAACTGTCTGAGACCACCAGGGTCGTGAGACAGATTTGGGTTTCCAAAACTAACATCTAAGGACCCAAAATCAAAAATAAAGGGTACCTAAATATAATTCTGTTTTGCAGGTGCACAAGAACCCTTGGTATGTGGACAGCGGATACTCAAGACACATGACATACCAAAAGGACCTACTGAAGAATTATACTACTAAAGAAGGACCCCGAATCGAGTTTGGAGACAAAGCAAAAGGCTATACCAGAGGCTATGGAACACTCAGCATTGGAACATCAACAGTTCCAAGAGTATCATATGTTGAAGGACTTCAACATAATCTTCTCTCTGTTAGTCAATTTTGTGATAACTCGAATAGAGTGATTATTTACGCTAGTTTCTGTGATGTCATTGATAAATCTACAGGGAAAACAGTGTTATCAGGTTCGCGCAAAAAGAATATCTATGTAGCTGACTGGAACTCAGCTGAACCTGAAGCTTGTTTGTTGGCGAAGAATGACAACAGAACGGGATGGCTTTGGCACAGAAGACTCAGCCATCTCAACTTCAAGACGCTCAACAAATTAGCTAGAAACACTCCAGCAAGAGGACTGCCGAATGAAGTATTTTGCAAAGACACTCAGTGTGAAGCATGTCTGAAGGGAAAGCAAACAAGGAATCAAAATCCACCTGTTCCATCTCCTTCCACTGATGGAATCCTTCAGCTGCTACATATGGATTTGTTCGGTCCAGTCTCTCCGGTGACGATCAGAGGCAAGAAGTATGCATTAGTGGTCATTGAGGACTACTCGCGCTACACATGGGTCATATTTATTGCCAACAAGTCTGACATCAAAACAGAGTTGCCTAGGCTTCTGAAAAGGCTCAGTGTCGAGAAGAACACCAAGATCATCAAGATACGTTCAGACAGAGGAACTGAGTTCCTGAATTTTATGGTGGAGGAGTTCTTCAAAGCAGAAGGCATAGAGCATGAGACGTCTGCCGCGCACATGCCTCAACAAAACGGGGTTGCTGAGAGGAAGAATCGAACACTCAAAGAAGCAGCAAGAACCTTGCTCGCAGACTCAGGACTCCCAACCGAATTCTGGGCAGAAGCTACTGATACTGCATGTTATACTCAGAATAGATCTCTACTGACAAAGCAACATAAGAAGACACCATATGAACTATGGAATGACAGGAAGTCTTCTTTATCTTATTTCCATATTTTTGGGTGTTCGTGCTTTATCCACAATAATGGGAAAGATCAGCTGAAGACTTTTGATAGCAAGTCAGATCAGGGAGTACTCTTAGGATACTCACGGGTCAGCAAAGCCTTCAGAGTCTTTAACTATCGGACCCTTTGCGTGGAGGAAAGCCCTCATGTTGTTTTTAATGAGTTTGCTACTGAAGACAGGAGCAAAAACTTTAAACCTGAATCTGAGGACATCAGTAAGCAGCTACAGGATCTGAGCTTAAAAGACAAAGTTGAAAAGATCCAGCTATGTTGGGATGATGATTCAGATGAAGAAACTGAAGACAAGTCTACTGAATCTCAGCCAACAGCAGAAGTAGCTGAACAGATTGACTCTACTGAACAGAGTCAATCCCAGGTAACTCAGGTCGATGAAGAAACCCAAGTGGTAACTGATACCTCTACTGAGAATAATAATTCAGGGGGAACTAATGAAGTTCCTGAGCTAAATGCCCCTGAACCTGGTGACTCAGTAGATCACACTCTTGTAACTGAATTGCTTCAATCTCAGGAATAATACAATTGAAATGCCTAACTCACCTACTATCCGTGTTGAACAAATTTCAGATAAAGAGTTGAAACATCATAGATCGTGGCTGGACGCTCACACTTCTGATTTGATTATTGGAGATCCTTCAGCAGGCGTAAAGACATGATCCAGATTCTGTCAGGGAGAAATCGCATTATATTCCTACTTCTTGTCTACTGAAGAACCTCAGTCAGTTGAGGACGCACTGAAAGACGCTGATTAGATCATAGCCATGCAGGAGGAGCTGAATCCGTTCACGAGAAACGAAGTTTGGGAGCTTGTTGACAGACCCCGGCATCAACATGTGATCGGAACAAAATGGGTCTTCAAGAACAAGCGAGATGAAAACAATGTAATAGTAAGGAACAAAGCAAGGCTCGTGGCAAAAGGCTACTGTCAAGCTGAAGGAATAGATTTCGACGAAACGTTCGCTCCAGTTGCAAGATTGGAGGCAATCAGACTATTCCTAGCCTATGCAACACATCAAAGATTCAGAGTCTATCAAATGGATGTGAAGTCTGCTTTCCTGAACGACGTACTGAAAGAAGAAGTCTATGTAGAACAGCCTCCCGGCTTTCAGCAGGGACATCAGGTTTATAGACTCAGAAAAGCTCTGTATGGGTTAAAACAAGCACCCAGGCCTTGGTACGATACCTTGTCTGAATTTCTTCTTCAGAAAGGTTTTCAGAAAGGCACAGTAGACCGCACATTATTCAGCATTCGATTGGAAGACGACATTTTACTTGTGCAGATCTACATAGATGACATCATCTTCGGTTCGAAGAACGTCATCATGTGTTAGCAGTTTGAGAAAATGATGAAGGACAAGTTCGAGATGTCAATGATGGGACAGATGAACTATTTCCTCAGCTTTCAAGTCAAACAATCTGAGAAGGGAACGTTCATCAATCAAGGTAAATACACTCGAGACCTCATTAAGAAATTCGGTTGCACATCCGGCAAACCAATCAAGATCCCGATGAACACGAACATGAAAATTGATCTTGATAAAGAGGGAGTATCAGTAGACCAAATTGAATTTCGTGCTATAATTGGTTCTTTATTATACTTAACATCTATTCGTCCTGACATAACTTATGCTGTAGGTGTCTGCGCTCGATTCCAGGCGAATCCGAAGCAGAGTCACATGGACTCTGCAAAGAAGATTCTCCGCTATATCAGAGGAACACCTGACATGGGTTTATGGTATCCAGCTGATGATAATATTGAACTAACTGGTTATTCTGATGCTGACCATGCATGATGTAGAATTGACCGAAAGTCAACTTCTGGAACGTGTCAGTTCCTTGGCAGTAAGCCGATCTCATGGTTTTCAAAGAAACAGGATTCAGTAGCGACGTCAACTATTGAAGCTGAATACATGGCTGCCGGAAGTTGCTGCGCCCAAATCCTTTGGCTGAGACAGCAGCTACGCGACTATAACGTCATTAAGAATGAAGTGCCGATCTTCTGCGATAGTACCATTGCTATTGCAATCACTCAGAATCCTGTACTTCATATGAGATGCAAGCACGTGGACATCAGACATCACTTCATTCGTGACCATGTCGAAAAGAAGGATATCAGGATGGAAAAGATCCATACTGACCATCAAAGGGCTGATATACTGACCAAGCCTCTAGCTGAAGCCAGATTCAGAGAACTTTCAGTAGAGCTAGGTCTGCTGGATCCTACTGACTCCGGCCAAGAAGAGGATTCGGGAGAGAAGCATTCAGAGTAGGGGAATGTTCACTCTCGCATCGAGCAAAGTCGCACGTAGAGACTCAGCAACCATCTACACGAGGTATCAGCTGACTACGATGTTCAGCTGATAGGTTTGCGTATCTCTACTCAGTAGCCAATAGAACATTTCTGTGCATTTATGAATCAGATTCTGCATCGTATTCAATTCCTTAGAAAATGTCATTTAATATTAAGGATTTACATTTAATACACGACATTCTATGTAAAAGCATGCTGAACTCTGCAACGCATTAAATGCATGTCGTATCAAGTTACTTCTTTGGCTGTATACAACTGTATTTTGGCTTAGGCGGCTAATATGATCATTGTCTATTTTATAAAACTTAATCCTAGCCGTCCATCTCAAAAAGTGCATTCAAACTGAACCATTGATATTTAACTGTTTATCTTCCTTAAGATATATATCCACGTTCAAATATTTGAAACCGCCATTTCTACTCTGCAAATATCCTGCGAACCCTAGATTTTCTGAGAATATTTCCTACTCCGTTACAAAAACTTATCTTTTAAAACTACTCAGAAAAATCTTTGGTAACTTTCAATGATCATTCAGTATCTTATACGTTTATTTTTCTTGTACTTTATTGGATACTGATATATACTGTGTTTGCAGATTACAGAAAATGACAGGAAACGTTGTGTATGCTCCGGCTGATATGCAAGAGATCCTTGAGAAGGATCGGGTCTGGTGCGAACCAGTCATGGAGTTCGACACCTGCGACCTGGATTATATGGAGGAGATCTTCTTCGCCCTTCGGGAGACCGGGCTTGAAGGTTTCCTGACGAGGAAGCCGACGTTCTTCCTCCCGCGCCAAGTAGCTGAGATCTATCTGAACTCAGACTCAGTAGATGGAGACATCCGAGACCGCTTTGTTGTTCATTCAGTAGGCGACCCCTCGCGTACTGCTATTGAGGTCAAACAGATGTCCATCCGCGAAGCTCTCCAGAAAAGCTTCAATTTACCCAACGAAGGATTCACCACTGTTGCATACAAGGACGATCTTATGGATGTATACCTGACTGAATTTTGTGGGAAGCCGACGACCTTCAGAGCCGCATTTCCTAAGAATGCCATGCTCCCACAATACAGAGCCTTAGCCTACGTCGTGACTCAGCTGCTAACGAGTCAGACTGGCTCCTTCGATCAAGTTTCAAGGCCCAAGATCCAGCTGATGATGGCCATACATGACAGAGCAAAGATCAATTGGACGGAATTCTTCCTTAAAGAATTCATGATGCAGTCAGCCAAGTTCGACAAGTCAACCAGACGGCTGAGTGTCAAAGGCAAGCTTCTGTATGGTCTGAAGCTTTCTATAATGATCGAAGACTTCTGCGGATCGGACAACATTACCTTCGCTGACAAGCAATATTTCAACGTGAAGAAGGTCCGATTCCAGAACAGGCTAGTGACCCTTCAGCAGATCGGTTCAGGGCCCGCTGATCCCAAGACCGGGACTCATAAGACCTCCACTCCAACCAAGAAGAGGTCCCCTCCCAAATCTACTCCTAAGACGCCGACCAAGAAGCTGAAGAAAGTCAGTGAGGTTGTGTCGGAGGCAGAGCCTGAGGCAGTTGTTGCTGGGCCTCCTCTGCAGCTGAGGGATGAACCTAAGTCGTCCGAGAAAACATCATCAGTGGTGAAACCGTGGACCAAGGGGTCCAAGCTGAAGATGTCCAAACTATGGAAGCCCCTTGGACGTTCCACCACTCAGCAGCATACCATCTGCTGAGAAGCAGCCGTCTCTGATAGAGGTAGAAGACTCGGAGACAACCTCAGAATCGAATCGATCGGGATGGAGGCCTCATCTCTTAAATCACGAGCCTCCCAAGAGATAGCTGAACTGATTTCGGAGATACCCGCCCATAACGATCTGGTATTACTTGCAAGGCAGACGAGACTCCACATGTTGATCAGGTTCCAGGAGTGGCACAACCTGAAACGACTTATCATCCACCACTCCTGCGAACAGCTTCATGAAGAGGAGCTTATAATCAGGGGGAAGATTGGCTACTCAGAGCCATCTGACCTCGGAATTCTAGAAGACCTGAGGGCTGCAATGCTCGCAATGCTGAATGACAGACAACCAGTCTCAGCATCTACCCCCTCAGATGGGTCTGACCCCGATGGTCAGGACCCACCCCGTGATTCAGGCCCTGAGAAGCCTGATGAGGGATCTTAACTGGACAAGGATGCTCCTACATCAACTGCTGAACTGCCACTCAACATCCTTGGTCCAGGGTAGTCGGCGGCTGGTACTTCGAAGACAGCTAAACCTTCTCAACTCCTTCTTGAGTATGCTTTCGAAGTAGCGCCCAGCCCGAAGAGCCGACGATCAAAGTCAGTGGCCAGGGCACTGAGGAGTCAAGGCACTCAGAACCGACACCTCGCCCGCGCCGTCCATAAGACGTGGAGGCAGACCACCCAGGCCCACAGCGCAGAGATTCAGGGGCTAAGGACATCCATCTAGAACTCGCCCGCACCTGACTTCTCCACCATCCTTTCTGAAGCGCTAGCCACCCAGAGGGCTGACTTTGAGGAACAACTGAAGGTGATTCAGGCTGGCCAAGCTCAATTGCTAAAAGACTATAAGGCCGCCCAGACAGCACATACTGAATTCGTCACCTCTATCTCTCAAGCCGCAGACCTCAGACTCCAAACAATTCAGAAGGCGATCGAAGAGAAAGTGAAGAAACAGCTGAAAGAATTCCAGACAGCAGCCGATGCCTCCCACAAGAAGTACAGTGCTCAGCTCAATGAGGAGAGGAACGAGTTGCATGAGAAGCTGACTAAGCTACACGAAGCCTTAGATGATCTAGCTAAAGCTTACAAAAGTCTGGACAGCAAGGTATCAGTTCCACCCCCTACCCAATTTGCTGATGCCAAAAAGGGGGAAGGAATAAGAGAAGGAAAAGCAACTAAGGAACTGGTACTGAAAGCTCCAAAGAGAGCAAGGTCAGTGGCAGGGGAAACACAGACTCAGACATCTGCCCCCACTAGACCCACTCAGACTGGCGAGGCCTAGGGTGTCTCAGCAGCAGGCGCTGTAGTGACTGTTGAGACTGGCCCAAGCGGCTCAGGAGCTAAGGAAGTTGCGACTCAGGCAACCCAAACACCCTCTGACATTATCAAAGAGGTTATTGAGTACGCTGATGAGGAGTCAGAAGAGGAAGAAGCTCCTCTGCCTCCTCCAGTTGTCGGGAAAGGCAAGAAGGTTCTGAAGTTTCCTACCCCTCCCTCCAAGAAGAAAGGACCCAGGAGGTTTATTACTCCGGAGGAGGAAGCTCAGATAGTTGCTGACGAAAAGTTAGCAAGGGAAATAGCTGAAGCTGAAGCTGCGAACAAGTCCAAGAAGAAGTCTGCTAAAGGCAAGATAAAGGCTCCAGCTGGAGGTAAGAAGACTTGACCCAAGCTGCCTCCTAGAACACTGAAACTCAGCGATGAAGCTGACAAAGAGAAGGAGAAGGAGCAGCAGCAGCAACAGACTACTGGACAATAGGGCACCTCTAAAGAAAAATCAACCACACCTGCTGACTCAGAATAAGAGCCTCACAGACCCTCCTATGTTGCCTCTAAGGAACAAGAACAAGAAATGAAAGAAATACGGGCTCAGATGGAGAGGTACTTGTACAGAGGAGAAGAAACTAGGCAGATTGAAGCAGCTCGAGAACGGCTCAGGCTAGCAGACCTTGAAGCCCTAAGGCTGAAAGCTGAACAAGAAGCGAGTCATAGGATTCCTGAGAAAGCTGACATTCTATACAGATACAGAAAGTTTAGGAAGCCTACTGATCTCAAGATCCATAGATAGCCGAGAGTTGATGAGTGGATGCCGTGGGAAGTAACTCAGAGGTGGGAGTTGCTGAAAGCTGAATTTATCAAGCGAAATTATTTCTGGAGGTTCTGGGCTAAAAAGCACAAATCAGTAGCCTTTGCTGAATGGATCATGAGGGCAGACGTAGAAATGTACGCCAGACTTTAGATGGCTGTCAAAGACAAGGAAGATGTAAGAGTACCTGCTCCCAGAATCATGCCGCCCCCACTGAGATTAGACGACTCTGTTCATTATGGAGTGATTGAGAAGGAAGTGAAGGATGCTGCTGAAGCCAAGTTCTTAGATGAGGAAGACCCAGCTGACTTCGCTAAGATATTGAAGCTGAGGAAGGTCACTTACCGGATGTATGGACTGCCTCTTCCTGAAACCCAATCAAAGGACTTCAAAGACAAGATTAAGCGGTTCAGATTATCTTGCCTCTGTACTTCTTTGTATCTTCTTTTTTTTTTTTTTTTTTTTTTGCTCTTCTTAGTATAGCAGACGATGTAACTGTACTGAATTTCTTTCAATCTATAAACATCTCTGTTATTAGCTCTGACAATTCCTTATTATCTAAATAACCTTGTTTTTTTATGCTTAACACTCAGAATCACTGAAGTAATTACTGACTCACACACTCACTGTTATTATATATTGTTAGTTTTTGCTTAGCTAGATTCTGATAGATTGCTTAGTATTTGGGGGAAAATATTGTTAGACAGGGGGAAAATGTTGATTAGTTTCTGTATAGTTCTGTTATTTATGCCCTGATCCCTCAGTAGTCTAGGACTTGAAGAACAACTCCACTAATCCTACTTGTAATATTTGTAAGGAGCTCTGTTTCTGTTAAGTCATGGTATTAGGTTGTTAGGTTTTGGCATCATCAAATAGGGGAATATGTTGGGTGATGATTCAGTCCCCGACAACAGCGCAAAATGTTGGGAGATGATTCAGTCTTCTTAGTTAAAAAGTAACTCAGTAGCCCTGTGCACTGAAGACTTAGTGAAGATTTGAAGATCCCAAAACCCTATCTTGAATGATGAACCATTCAGTTGTAACCTGTTCTGTTCAGTCTCTGAGGTTTCAGACTCAGTAGACACTCTGCATCTGGTTCAGACGCTCAATTGATTATCTGCCTCAACACCGGAAGTAGAAGACTTAGTAGTACTGGACTCAGCAGGAGCAGTATACTGAAAGGAGTCAGTGGAACTGAACTCAGCAGGAGTAGTTCACTGTACTCAGAGCTGATCTTCAGTAGAGCCGACTCAGCAGGAGCATGCTACTGAATAAGAGATCAAACTCAGCAACGGCCAGACAGTCTTCTGACTGTCAGATTCTCTAAAAGTCAAATCAATAGAGTCAATACGAGGAAGAGAGAAGTCAGCTTCAGATCTCCTTGAAGTCTGTTCTGTCTCAACCACTTTCTGAACCTCGACCAATGACAAGCAGCCACATGTCCGTTATCTGTTAAAGCTGCAAGTCAACAACTTTCCAGAAATGGAGGAAAAGGACACTGCTACCATACTTTGAAAGAGCCGTTAGTTACCTAAAAGAGAGAGACAAAGGATCGTCGTCTCCAACGGATCTATCCTAATCTCTGCTCTATAAATAGAGGGATAAAATCAAATCGAAGCTCACGAGAGAACAAGCAGACAGACGAGAACACAAACAAACTCAGAGCATTCAAAGAGCTACTCGAAAAACGTCTAAGTCTTCCGCAAGTAATTCGAAGAGTCAATCTCCGGCGAAAGACTACATTTCTGCTCATAGGGAACCAAGCTGAATTAGAATCATACAGCCTCTAGTATCCAAGCGACTGAACACGAACCCAAAGTTTATACTTAGCCGTTCATCGCTCTAGAAGCCACTTTCTTGTTCCCTATCCCTCTAACCTAAGCTCAACCATTCATATCTATAGCTTAGACGAAGGAGTTCACTTCCGAACTGATCCTTATTGTAAAGGACTCCTTCACTGTTGGAGAGTTTTTCAAACACTTAGTTTGATACCTTGTAAACTGAGACTTGCTTAGTATAAATCTCAAGACCAGTGTTTGTCCAGTGTACAAACCGACTGAGACTATCTCAGTATAATACATAGCCTCCTGATCTTTCGGGACAGTGGACGTAGGATTGTTGGATCCGAACCACTTTAAAATCGTTGTGTTCTATGTTCTTTATTTTACTGTTGCATTGATTTACTGTGCATACTGAAAATATCTTTTAAATCATTTAACTGAGTTTCAACAAGCTTAATCGACTGCACTAATATACTGAAACTGTTTTGATAAAAACGTTTTCCTAACTCAACTGAATTTGGGCCTACACATTTCCGCACTACTGAACTCTATTCGAACGGCATCGAATTCGACTCCGGTCGGCCTAGCGAGGCCTCAGTAGAGTCAGTCACTCTGCCACGCGATCCAGAACAGCTTATCTGGTCTGCTGAACTCGTTCAGTACGACACTATCCTGAAAATGACTGTTCGCGTTTTAAGTTGAGAAATCGATTTTCAGGTGTATTCACCCCCCCCCTCTACACCTGAACGTACTCTCGGGACCAACACCAAGTGACCTATTTTTTTATTTCGGGCGTCCCATTTCAAGTGACCCGTTTCCAAAAATGGAAATAACTTTTAAAAAGAATCACAAATTTCTCATACTTTACCATTTTTCTTTCATACTTAATCATTTTCTTCCTTACTTTATCATTTATCTTTCCTACTTTATCATTTACTCTCTCAGAGCATTTCCTTGCACACTATTGTAGAGTTGAATGTAGAGTTTTTTTTGAATTTATCTTCAACCGCCAATTCAACATTTAACTCTACAATGGAATATTCTATTTTGATATTTTTTTATCACCTAATATTATATTATCTTTAAATTTATTTATTTTTAAACTTAATTTCACTAAAAAAATAAAATTTTAAAATAAATTATATTATAAAAATATATTTAAGTAACTACAAAATGATAAATTTATTTCCACAATAATAAAACTAACGACACAACACTTGCAAAAGTATTAATCATAAACTACATAATATTAGAAGAATTAACATTATAAGATATCATAATTTTCCGACTTTGAAAAAACTCACCCTACAAATGATTAATCAATGCATCTTCAATTTATGTTAAAGTTTATATCTCTTTATATTGTTGTATTTTTATTTTAGTGTAAAAGAAGAAAACAATGATTGATATTCTTGATCACAAATTAAATGCAGAGAATGTTAATTGTACACTTTGCAAAAAAGAAAAAAGAGTGAGTAAAATAATTAATAAAGATAAAAAACAAAAAGCAAAGAAAAAGTGGTTTAGCGGGTGAATAGTGCCACATTCATACTACCGTGACAACATAGGCCGCTACTTTTCAAGCGTTGAACTAGCGTGTTCTATTGGAGCAAATATTCCACTCTACATCCCCGTTTAACGCTCCAATACCGTTCCTTTGGATATGCTTTCACAATCTCACTAATCTTCTATCTCTTACTTTATCATCTACTCCTCTCTCATACTTTATCATCAATTTTCTTAATTTTCGGATCGAAAATAAACGTATCACTTGGAGCGGGACGGAGGGAGTACTGAACGGTGCATTTCGCCAATTTGAACACCAAATTTAATCTTATACATCCATTTCTAAGAACTAAAGAGTTAAAATTGTTCTTATTTCTTACTCGGGTGTTCTTATTTGAACTTCCCCCTATACAGATATATTCATATGTAAAAATAGTTATTACGTTCCCGATTTTTATAGTTCTAAGTATGTTTTTTTTTAATTTAAGTTGTTTAATCTTGATGACCATAGTTAATTAAGTATTTCTAGTTTAAGATTAGAATGTAAATGATTTCTTTAAGAATTAAGACGACGCAACTTTAGAAAATGACACTCTATTCTATAAACAACCTTTAGTTAATTTATTGAACACGCGATGTGCAATTTTAAAAAAAGAAAAGTTAAAAAACTTACTATTTACAAGTAATTTCTAACATTTTATTTTGATTTTATGATTTGCAGTTGAAACATTGAATATAATCACAAGTAAAATATATATAAACACATCTTCATCCACACATTATCAAATCTAGGTAGAAAGAAATCTTGCTTAAGAAATACTTAAGAAAAGTTAAGAAGTTTGTACTAATATCATCACCTTTCATCCTTCTTTCTCAATATTTCTTATAAGCTACTACTCTCTCAATATCCTCATCCTAAGATCGTCATCGTAAGGATCTTCATCATCAATATAGATTCTGCAATAACGAATTTGAAAGAGGGATCGTCATCATAAGCAGGTTGATTGAAACAAATTAATTACAACCAAGAGCAAACACAACAAAATGCTATACAAAAAGCTTTACATAAATATAACAAGATCCTAAGGATGGTTTGATACTCATACATCATCATTTATATTCAAAATCCACATATAATGGAACTTTTCAAATTATGCACATTTCACCATTTGCAAAATAAATAAGAAAAATTAACTTATGGGGAAAAATCATACTCATCTATTGACTTTCCATCTGGTAGGGGATACGTGCTCTCAATATAAGGAAAAATATTCATCTTTCCCAAGTAACCATAAACTAGTAATTAACTCAACTCACAACTGTTATTTCCTTCAAGAAAGAGTAGAACATATTTCATTTCCAACGGTCACAACATTATCAAGTGCAAAGCGCTTCGCCCATGACACTTCACCTAAATCTCAATTATATTGTTAGTTTTAGGAGCTCCCAGTCTCTCATATACCATAGCAGCTAACTTATCATCCAACTCAGCAATGGAGATTGGAGACAATCCGTGTGAATCTCAGTGGGCAGTAAAGGTAATGTAGAGAAGATTTCAGTGGCATAGCTTTTCCCACTAACATATGCAACATCCACAACATTGAAAGTAGCTATATGAGGATATTCAATCTCTTTCCAACAATTTCTCTTAAGCGGATACACCTCAGCCACCTCCTTTATACGACAATGAGATTTCCTTTTTGTCGGTGTAAGCATCGTTGAAAATTCTCACAACCTTGTAATCTTGAGAAATATGATCATAACCAAAACCAAAACCATCTGAAGACGTTATATTTGGACGTCTTTGTTAGATTTTAATAATATAAATTAGATTATTAAATTAAATTAATTAATACTTAATTAAGTGTGAAACGTGGCTTGTGGATCATGGTGTTCAACCATGATTATTATAACATAAAGTTGCATTGTTTCATACTTTCATGTGCATAATGGAAGGGATACGTCTGTTGGAAAATGAATAAACAAACACGTTGCTCTTGCAATAATACATGATTTCATGTATTAAACTCAAGTGTCCGTTGATAATCTATCTTAATTGCCAATGGATGTGTCAATTACGAAAAGGTGTTTCATGGTTATAAATAGGACGTCAAGGAAAAAATCAAATATATAATATTCCTCTTCCAACTTTCATTTATGTCCCTTTCATTACATACATATAAATTAGTTTTCATTTCTTTAGTCCCAAAATATCAAGTAGTTCGCCGGAATTACGAGAAGTAGTGCAACTACTCGTAACTAAGAAGCCGTTGTATCTTGGAGACGAGTGCTATAGACCGCTTGCACCGAGCCTCGGCTATCGTTGTAATCGTCACCCGTAATAACAGTCTTTCCATGTGAGGTGGAGCAAGGAACTTCAATTCTTTGGTTTTTAGATTGCAAATAACTTTCTTGCCTTTAAGATTGTTAAAACACAACAAACCACCACATACGCTATTAATATTGTAATCATCATAAAAATAATTACGGTAAGAGTTACGGGAACGGAAAATTTTAAGGTTAAGAGTTTCATGGTTCTCGGATCAGCCACAAGATGAGCCTCTGGATGAGTCTCCACGAAAAAGAGTTCAAGAGTGAAAAGACTATTAATGCATATCCGGCCTTGAAGACGTTTCACAATAATATTCACGGCGTTGCGAGAACGTTTCTGGATAATCTCCAACGCATAAAGACTCCAACCGAGTTCTATAGGAAAATGAGGGAGATCCATTCTAAAATAAAAAGAGATTCAAATTAAACTTCAACAACACAATTGAGTTTGATAACAATCTGATTGAAGTGCAATTTGTAAGGTTTAATGGTATTGCAAGTGCTGTCAAGAAACGAATTAGCTGAAATTGTTGGACCGAACATAAACTGAGCTTCCTAGAGGTGGCGGTGAGTCCTTGGCAACGGCGAGTCCTTGGATGGAGATTCTCGTAAGTCGTAGCTGGATTAATATAGGAGCCTAATTTCAAAGGTCAATTAATTAATGAAAGAACAATTTAATTTAAATAGATCTCAACATCATATTAGGTATATCGATCTACACAATATTTAAATATACACTAATTAAGGAGATTCCCTAATCCCATCCCAGGATATATACACCTAAAATTTCTGAAAATCAAACCCATCAAATCTTATAAAATAATCATATCACGCCTTGGACTCCGTCTCGTAACGTCTTGGAATCACGAACGTGTTTAAGTCAAGTGTGTTGTAGCTTAATGCATTTTTGATTTTTCATATATGGTAATTTGTAAGTTTATTATATAAAAGATAATGATTTTAGCTAGGTCGTCGCTACCGCACCCCAAATCTTTGGGGTTGAACGTTCTTTTGCTGAATGTAATAGGCTTTCTGATCATATAGTTAATTAATAGTTTATGACTATGATCAAACAAAACATATTTAAGCTGACAATTCTTTTGTATACTATTTTAGTCCATCTTCAATTATATTTTACCTGCAAATACGATGATAAATTTATTATGTCTCCAAATAATTCTAATTTGGCGGCTTCAGTCCCAGGCCTGACATACTATAATAGAAGTTATTTACTTTATAGGTTCATTAGCAATTAGCATATCCTTACTAACCAATTTGACAAAATTAAAGCTAATTAACGTCAAAATAAATTTTAACAACTTAAAATGTACACGTGGAGTAAATGAGATTGGTTTGTCTTACCTTTAGGCCCTTGGTCATGCATAGGTAGGTTAGTTATAAAGTATTTGCATGAGATTTCCAATTATATTAGAATAATATATATAATCATTTTTCTAATTGCATTTATTATCCAAATAGAACTATATCTAAATTTTATTTTGACTGTAATTTTCACGTGAACAAATTAATGCACTTGAAGGAAGACGATCATCGCTTGGTTAACTTGACAAATTAAATGCACGCGCATGGCGATCTCTATGCAGCTTTGTTGTATCCCAGCCGCCCGCGCAGAATTCTTGTCATTTCAGCGACGGCCACCTTCCTCCCTCCGGTGCTCCGCTTCATCCGAGAACTCCGCCGATCTCGACGCTAAAGTTTTTCGTCATGAGTGTATGCTATTAAAGATTAATATCTGGAATTAATATCTGGAATTAATTAAACTAAAGTTGTTTAGAAGTTGTTTAGGAACTGTTAAAAGTCTGTTAGTAGTTAAACATACTGTTGAGGGCAGTTAGGAACTGTTAGGAGTTAGTTAAAAGAAACGTGGAAAAGTAAGGAAAGCGTGTTTGTTAGAAACCGTCCCTACTCGTGTATAAATACACCTTCAACACATAATGAATATACTTTTACTTTTCTTCATTTTCGATTCTCATTAGCTTAGCATGGTATCAGAGCCTTTAGGCTAAAGCCAAAATATCCATGGCGATTTCTCGGTGATCCTCTTTCCGATCGTTCGATCATCTTCTCTGGCAAACAATTCTCTTCTCTGTTTTGAAACCTTTAAGGAATTCAAGGCAGAAGTGGAGAAGAAACTAGGTAAAGAAATCAAAACACTACGATCTGATCGTGGTAGGGAATACCTATCCAACGAGTTCAAGGACTACTTGACAGAATGTGGGATTACATCCTAGATGACAGCACCGGGCACGCCTCAGCAGAATGGTGTGTCAGAGAGAAGGAACCAAAATCTCTTAGAGATGGTTCGGTCGATGATGAGTTATGCAACTTTGCCAGTTTCCTTTTGGGGATATGCCCTAGAGACTGCAGCATACTTGCTGAACCGTGTGCCTTCTAAGTCGGTACAAAAGATCCCTTTCGAGTTGTGGAGCGGGCACAAAACCTAGTATGCATCACTTAAGGATTTGGGGTTATCCTGCTTATGTGCTAAATAGGCAGGCCGACAAATTAGAATTACGTTCAGAAGTGATGCTGTTCATAGGGTATCCGAAGGAAACGAAGGGTGGATTCTTTTATGATCCTAAAGAACAGAAGATCGTTGTTAGCCTTAACGCTCGGTTCTTAGAAGAGGATTACATTAGTAACCATAAATCTCAAGTCGACATCATCCTTGAGGAATTACAAGGTGATCAAGTTCCACTTGAACAGCCAATTGTGCAAGATAGTACTCCACGAGTAACTGCACAATCTGTTAACACAGCGCCTTACACTGTTCGACGTAGTGGGAGGGTGATATTTACACCTGATCGATATATGTTCATTGGGAAGACGTTTGATCATCTCCCGGTAGATGAACAAGATACCGTGGATCCCTGGACTTACAACGAAGCAGTGGGAGATGTAGATGCAGATTCCTAGCGAATCGTCATGGACTCAGAATTTAAGTCCATAATTGATATGGATGTATACGAGATCACTGAACTACCTGAGGGTTGCAAGGCTATTGGTAGTAAGTGGGTATACAAAAGAAAGAGAAAGGACCGAATGGAAAGATCATGGCGTTTACGGCCAGGATAGTGGCGAAGGGTTTTACCCAGAAAGAAGGTATCGATTACGAAGAGACCTTCTCGCCTGTAGCAATGATCAAGTCCATTCGGATTCTCCTTGCCATAGCAGCTCACATGAACCTAGAGATCTGACAAATGTATGTCAAAACCGCATTCCTAAACGGTCACCTTGAAAAAAGGTAGGGACATCTACATGAAATAGCCAGATGGTTATGTGGAGGAGGGCGAAGAGCATCTAGTTTAGAAGCTTAAGAAGTCTGTTCATGGACCTAAGCAAGCTTTCCGGTTATGGCACCAGCGTTTTCGACGAGGTAGTCAACTCCTATGGATTTGTATCCTGTCCTAACGAGGTGTGTGTACCTTATTTGTGTTAACGGATCAGTGGTGTTTCTTGCATTTTACGTAGATGACATCATTCTCATTGGCAACAATGTTGAAGTGTTATCAGACGTAAAGATGTGGTTATCCGAGCAGTTTCAAATGAAGGACTTATGTGAAACTACTTACATCCTTGGGATCAAGATTATCCGAGATTGCTAGAAAATGATGTTAAGCTTGTCACAAGTGTCCTACATTGATATTGTTATTGCTCATTTCAGCATACAAAATGCCAAGAGAGGTTCGGTACCTTTCAGACATGGCATTTTTCTATCCAAGAATCAGTGCCCTAAAACGCCTGTAGAGATAGAAAGTATGAGGCTAGTATCATATGCTTCACGGTAGCCTCTCCCATGTATGCTTTCATATGCCGAGGCATGGTCTCAAGGTCGGCCCTCATGTATGCTTTAAGTACTTAAGACAGAGATTATATCTCATATGCTTAGTTAGGCATCGGTCTAACAAAAAAGAAAAAAAAAAAAAAAAAAAAAAATAGAAGGGAAAAAGAAGATACAGTCTAACCTCGGGTTATGTGATTACCTTTGGAGGTGGAGCCATTTCATGGAGGAGTGTGTTGGTCACGGAGACGATAAGTCGTGTGTAAAGAGGGGGGATAGATAATACTACCCCCACCCCCCCCCAGCTCGTTTTTTTGCTTTTTTTCAATGAAGGTCACCAATGAAGCCGATGATTGCAAACCGATAAGAACGATAGCACAAATAAGCCTTTATCGATCCCCCCAGCCCAAGATCAAACGAGAACCAAAGACATATCCCAAAGCCCCATCCCGAGCCTTCTCCCTAAAACCCCCCCCCCTTTCGATCCAGTTTTTTAACAATCTTAAACCCACTTTTTACTTTTTTTTTTTATTTTTTGAGAATCAAACCCCCCACACCAATCAGGGTAAGCCGGAAAAGTGTAGAGGCCCGAATTACGTCTCTTTTAGAAAACACGTTTTAGCAAATTAAATCTTTTGGTCCAAGTGCGTTTTATAAAATACGTTTTAATGCAAGCTTATGATTTTCAAGTCAAGTAAGAATGCTATGCACATAAAACAAGAAAAGAACACAAGCGATTTAACGTGGTTCGGATACGTAAGATCCTACGTCCACGACCCCAACAAAGCAAAGAGAACTTGTTGATTATTCTCGAGCTAGCCTCAAGCCGGGACTACCGTGAAAAGACCGGACTTACCCTCTAAGTTATAAGTCCTTAGCGACTTTACAATCCAAACCTAAGTACTCGAAAGGGAAGGGAATTTTCTCTCAACCTAGAGAAGGAGTTCTTAACAATAAGAACAATTCACTAAATGTGAAACTCCTTCGAATCTAAGCTATAAATATGACAATGAGCTTAGTCTAGAGAAGAAAGGAATCTAAGAACTCTGAGAGAGAAAACTCGAGAAATCTTCTAAGTATGCAAAGTTTTCCTCTTGATTGATCTTTTGGAGTGTTCTTAGAGCGTTTGTAGAACTTAAGCTTGTCCCTTCGAAATTCTCTCACTCGAGCTTCAAAAACTTCTCTATTTATAGTTGTGAAGTTATGGCATATGTCCGTTGGAGACGACGATGCCACGTGTCACAAGCTTCCAAGGAAAACGGCCATAATTCGAACTTGTTGCGAACAGGCGCTTAATGCACCGTTCATGAGAGCAAGCTTTACGTGTAGAGTAGGTAAGCGTTGTCGGCTTCTCATTGGTCGAGGTTTGTAGTTGGTAGAGAATGTCGGATTTGACCGTTCAACAACCTCGTAATGTCTTCTCTTACCCCAACCGAGACGAGAAGAAGTCTACCTCGGGTCTATGTGTTTACCTTGGGAGGTGGAGCCATTTAATGGAGGAGTGCAAAGCTTGAAATGCATTGCGGACTCAACCATGGAAGCAGTGTATCTCAACTTTTTTTTCATTTGAGTGGAAAATCACCGCCTAAGAACACAAGCGATTACACCGATGACGTGGTGGTTCCGAAAAGTATCTTCGGGGAAGACGGTTTTGCTCAACAATTTCCTCCGTACGACTTAGACAAAAATAATAATCTATCAAGTCTAACTATATACATCAACCCAACATATTCCCTAACCACACACTTTCTACCGATACGCTAGGTTTTGGGATCTTCAATTCCATAGTACTACTATGATTTCCCCCAATTTTCTTTTAACCGAACAACATGAGTATTTCCCTCTATCCAACGAGTGCAAAGAAGAAATTGCGGACTCAACCATGGAAGCAGAGTTATGGGTCGCTTTAGAAGCTCGAAAGGGCGGTTTTGCTCAGGATTTTCTCCTGGATCTTGATATTGTTCTGAACTTGCCTAAGACTATCACGATTTATTGTGATAACTCGGGTGCAGTGGCAAATTCTAAGGAACCTAGATCTCACAAGGCGTCTAAACACATAGACAGGAAGTACCACATTATACGAGTATTCGTAAAACGAGGTGACGTGGTGATTGACAAAATTGGAACTAAAGTCAACCTAGCTAATCCTTTCACGAAGAGCCTTACCACTCCCGGCTTACGAGAAGCATGTTCGTGGCTTAGGGATGGTAGAGATGCCCCCCACTTAGGACTACAAAAACTTTTATATTAGTGGGAGAATATGCAGTTATAGATAGGATAGATAACTGAGAGATAGCTGAGTACTAGTTTGTACCTAGAACTGACACATTGTCTACTAAAAGTTTACTTTAGTATAAGTGGGAGAATTATTGGGATTTTATATACTGAAAGCAAATTTTATGCTTGTATACAATGTGTTTTGTCCCTACCACTATTTTATTCTCCTATCTGATAAATAAATATATTTGCACATGTTATCCTTTATCTTGTATAAAAGTTAGATTTGTGTGGTGTGTCGGGTATCATAGAAGACAACACAAATTGGTTGAACTGACAAGATATAAACAGTTATCACAGCTGAGACAACTTCAGGATAAGTTGTCGGTTTAAGCTGCAGTTTAGATAAGAAGTGGCTTGTCTTAGCTGCTTGTCTTTACTGGTACACTGAAGGTGGTGTATTGACGGATCACAGTGAGATGTGTTCTCCTAACTGACCTTAGTGGAGAACCAAGATCTCGGTGACTTAGCTGGTCTTAAGCTTCGTAAGACTTCAGCTGAGTGCATTTGGCTATCTATCACTTTGACCTACTATGGTGAACGTCATCGCGACCGGATCTACGTATCTTGGGTGTTAGTAGTTTTTTGTGGCTCAGGCTGATTGTCTGTATCTTGTAGCCGTATTCTAGTAAAATGGGTTGATAATATCCCTTGAGGAACTCGAAAGGATTAGCACATTGAACCCGGCCGGTTGATTAAGTTCAGGTGTGTTAATAAGGTCGAGTAGTACTACTCAGGAATATAAGATGTTAATTAATTAAAGCTGTCAGTAAGCTTAATTAATTAACGGATATTTCTATCTTAAATACGGAGATCGATTAAGTCTAAATACAAGCCCTTGCTCAATTTGGGATAAAGTGGTAAGTTACCACGGATTCTCTAGTGGAATGAATCTGTGTTTATTATTTAATTTTTCTCTGGGCTGAGCATGGATAATTAATTAATTTGAGGCACAACTTTATTTCTTGTATTGGATCCCTGATCTAGCCCAATTAGTTGCCTAGTTATTTATTGTCTCTCAGAAATCATTATTAATGGATTAATGTATTTTTATATTATTTAATAATGTTATTTATCTGGAATTAATTGGCTGGGCCAATTAATTGATAAATATTAGTAGCCTAGTAAATTAATTAATTATATTATGGGCTGATTATGTGGAAGCCCATTAGAAATATAATTAAATTAATGAGCTACAAATATATTAATATTATATTGGCTTTTAAAGCCTATATATTATTAGTATTCTGTTTAGAAACATATTACACACGCTCATAAAAACTCACGCACACACGCGAGTAGAGAGAGAGACAGTTATTCATTTTCTTCAGTTCTCTGACCACCCAGAGGAAGAAAAAGGCCGGGACACAGATCAGAAGATCTGACACACGAGCAACAATCAGAGCTGCGACAACATACGAAGGAGGAAGATATCGTTTCTAACCCTCAATTATCCTTCACTGTTTAATATTAATCAACCTCTCTCTGAATCAGAACTAGTTCTATTCGTACTTGGTGGCCTTGGACCAGAATTTGAGTCTATATGCGTTCATCTCACAACTCAAGCAAGAAATCTAACAATAAATGAGTTACAAGGTCATCTCCAAACTCATGAAATCCGACTGTTGTCTCAAGCACAACATACAGTTTCACATGCTCCTACAACACATATTGCCTACTCACAGAATGATCAAGGAGGTACTCATCAATTTTACTCATCAAATAATCGTGGCAGAGGAAGATTTGGAGGTTACAGAGGTGGTTATCAAAATTTTCAGAGGAGGAAGATCTGGTGGTAGATCTGGCCGTCCAAACTGTCAGTTATGTGGCAAAATAGGTCATGTAGCATCAAAATGCTTCAAACGATTTGATGTTACTTATCCTGGGCCACAACCTTCAACTCTGCCTCCATCTCAGGTCATATAGCTACCACTACAACAACATATGGAAATCAGTCTGCATCTGGAGTTCAACCTTATTCTACATCTAGAGTTCCACATTATCCTACTCCTTACTCCTATCCTTCTACACATACTCCTATAGCTAACATGATTTCTCATGATTCAGCACAACTACAACAAGGTGAATGGTTCTTGGATAGTGGAGCTTCAGCACATGTAACCTCTGAGTTAAATCAGTTGCAGCAGGCCACCTCATACCTTGGTGGAGAGCAACTTGTTGGTGGTAATGGATCTAGACTTCCTATATCTCATATTGGTTCAAATATCTTGCCTAGCCTATCCAATAAACCCCTGTTTCTAAATACAATTCTTAGAGTTCCTCAAATATCTAAGAATCTGCTAAGTGTTTCTAAATTGACTGATGACAATAATATCTTTGTGGAACTACACAATACCTACTGTGTGGTAAAGGACGAGGAAACCAACAAGCCACTTCTGGAGGGCACTGTTGAAGGAGGGCTATATCACTTGGATACTAAGAAGGTGAACCAGAAACTACTCTCAGCTCAGCAAGGTAAAAACAGTACTACTTCTTGTTTTCTTGCACAAGATATATCAGTAGCCAAACTATGGCATGAAAGATTAGGACATCCATGTATTGCTACACTAAATACAGTCCTCAAATCTATGAATAAACCTTCAGTATATAAAATGTTCAGTAATGCATGTGCTATGGGAAAAACACATCAAAACAGTTTTCAAACACCTCATACTAGAGCTATGAAGCCTTTTGAATTGGTGTACAGTGATCTTTGGGGCCCTAGTGCCACACCTTCAACTGAAGGATATAGATACTACATTCACTTTGTAGATGATGCTACGAGGTTTACTTGGATTTTCCCTTGAACAATCAAATCAGAAGCTAGTCAAGTAGTGCCAGCGTTTCGAGATTTGTAGAAAGGCAATTTTCTTCGAAAGTAAAGATCCTTCAAACTGACTGGGGAGGAGAATATAGGCCCTTACAATCCCTTCTCAAATCTCTTGGAATTCAGTATAGGCACCCTTGTCCACACACTCATCAACAACATGGAGCTGCTGAAAGGAAACATCAGCATATTGTTGAACTTGGGCTTACATTACTAGCTCATGCCTCCTTACCGTACAAATATTGGTGGGATGCCTTCACCACAGCCACCTACCTCATAAACAGATTACCCTCTCCTTCCCTGAATTATATTCCTCCCTACCAAACTTTGTTTCACTCACCACCAGACTATACCTTCCTAAAGAGTTTTGGGTGCAGTTGGTTTCCTTTACTACGGCCATACAACACAGTAAAGCTTCAATTCAGATCTACAAAGTGTGTCTTTCTTGGTTATAGTGCATCACATAAAGGATATAGATGTCTACATCCCTCTGGGAAAATCTATGTGGCACGGTCTGTGTTGTTCAATGAGATTGAATATCCTTTCTCCCATCTATTTTCCCAAACTACAGACATGCATATCACTACCTCTCAAAACATCTCTCTCTGTCCTACATACCAGCAAGTCCCCTTACATAATCCAACTCATCATCCCACTGCCAATCCTTCTAACTCAACACCCTTACCCACTTCCTCTACTGCCTCTTCTTCTTCTACCACAAATTCAACCTCCCTCAATACTCATCCTATGATAACCAGAGCCAAAAAAGGCATCCCACTATTACAGATCCCCTCTCTGATCAAGAAGCCTTGGCAAATCCATTATGGGTTAAATCAATGAAAGAAGAATATGATGCTCTACTGTGGAATCAAACTTGGGAACTGGTGCCTCCTCAACAAGACATGAATCTTATACAATGCAAATGAGTGTATAAAGTGAAGACTTGTGCAGATGGTTCAGTAGACAGACTGAAAGCAAGATTAGTGGCCAAGGGATTCCAACAAAGGGTTGGGATTGATTTTCAAGAAACTTTCAGTCCAGTAGTAAAACCAGTGTTTATAAGGTTGGTGTTTTATCTAGGCCTATCACTCAGTTGGTATATTCAGCATATAGATATAAATAATGCATTCCTAAATGGGACTCTAACAGAACCGGTTTATATGAAGCAACCTTATGGTTTCTCTGATCAGGAAAATCCTAGTTTTGTTTGCAAACTAAAGAGGTCTCTCTATTGGCTAAAATAGGCGCCTAGGGCCTGGTATGATAGACTAAAGAATTTTCTGCTCCAAACAGGTTTCAAGTTTAGTTCATCAGATCATTCCTTTTTTTTATGCACGTATCAAAGGGAAACTCATTATTCTACTCATATATGTTGATGATATCTTGGTTACTGGAGAAGACTCTGCCCTAATTCAGTCAGTCATAGCTGGACTTTCCAAAGAGTTTGCTTTAAAAACACTTGGAGAAGTTAGCTACTTTCTGGGAATTCAAATACACAGACCATCACCTAACTCTGCTACAATGCATCAAGCTCAGTACATCAGAGGACTTCTCAACAAAGTAAAGCTCCTTGACAACAATTCAGTTCCTACACCTTATGATTCTGGACAGAAATTAACAAAAACAGACAGTCCTGCTTTCTGTGATCCAACACTATACAAAAGTTTAGTAGGAGGTTTGCAGTATCTCTCTTTAACAAGACCAAATATAGCATACATGGTAAATAAATTGAGTCAATATCTCAAAGCTCCAACTGAGTGCCACTAGAAAGCTTGTAAAAGGGTTCTTAGATATCTCAAAAGCACTATGAAGCAAGGTCTTCTATTCACAGCTAGCTCCTCTACCACTCCTCAACTCACAGGTTTCTCAGATGCTGATTAGGCTAGCTGTTCTGATGACCGCATATCAACTGGAGGATACTGCATCTATCTTGGCAAAAATCTCATTGCATGGAGCTATCGCAAGCAAAAGGTTGTGTCAAGGAGCAGTTCAGAATCAGAGTATAAAGCCTTAGCCGATGCAGCAGTAGAAATCATCTGGATTCAATCTCTTCTTACAGAGCTTGGTTTACAAGTCTTCAGCAAACCAACACTCTGGTGTGACAACCAAAGTGCTGCAGCTATAACATCCAATCCGGTAAACCATGCCCGTACAAAGCACATTGAGATTGACACTCATTTTGTTCGGGATAAGGTCCTACAGCATCAACTGGAAGTTCGCTATGTTCCCTCTCAAAACCAGCTTGCAGATATTCTAACAAAGCCGCTGTCAATCTCACGTTTTCAAGAGCTACTTCATCAACTTCCAATACAGCCAGGATAGAAAGTAGTTTGGGGAATATTAAAGATTAATATCTGGAATTAATATCTGGAATTAATTAAACTAAAGTTGTTTAGAAGTTGTTTAGGAACTGTTAAAAGTCTGTTAGTAGTTAAACATACTGTTGAGGGTAGTTAGGAACTGTTAGGAGTTAGTTAAAAGAAACGTGGAAAAGTAAGGAAAGCGTGCTTGTTAGAAACCACCCCTACTCGTGTATAAATACACCTTCAACACATAATGAATATACTTTTACTTTTCTTCGTTTTCGATTCTCATTAGCTTAGCAGCGGAGAAAAGATTACAATCGCAGAGGGTTCGAGCATCAGGAGAAAATTCTTGAGCGAATCAACCATGTATACGCAAGTATGCGTTATAGCTTAATTAATGTATATGTGTTATATATCGATTCTGATTGTGACATTGATGAGTTTTGGATGATGTCATTATCAGGTGAGAATATTATACAGAAATTGAAGGAGAACGGGAACGAATACAGCTGGGAAGACGTGAGCGTGAAGCTCGCTGAAGCTCATGGAATCTGCTGGGGAGTTGATCGCTCCATCCGATTGCGTACGAAGCTCGACACTAGTTTCCCGATAGCAACATTTGGCTCAACAATCAAATAATTCACAACCCTACTGTTAATCAGCTCTCTCTCTCTCTCTCTCTCTCTCTCTCTCTCTCTCTTTCACTTGGTCTCTCTCTCTCTCTCGGGTTGAAAAGAGTGTATATATATATATATATATATATATATATATATATATATATATATTCATGAAAATGAAATCGTGGTGAACGAGAAGTTTGGAGAAGAAGGAAATTTTATTAAGATCAAATCAAATTACATCATACACAACTCCAACCCTTTTATAAGCAAGGGCGGAAAGTTTGAGATAACGAAACTAACTAACTCGACGAGCTAACAGCTAACACGCGAAACATGACTACAAACAAGACACGACTACGATTTTATAAGTAACCATCGCAGTCGTCCAAAAATAAGATGGAGATCAACGCTCCTTATTCAAAGCCAAGAAGCGCGGGTACCATAATAACAACTCTTCTTCCTCATCAGTGATCTTCTTCTGCATCCACCATCAACCACCTACATCCACCATCAACTGCCATTAGGAGATTCGCAACCCCCCCCCGCAAGATGGAGGCGATGAAGAAGATCAGAGAGCCCCATCTTGGAAAGAAGCATACAAAAATGAGGACCAGGGAGGATCTTAGTAAAAAGATCAGCTAGCTGAAGAGAAGTATGAACTGCTGTAGGAGCAACAAATCTAAGCTTAAACTGATCTCGCACAATATGACAGTCCATCTCCAAATGCTTGGTACGCTCATGGAAAACCTGATTTTTACATAAATGAATGGCAGCATCAGTGTCACAATAGAGAGGAATAGGAAGTGGACAAGCAACCCCAAGATCATGAAGAAGATATGACACCCAAAGAAACTCACGAACAGCCGATCCAAGAGCCCGGTACTCTGCTTTGGCAGTGGAAACAAAGACAATGGCTTGTTTCTTACAACGCAAAGAAACCAAGGAACCGCCCAAAAACACGCAGAATCCAGTAAGGGATCTACGAGTAAGGGCACAAGTGCCCTAGTCTCCATCTGCATAAGTTGTAAGTGAAAGACTGGGACTATTACTTCCAAAGAATAAACCCAAAGAAGGACAACCTTTTAGGTATTTGAGCACATGTTGAGCAGCTTGCATATGATGGACACGAGGAGCAGCCATATACTGACTTAATTGCTGTGTAGCATGAGTCAAGTCAGGCCTAGTAAGATTTAAATACAAGAACTGCCCCACTAATCGTCTATAGCTCTCCGGATCTGGTAAGAGAGCACTAGAATCATGACTCAATACCAGACCCTGAGGAAAAGGAGTAGAAGTGGGCTGACTGCCTAGCAGTCTAGCCTTATCCACTAAATCAAGCACATACTTCCTCTGATTAAGGGAAATCCCCTGCTCTCCACGAGCAATTTCCATGCCAAGAAAGTATTTGGCTTCCCCCAAATCCTTAATGGTAAATTGCCTATTCAGATACCTCTTCAAGTTCTCTATAAGAGATAAATATGGACCAACCACCAAGAAATCATCAACATAAACCAACAAAGCAACAAACGTAGTGTCAGCTCCCATAGTGAAAAGACAATTGTTATGAGGAGAATGTGTCAACCCATAAGAAACCAAAGTTGTGTACAACTTAGCATTCTACTCATGGGTGGCTTGTTTTAAACCATATAGGCTTTTGACCAGCCTACAAACTTGCCTAGAACCAGCATTGGTATAGCCTTGAGGAGGAGCCGTATATATAGTATCTGACAAATAACCATGCAAGAAAGCATTATTGATGTCAATTTGATGCAAACACCAACCCTTTAAAGCAGCCAAAGCAATGAGAATCCGTATAGTCACATGCTTTGCCACAGGAGAACAAACTTCTTCATAATCAACTCCATACTCTTGCTTATAACCCTTGGCTACAATCCTAACCTTGTACATCTCAACACTGCCATCAGCCTTCAGCTTGATTTTATACACCCACTTGGACCCAATAACATTCTTTCCAACAGGAAGTTCCCAAGTATTATTAGCTTCTAGAGCATCAAGTTCAGCCTGCATAGCTGAAACCCACTGAGGATGCTTACTAGCCTCAGCATAGGATGAAGGTTCAGAAAGTTGAGTAATATTGGCAAGAAGATTAGAATAGGCAGTGGTGAAGATAGAAGGATTTATGTAAGGATAAGTAGGTGGTATGAGAGAAGTAGAGCCAGTAAGAAAGGAAGAGAATATATCTGTGTTACTGACAAAATCTTTCATCCAAATTGGTTGTTTAACAACACGCTTAGGTTTTTCTTCTGGTAAAACATTTGTAGGTTCTGGAATAAAAGAAGGCATACTAGGTGAGGATGAAAGAGGTAGATGAGACGAAGGAATCTCTGAAGGGCATGAAACAAGGGATGGAACTGGAAACATCAGGTGCACAATCTGCTTCCAGTTCCTCAATATGAACATAAGTAGAAAGGCTGGAAATATCAGTCAATGGCTGTGATGAAGATGAGTTTGAGGAATTGAAAGGAAATATGTGTGGAAAACACTTCACATCTCTTGAGGTGAAAATCTCATGAGTATCTAATTGTAAAGAACATAACCTTTATAGTCGGCAGAAATGCACAACATAACACACCTTGCACTTCTGTTATCAAACTTCCTGCGTTATGGGCTCACATTCACTGCATATATCAAACAACCAAATGGCTTGAGCAAAGATAAATCCACAAGATTATTAGATAGAACTGAATAAGGGGTTTTCCAACCCAAAATAGCAGATGGCAATTTGTTTAACAACTAAGTTGCCTGCCAAATAGAGTAAGTGGTCGGGCACGATTTCGTCGTTAAAATCTCGAACCAAAAACAATTTATAAACACCTGCGACAGACAACTAAACTAATACTAGCACAGTTAGCAAGCAGGGATCGAATCCACATGGAATGGGTAGATTTAAGCAATTTATCTCTAAAGATCAAAAAAATGTTTGGTTAGTAACTACCATTAACTTTGAGTTTAATTAATTTTAGGCAATAATCATAAACTGCGCAATTAAAAACAGGGGATGAAAACAAATATTAAAAGCGACTCGAGTTTGGGTAGATCCACACTGATCGGCCTCCAATCCTCGATTCTAAGATTAATCGGTTTACCTAAGGTTGCTCGGCTAAGGTGCCGTAAATCTTATTCTTAAAATGGAGAAGGAATGTTGAGCATTAACCTACTCCCTACACTAGTGTCGATCTACCATGTTGAGCATTGCATAGATCTACAACTAGGGAGCATTAATATCCAAGAAACCTAACTAGCGAGCTACCCATGTTGAGCATGAAGTCCTATGTTATGTTAAACAGATATCTACACAGATCTGGAAAGAAACACTTAGTTAACCAATTTTAAGCACATTAAGATCTCATGAAGGCAAGGATCGGGTGTTTCACTACCCTAGCCGAATCTAGGGTTTAGCTACACATATTTAGAACAAGAAAGCAGGCTAACATGCAAAGGAATAACATCATAAATGCAGAAAACACTAACTTGAAGAGCATTAACTACTGAAACCTTAAATAAACAGAAATAACAGTGCACAATTAAATGAACAAAATAGGGCAGAAAACAGAGAACATTACTGAGGCAGATCTTCGCGAATTAAATGCTTTAACTGGGCGAGAATGTAAGTGCTTTAACTACTTGAACTTTGAAGATGAAGAACATGAACTAATTAGAGAGAGTTTCGAAATTCTAGAGAGAAAACTAAAGTAGAGAGATAAAATCTAAAAGAGTTATGAGAAGTTGTGATAAAGTTGTGAGAGAGTTCTCTTATTTACTATTACATACCCAATATATCAAAACAAGTTCAAAAGCTGAAGTCTAAATCATTACATCCCCATGCCTTGAGCCTCTCCATGCATTAAATGCAGCATGGGCGGATTTGACCAAACTGGATGAAAGCTGATGGGAGCAGTTGGCTGTGAAAGGAAGTCTTGCCCTGCTGGGCGGCTGTGGCAGGAAAAAGTATCCTGTCACTGTACTTTTCTACACCAGTTTCCTTCATAACTAGTAGCTCTACCAAATAGTTTTCCCTCCAATTTCTTCCAATTGTATTGGGCTGGGCTTCTTCATGTCATCATTTAACACATTTCTTCGGTCCACTAAGCTGGCCCAATTGGGGGGTCCAAATCCTGCCCAGTTCAGCCTAATATTCTGGCCAAAGTCTTCTTTTATCATATATTTCAGGCATGCAACTTCAAATACGTACATAGGCAACATTCACCATCATTTCGCCTTTTATCCACCTCTTACACGCATAAACACGAGACAAACAAGCATAATATCGGTAATATAAAAACAACAATTACGTGCTTATTAGTAAGTCCAGAAATGATCAGGTAGCTTACTCTGAAACATCAATGCCCTAGCAATCTCAAGCAAGGATAAGTGCTTCCTCTCCACCGTACCATTCTCGCGAGGATCGTAAACACAACTCTTGATATGTATAATCCCATTGTCTCCAAACAACCGTCGAGTATCTTGATTAACAAACTCAAGTCCATTATCAGTTTTGAACTTCTTGACATGGCATCCAAACTGAACCTGCACCATGCCAATGAAGTCCTTAAGAATACTACAAACTTGCTGCTTACATGTCATTAAGTAAGTCCAAGTGGTTCTACTGTGATCTTCAACCAAAGTTAGGACAAAAGGAGTATTTGTAATACTATCAACATGATAAGGTCCCCACACATCTGCATGGACCAATTCAAAGGAAGTTTCACTTCTACGATTCAGAGTAGGAAATGGATTTCTACATTGTTTAGCTTTGTGACATATCTCACAAGAACCAAGTTATGTCTCCTCATGATCATTCCACAATCCTTTTAACTCGGCTATATGTTTCATTGTAGTCAAAGATGCATGTCCTAACTGAACATGCCAATCAAGTAGACTAGTAGAGCTGGGATCAGATATGTTATGCACCTGTTCAGACTTCTGGACTGGATCTATGATGTACAGTCTCCCAACTACCTTTCCCATGCTTATTAAGTATTCATCAGATAATCGTTGCACTAGGCAATGTGTAAGGTAAAATACACACTTCCCCTGTAAATCATTTGCCAACTGAAAAGTAGAGATCAAATTGTGAGCAAATTGAGGCACCAGAAGTACTTTGTCCAAAATAATATCTGGTGTCAAGACTATTCTCCCAACTTTATAGATAAGCTGCATGGATCCATTAGGAAGATAAATTCCCTATGGAGCCTTCAAGTTCTGCACATTAGTCATTAGATGATCATTACAAGAGATATGACTACTTGCTCCAGAATTCATGATCCATACATTCTCTGTTTTCAAATCTCTAAACAAGCTAAAAGAATAATGCTTCTTCACAACATTAAGTGGTGTATAAGATTGAACCGAGTTCACTGAACTAGAAACTCCTAGTCCTTTTAGCTTGTTCAGAGCTCTTTCTACTTCAGAAAATAACTGGCCAACTCCACTACAGGCCTCTCCTCCTGCATTTCCTCGAGTTACTGGTGCATAACCCTCATTATTCTACCCAACACAATTAACCTGTACTCTATCCTTTTCTTCCTTCAGCTTCTTAAACCAATCTGGAACACCATTCAATTTAAAACAGTCAGATTTCTCATGACCTGCCCTCTCACAATATGTGCATTTTAGCTTCCTCTTCTCCTCTTTACTCAGCCGAGGTTTATAATCACTCCCTCTCTCCCTTTGCATATTAAAATTTGCTCCTCGATGGTTCACATTCATTGCCACTTCATCACAGTTAGAACTCTCAAGAGATTCCCTTGCTTGGCCAACATTCATGATGACATGTTCAGAAGGTTGTGGATTACCAGATGTGACCTTCTTCTGGTCCTCAGTCTGTAAAATCTGTGCATATGCCTCACTAATAGTAGGTAATGGATCTGAAAGAAGAATCTGAGTACGTGCAGTATCATAGACATCATTCAAACCTAGGAGAAACTGCATGAGTTTCTCATTCTCATAACTAGCATTCACCTTGCTAGCAGCAACACAAGTGCAAATAGGTGAAGGCAACAGAAGCCTCATTTCATCCCAAAGCAAATTTAGATTAGAGTAGTACACGATCCGTGCATCGTGTACCTTGTGTAAATCCAGCTAAATCCTTCCTAATTCAGAAAATCTTAGGTCCATTCTTTTGATCATATCTCTGTTTTAACTCCATCCATAATTGACGTGAAGTCTCCATCAACAAATATGAACCAACTAACTTTTCAGAGATACAATTTGTAATCCAAGACAAAACCATAAAATCTGCTTGAATCCACAAGTTATAATTCGGATCATCTTCATTAGAAGGTTGAGGAATTTTACCTTCGATGAAGCATAGCTTGTTGCGTCCACCTAGAGCTCGTTGAACCGCACGACTCCAAGCGTAATAGTTCGATCCATTAAACACATCATTTACCAGCTTTAATCCACTATGATCGTGTGGATTAAGATAGTAAACATCATTCGCCTTTGTTACATATGAATTCCGTGACGCTTCACCAGTATCATGAGATTCAGCTCCAGAATCCACTCGATGTTGTTGCGGAGTTCGATTACCATTGTTATCACGAGCCATCATTCGCCAATTGAATCGATGAGGTCACACCATTAACAGAAAGAGAAGCAACCTTGCTCTGATACCATGATGAAAATGAAATCGTAGAGAACGAGAAGTTTGGAGAAGAAGAAAATTTTATTAAGATCAAATCGAATTACATCATACATAGCTCCAGCCCTTTTATAAGAAGGGCGGAAAGTTTGAGATAACGAAACTAACTCGACGAGCTAACAGCTAACACGTGAAACACGACTACAAACAAAACACGACTACAATTTTATAAGTAACCATCGCAACCGTCCAAAAATAAGATGGAGATCAACGCTCCTTATTCAAAGCCAAGAAGCGCGGGTACCATAACAACAACTCTTCTTCCTCATCTGCGATATTCTTCTGCATCCACCATCAACCGCCTGCATCCACCATCAACCGCCATTAGGAGATTCACAATATATATATATATATATATATATATATATATATATATATATATATTATATATATGTTGCATGCAGAATTTGGGAGAGATGGGAGTGAATATTCTTCCAGTGAAGGACGGGAAGAAACAATTTGATGTGGTGGGAGAGGGTGACGTCATGGTTCTGTCTGCTTTCGGAGCTCCGGTAGACGAGATGAAGATGCTAGCGGAGAAGAATGTTGAGATTGTTGACACAACTTGCCCATGGGTATCTAAGGTACTTTCCCCAACATCATGTTAATATAATTTTCTACAAAAAAAATTAATTACTTAATATTATTATAACAATTAATGTAGGCTTGGCATACGGTTGAAAAGCACAAGAAGGGAGAGTACACATGAGTCATCCACGGGAAGTATGCTCACGAAGAGACTATAGCTACTGCTTCTTTTGCCGGCAATTATATCATATAATACAAAACATGGAAGACGTACGTATATATAGCTTTTATTTCAATTGGGCTTTATTTATAAATAAATGTTAATATATAATTAAGATTGATAATAAGAAAGAAGCAAAAACGTTTGCAGGCAAAGTACTTAATTTGTGTGATTAGATTTTGCTTTTCTTGAGGTATACTTAATTAAGCTTTTTTTTTTTTTTTGTTGACGAGGAACCCGCAGCCGCTACTGCAAACCACACAGAAGAGTTAAACCACCCTTAATGTGACAGGGTGACAGGCTCACACATAGCGTGTCCAGTGGGAATTGAACCCATGACCTATCGGTCCCGGGCCACCCACCTTCACCGCTATGCCATCCCAAGGGGACTTAATTAAGCTTATTTTCTTAATCTTAATTAGCTTTAGTGTATTTCTATTTCAATTTTATATATCATCAATATCGTAATTAATTCTGCAGAAGTTTAAGTTCGCGATATCGAGTGGGTTCGATCCGGACAATGATCTTGAGAAAGTTGGTATTGCCAATCAAACTACCATGTTAAAGATTGATACAGAAGATATTGGTAATTAAACTCTCTTTCTTCCTCTCTCTCTCTATATATAGACATAGGTTGTGTTCTCAGAACCGGCCCGGCCGGTTGAACCATGGCCCGGTAGGCAATCCGTCAAATTTGATCAACCATTAACGAGTAATCCTAATGTGGGTGGATTTGGTTAGAGAGATGCCGAAATAGTATTTTAAGATCCATTACGTATCCAAGGTCCATTACGTGTCCAATGTCTTTTGGTCTTCTTGGCATCTGTTATTTTGGCACAAATATTTTAATTTCTTTTTTTGGTCTTATTGGCATTTGTTATTTTGGCACAAATATTTTTGGTTCTTAAAAAAAAACAGTCCGAGAAGGTTCAATTGGCCGAAATGAATTTCTAGACTCGCGGAGGTCTTTTGGTCTTCTTGGCATCTGTTATTTTGGCACAAATATTTTTGTTTCTTTTTTTGGTCTTCTTGGCATATGTTATTTTGGCATATTTTTTATTCTTAAGAAGAAATAGTTCGAGAAGATTCAACTGGCCGAAATGAATTTTTAGACTCGCGGATTTATCAACATTGCGTTCGTAAAAAGAACCGGCCCGGCCTCAGTAGGCAATCCGGTAAACATTTGAACCTCCTCCTTAATATGAATATATAGCGGGTCAACCGAGTTAATCGGGATTCAGCGGATTTATCGGCCCGGCCGCGGTAGGCAATTCGATGAACATTTGAACCTCCTCCTTAATATATATATAGCGAGTCAACCGAGTTAACCGGGATTCAATGGATTTATCGACATTGCGTTCATAAAAAGAACTGGCCCAGCCACGGTAGGCAATCCGATGAACATTTGAACCTCCTCCTCAATATATATATAGTGGGTCACCAAGTTAATCGGGATTCAACGGATTTATCGACCCGGCCGCGGTAGGCAATTCAGTGAACATTTGAACATCCTCCTTCGCGGTAGGCAATTCAGTGAACATTTGAACATCCTCCTTAATATATATAGATAACGGGTCAACCGAGTTAACCGGGATTCAGCGGATTTATAGACATTGCGTTCGTAAAAAGAACCGGCCCGGCCGCGGTTGGCAATCTAGTGAACATATTTGAACCTCCTCCTTAATATATATATATAGCGGGTTTGACAAGATTTTAACTCTTATTACTTAATATTTAGTCAACCTCTATTGACCCTTGACAAGATTTTAACTCTTATTACTTAAGATTTAGTCAACCTAGGTTAATCCGGTTTTGACAAGATTTTAACTCTTATTACTTAAAAAATAAATTTTATTATGTTGTTCAAAGGAATTGAACCACTTTTCTTTACAAATTTTAGCTTAAGCCTTATCCACTAGATCAAATACATGTCTTGAAATATTTTTTAAAGTAAATACATTTATATAAATTTGCGGTATTCTATGAGACAATTACCGAGTCAACCCAGCGGTTCAATCGGTTGATAAAATTTAATTTTTCGTGTCAATGCCCTGACCGGTTTTCAAAACACTGGACATAGGGTTAGGTTCAATAGAATATAAGATTTTTTTTTTCTTTTGTCTTGAATATCCCTAAAATTTTAAAAATTATAGTTGTTTAAATAAAGGACAAAAATGCAATTTTTTTAACAAATTTATAGGAGTGAAATAGTTGAGATATTTCTAAAAACATACGATGCATTGTTGTTAATTGAACAGGGAAATTAGTAGAAAGCTGCATTATGCGCTAGTATGGCGTGGAGAATATTAGCAAGCACTTCACAAGTTTCAAAACTATCTGCGATGGTGCTAAGTACTACTCTCTCTCTCTCATAATATGTTTTTAATATATATATATATATATATATATATATATATATATATATATATATATATATATGGAAATGATCAAATGAGAACCAAACTCTATATGATAACTAGGAACTAATATAAACCTTAGATTTATTTTAATCTGTGGTTATTATTAAGCTATTATTTAATTCATGATAACAATGTAATTTACGTTGTTAAATTAAGTAACGTATCCTTTACATATTGAAATCTTACCTTTTTTTTGTTATGATCATTTATTAATTTTAACTTCCATATTTAACTAATCACCAAAACTAATCATTTATTAGGACCGATGCATAATTTATGTGATCTTATTTAACTAATCATTTATATTTATTTACGATGCATATTTAATTTTCTTTAATTTCAATTTCAAAACTTATTTCAAATTGTATTGAACTAATTGATTAATTCGAATTAAATGAAGTATAATTTAGTATAAATTTATGTAATAATTACAATATGTTTATGCATTATTTCGCATATTTTGATGCATAATTATAATAGCTATATGCATTATTTCCTATTTATTGATTAATCAATTAGAATACACAAATGCATAAAATATGTTACTGTAATATTATGATGCCGATGTGTAGTATTATTATGCATATGAAATATTATGATGCATATTGTTGGGTTATGAGTCAGTAGGTGATATTCAACAGTTAGTGGGTTAAAATAATATTGGGGGAAATCGTAGTAGCACTATGGAATTGAAGATCCCAAAACCCAGCTGATATCAGTAGTGTGGTGTCAATAGGATTAGCTGATGTATAGGCTAGACTGCTTTTGATTTATTTATTTATTTATCCTTTTTGTCTAAGTCATGTACGGGGTAAAATGTTGGATTGATCTTCTGTCGAAGTTACTTTCCAGAACCCCATGTCATCAGTGTAAGAGCCTGCGTTCTTGAGTCATCAGCTGATCTTCGCCTCAATAGAAGACATCTCATCAGCTGACAGACATCAGCATAAGAACTCTATGCAAGCTCAGTACCTTCGCAGTCATCAGCTGACCACTCAAGAGAATCTCTTTTGTCAGTCGACTTAGACGAAGAAGATAGAGACTACTTCAAGTCGACTGTATCCGACAGGAAACGACCCAGCTGTTAAAGTCATCTCGAAAGTCAGCAGAAGACCATACGAGGATTAGGGAGAGTCAACTCCGATGTCTGACACAATCTCACCTACCACAAACCTCGACCAATGAGAAGTCGTCAACGCGATATCTGCTCTGACCAACTAAAGTTGCTCTCATGTACAGTGTCCAACAACTCTGCTGCAACAATTTGAATTTATGGACGTTTTCTTTGGAAGCTTGTGACACGTGGCATCGTCGTCTCCAACGGACATATGCCCAGGTCACAACTATAAATAGAGAAGAAAATCCGAGCTTCACGCACGGGATATCAAGGGAAAACGCTCAAAGCTTTCAAGCAACTCTAGCGCATTCAAGATCAATCCAGCGAAGAACTTGCCCAATAGAATATCATTAGTTCTTCTCCCTAGAGTTTTTTAGATCCCTCTTCTCTAGCTAAGCTCATTACCAAATCTATAGCTTAGAAATTAGAAGGAGTTCACTTTTAGTGATTGTTCTTATTGTAAGAACTCCTTCCTTGTTGGAGATTATCCCCTCCCCTTCAAACCTCGGTTTGAATTGTAAAGTCGCTAAGGACTATAACTTAGAAAGGTCTGTCCAGTGCACAGATTCCTTGCTGAGGCTAGCTCAGATAAATCAACAAGACCTCCTATTCAGCAGGACCGTGGACATAGGATCTTGCGTATCCGAACTACGTTAAAACTTGCTTGTGTTAATTAATGTTTTACTGCATAGCTAACAATTGATCTCAAAATCATATTCTGCATAAAACGTATTTTCAAAGCGCACTTGCCAAAATAATTTAACTTGTGAAATCACGTTTTCAAACTAAGACGAATCTCCGGGCCCCACACTCTTATCCGCACGACGTCTCCGACTGAGTTTCAAGTACTGACAAAAGTCACTAGGAGAGATCAGTAGTTGGCACACTTCTGACCCGCGATCGAAGGTTCTTACCTGACACTGTTCATCAGTCGCACTAAACAGCTCAGATGTCCTTCGGTTTGAGAAAAAGAGCAGTACTCAGGTGTATTCACCCCCCCCCCCTCTACACCTGACTCTCGTCTCCGGACCAATAATTGGTATCAGAGCGACGGTGTTCTTCTGATCATCGGTTCTGTAACTACTGGTCTACTCGAACAGACCCTGAAAACGTTTTTCACTGCACAAGCATCTCTTCATACATCCTTATACTCTTACCCATAATGTCTGATATGTCAGGTATTCGGATGGTATTGATGTTCTCAGTAGAGAACTATACGGTATGGCGTGTGAGAATGGAGGCGCACCTCACATCGCTGCATGACAGCATGACGGACATCCTTGAGACAGGACCCATCATTCCCATGATCGACAGCGTACAATTTGCTGCTGCGGGAGGTGTAAGGGCACAGACTGGTGCCAAGGTCGCAAAAGACAAATCTGCCTTCACGTCTGAAGAGAAAAAGCTGCACAACCTCGACCGAGTTGCGCGTAATGCTATCCTGACTACGCTCAGGGATTCTCACCTTTGGAGGGTGCAAGACTGCAAAACGGCAAAAGAACTTTGGGATGCCCTGGCTGTACTGAGCCAAGGAACCCCGCAGATCAAGGAAAACAAGCTCGAGTTAGAGCTTCATAAGTTCGACACCTTTGCCATGGAGCCCAATGAGACCATTGGCGAGCTAAGCGTCAGATTTACTAATCAGATCAATGTGATCAATGGACTGGGGAGGACGTTCACCAACAAAGAGATGAATACAAAGATTCTAAGAGCGCTACCTCGACAGAAGTGGCTTCCTTTTGCTACTTATTTACGTCGTTCAGATCTTAATGCTCTAACTCCTGATGTTATCTTTTCAGAACTAAAGACGGAGGAATTTGAGCATAGCCTACCCCAACGATGTTCAAGCGTTCTAGCTGACACTCAAATTGATCATGCTTTTAAAGCAACAGTCAGCAAAACTGGAGTCAAACCCATTTCTTAAAGCAAGGCAGAAGCCACAACAGAAGCAAAGTCCTTTGAGACCTCTGCTACTGACCAACTTGCTCTTATGGCTCTCAAATATCAAAGAGAAAAGGAGAGAGTCAGAAAGCTGAAGAAATACAACAGAGATTCCCCATCAGGTAAGAAAGATTATCGAAAAAGGGAAGAATCTAAACCTTCTACTGACTGCAGGAACACAGAACCTGCTGCTAGTCCATCCAAAGACTCAGCTGGAAAAGGCAGCAGATCATATGTCTGCTACAACTGCAAGAAGGAGGGACATTATCAGTACGACTGTCCCGAACTCTCAGCTGCTCAAAGAGCAGAACGGCAGGCCAGGCGCGAAAAATTTGCCTGAAGGAGGTAGGCCTACATAGCCGGAGAGATATCCGATGACTCATTCGAAGAAGATACATTCATGTAATCCTCTGAGGACGAAGCTGCATTTGTCGCCGTTGAGATCGGAGAAACAGATCCTGAATCAAATGCATAATATTGTCTGATGGCCGGAGAAGAGGCTGAGGTAAATTCTAAACTTAATATAACCTCTTCTTCTCACAGCACACACGACACATGCTCGGTCACAGATGAGCCTCTAGACGTGGTACAAGCCTATGATGATCTACTAGAGGAGCAGATTCAGCTGAGCAGAGAGTTCAGCAGAACCATTCAGGAATTGGAACAGGTAAAGGCTGAGAATCGGAGACTTTCTTCGATTGTCAGGTCTCTACTGAGTCTGAGAATCTTGTTGTAAGACTCAATGAAGAGATTAAATCTCTTATGACTAAGTCTCAGCTTCAAGAAACTCAGATATCAATTCTGACCAAGGACAATTATGAGAAAGATACTGAGATAGCCCGACTCAGTCAGAAGCTCGCAGAAGTTGAAAAGGATTATGAGTCACTTCAAAGAAGTGATGAAGTCTGGCGAGGACTGATGACTGAACAGTACCTAGGAGCAAAGGAGAAGTTGGAAAGCATGCTCAAAGCTCAAAGTCCTCCAGCCATGAAAGAAGGACTTGGCTATACTCATGAAGCTTCCACTTCAAAGAGCTCAGAAATGCTGGCTGATAGGTTCGTCAGAGGTAAAGTTCAAGGCTACGACTCAACACCTCGGGCGAAGAATAAAAGAGAAGATAATTGCACCTCGCCCGAGCAACAAGAAGCAACTGACCGAGGTTCCAGTCCCAGGACACCACGATCAAACTCAGGGGGAACCAAGAAGGTCAGGTGGGCAGAACAGTACAGTGAACCACTATATGAACATCCAGCTCAGTATGGTTCTTACTACTATGAGCCCGTGGTCGGGAGAAACACAAAGCATCGAAGAAGAAAGCTCCCCGAACCCCAAAACCATCGGAAAGTCAGTATCTCCAAGTCCTGTGGAAAAGAAAGCTGACAAGGTTCAGAAGAAGAAGTCTCAGACTTCTAAGGTCCCTAGACAGATCTGGGTTCCGAAATCACCCACTAACATGTAAGGACCCAACTGAACCAAAGGGTACCTAATAATTTTTACATTTTGCGGAGTGCATAAGGACCATTGGATTGTGGACAGCGGGTGCTCAAGACACATGACATATCAAAAGAGCATGCTGACCAACTACGTACAAGAAGATGGTCCCAGAATTGAGTTCGGTGATAACTCAAGAGGCTATACAAGGGGAAACGGAACACTGAATATTGGGACTGCCTCAGTTCCAAGAGTAACATATGTTGAAGGACTTCAACATAATCTCCTTTCGTCGTCACCAATTCCGTGACAATCTGAATAGAGTTATCTTTGACGCTGGTTTTTATGATGTTGTTGATAAATCTACAGGGAAAACAGTGTTATCAGGTTCGCGAAGAAAGAATATTTATGTTGCAAACTGGAAAATTGTAGAACCTGAGGCTTGCTTACTCGCACAGACGAAATCCAGTGACAAGACAGGATGACTGTGGCACAAGAGACTCAGCCACCTGAACTTCAAGACTATGAACAAACTAGCCAAGAACTCTAAAGTCAGAGGACTGCCCAACGAATCGTTTATCAAAGACAGAAATTGTGAAGCATGTTTGAAGGGAAAGCAGACAAAGAAAAACAATCCACCAATTATATCACCTTCCACTGATGGAATCCTTCAACTGCTGCACATGGACCTATTCGGGCCAGTCTCTCCAGTGACTATAAGAGGCAAGAAGTATGCCCTAGTCGTTATTGACGACTACTCGAGATATACTTGGGTTATCTTCATAGCCAACAAATCTGATGTCCAGACTGAGCTGCCCAATCTACTGAGGAAACTCAGTGTGGAAAAAGACATCAAGATCCAGAGAATTTGCTCAGACATAGGAACAGAATTTCTCAACTCAGTAGTTAAAGAGTACTGTGATAAAGAGGGAATTCAGCACGAGACATCAGCAGCTCGCACCCCTCAGCAGAACGGACTTGCTGAACGTAAAAACAGAACACTCAAAGAAGCAGCAAGAACGCTCCTAGCAGACTCTGGACTACCCTCAAAGTTCTTGGCTGATGCTACTGACACCGCCTGCTACACTCAGAATCGCTCACTGCTTACACAGGAACACATGAAGACACCCTACGAACTATGGAAAGGGAGAATTCCTTCTATTTCTCATTTTCATATTTTTGGTTGTCCGTGCTTTATCCACAATAATGGGAAAGATCAGTTGAAGGTCTTTGATAGAAAATCTGATCAAGGAGTATTCTTAGGATACTCTCGAGTCAGTAAAGCCTTCAGAGTCTTTAACTAACGGACTCTTTGCGTGGAGGAAAGCCCTCATGTTGTATTTGACGAGTTTGTAACTGAGCACAGGAAATCTTCAAAGACAAATACTGAGGATGTCAGCAGCCAGCTACAGGATCTCACACTAAACGATAAAGCTGAAAAGATCAAGCATTATTGGGATGACTCAACCAAAAGGCGATGTAGCTGACCTGGTTGATTCTAATGAAAAGAATCAATAGCAGGTAACAACGGTCGATGAGGAAGCCCCAGCGGTAACTGAGACCTCTACTGAGAATATAAACTCAGGGGGAACGATTAATGTTCCTAAGCAAAATTCCCCTGAACCTGGAAACTCAGTAGATCCTAACCTTCTTACTTAACTAATGCAATCACAGAACAGTACAACTGAAATGCCTAACACACCTACTGACTGTGCAGAAGTAGTATCAGAAGAAGAAGCCAAACTCAGACGTTCATGGCTCGACGCTCATTCTTCAGATCTTATTATTGGAGATCCATCAGCAACTATCAGGACAAGATCTAGACTAAGTCAAGGAGAAAGCTCACTTTATTCTTGTTTCTTGTCTACAGAAGAACCTCGGTCAATAGAGGACGCACTCAACAATGCTGACTGGATCATTGCCATGCAAGAAGAGCTGAACCAGTTCGTTAGAAACAAAGTTTGGGAGCTTGTTGATAGACCTAGACATCAGCACGTGATTGGTACTAAGTGGGTCTTCAAGAACAAGCATGATGAAAATAATGTCATTGTCATAAGTAAAGCTCGACTAGTTGCCAAGGGATACTGTCAAGCTGAAGGAGTCGACTTTGATGAAACTTTCGCTCCAGTCGCCAGATTGGAAGCCATTCGTCTGGTCCTAGCTTATGCAACACATCAAAGATTCAAAGTATATCAGATGGATGTAAAGTCAGCTTTTCTGAACGGCGTACTGAAGGAAGAACTCTACGTGGAACAACCGCCCGGCTTTCAGGAGGGACATCAGGTGTATAGACTTAGAAAAGCTCTGTATGGGTTAAAACAAGCACCCAGGGCTTGGTACGATACCCTATCAGACTTTCTGCTTCAGAAAGGTTTTCAGAAGGGGACAGTAGATCGCACCCTATTCAACATAAAGTCAGGAGATGACATTTTACTGGTGCAAATCTACGTGGACGACATCATTTTCGGCTGCAGAAACGTGACTATATGTCAACAATTGGAGAAAATGATGAAGGAGAAATTCGAGATGTCAATGATATGAGAGATGAACTACTTCATTGGATTTCAAGTAAAGTAATCACTTGAAGGAATTTTCATCAATCAAGCCAAATACACTCGAGATCTTCTCAAAAGATTCGGCTGCGACTCGAGCAAGCCAGTCAAGATCCCCATGAACACTAATTTCAAAATCGATCTAGACAAAGAGGGAGCTTCTGTTAACTCAACTGATTATAGAGCTATTATTGGCTCCTTATTATATTTAACAGTAAGCAGACCTGACGTAACTTATGCTGTAGGTCTGTGTGCAAGATTTCAGGCGAATCCCAAGCAAAGTCATCTAGACTCAGCACAGAAGATTCTGCGATATCGAAAGGAACACTCGACGCGAGGTTATAGTATCCTGGCGATGATAATCTTATACTAACAAAGTTATTCGATGCCGATTATGCGAGATGCGGGATAGATCGAAAGTCAACTTACGGAACGTGTCGGTTCCTATGCGCAAAGAAGCCGATATCTTGGTTTTCAAAGAAACAAAGATTCGGTGACAACGTCCACTACTGAAGTTGAGTACATGGCTGCTGGAAGTTGTTGTGCCCAGATCCTTTGGCTTCGACAACAACTGCGAGACTATGGTATATCTCAGGATGAAGTGCCCATCTACTGTGACTCCACCAATGCTATTGCTATAACTCAGAATCCAGTTCTCCATACGAGATGCAAGCACGTGGATATTCGACACCACTTCATCAGAGACCATGTCGAGAAGAAGGACATCAGAATGGAGAAAATCCATACTGACAATCAAAGGGCAGACATAATGACCAAACCACTAGCTGAGAACAGATTCAGAGAATTATCAGTTGAGCTAGGTCTACTGGCTCCTACTGAATCTTGTCAGTAGAAGCACATCAATTGGTATCAGTAGAAACCGACTACTGATGACAACAATTGGTATCAGTACGACATGTCAGAAGACTCAGTACTTGATTCAGTCGGGTGAATCATATAGTACACAGTAAGGGGGAACGTATCTATCAGCACACTCTATGTCCTCCTGAGTGTAAACGGTAACCAGCTGATCGAAATAACAGCTGAAGAGGTTTGCGTAGTTTTATGTACTTAACATTATCAGAAGCATGCTTGCATTTATTATATCAGTCGCTTGCACTCAGATGTTAATGAACATTTATTTCCCGCCATTAATCTTTTAAGGTTTAAGTCAGTAATAAAAAAACCGTTTTCATTTAAAAGGCTTAGACTTTAATGCTGCCTGCAGCGCATTTAATGCATGTCTTCTCAACTTACCTTACTGCGCATATGCCTACGTGGGTCTAGGATAGAGGCGGCCTATGTAATCATTCCTTTATAACATCTAATCACAACGGTCTATGTAAAAATGTAAGATTAACCTCAGCCGTTAGATTAAAACTGATTGATTTGCATATCTCTTAAAACCCTTGTGTTTCCGCTCTAATCCCACTTTTCGCCATTTTTGAATTTTCAGAGCTTTTTTTTCTTCTCGTTCAGTTTCTCAAACTCAAAACTGCTCCGCATTTTATTTCCAAGCTCTCCGTTATTCGGTAATTTCTTGAATTATGTTTTAAACTCTACTGACTTACGTTATTTTTCAAGTGCTAACGAGTTTTTTTAATACAACTGGAGATCCATAGAAGATACAGGCGCGGAGGAATCATGTTTTTCTTATATGAAGGAAGTAATCCCTCAGACTTGGGAAGCCAGTTATCACGTCATCAATCTCCGAGCCGTCGTGGAATTGACCTTTGATCTTCCAGCTCGTGGAGTCTCACCCATTGGATATAAGGAGAAGGAGATTAACTCCTATGTCCAGAGGTTCTGTGGCAGAGACGACATTGTATTCAAAATAGCGCTGCCGAAGAACCAGTTGTTACCAGAATACTGCGGGCTCTCCTACATCGTAACTCACATTCTTACGAGCTCCGCTGGTTCATTTGATCAGCTATCTAAGCCGCGTCTTCAGCTGCTGATGATAATAGAAGACGGCATCCGAGGCAACTGGACCGATTTCTTTGTGAATGAGCTTAAAGCTCAGGCTCAGAAGTTCGCAGCCACACCCACAGGAGAGAGGAGACTTATTAGTGTGGGAAAGCTGCTGTACGGGACAAAGATGTCCGTAATGATAGCAGAATCTGTATCGAATCACTCAGCCTTTGCTGATTCGAGATACTTTGACAGCAAGCTCATCAAGTTCAAAACTAGAGCCGCTGCTGAAAAGTCTATCGAACGAGGGCCACCTGAACAGAAACATGTCACATCTAACTTGCCCCCTCGTGCCGACCCACCCAAGAGGAAGAGGCTCAACAAGACTGGACCTTCTGAGGTTCCAGCAAAACCTGCATTTCCTCCACCCACTTAGGAGGAACCAATACTTGATGCGGACACTGGCATAGAAGGTGCCACCTTGAAGGATAAGGTCCAGCGCATCAGTTCTGAAGAGACCCAGTCGGACACTGCCGGACCGACTGAGGAAACATCCTCTGAATGGACGACCATGCAGTCGACCCGCCTCCGAGCCACTAAAGAGATCACTGCTCAGATCCCCGAGATTGCCGACCACAAGGATCTGGTCGAGTTGCTATAAGGGCGAGGACTCAGATGCTACTGAGATTCCTCAGCTGGGACGTCCTTGAGGAGCTGATTAGGACGGAGTCAGCTTTGTCCCTATTGACAGAAGAACAGAGCTTGCAATCAGCCATTGGGTTTGGGGAACCCGCTGATCTAGCGTCATTCGAGGATCTTCGCGCTGATATGCTCTATCTACTCAGCTTAAGATCCTCAGAACCTGTCAACAACCCTTCACCTCCATCTCATCACGATGACGACGACAATGATGATGATGACATGGATCAAGCACCACCCAAGGAAGCAGATTTGGGAGGATCTGCAGAGGGTAACACTCCCCACGAGCAGGGCAAATCACCACCACCTTCTACATCAGGTGATGCCCCGGTTGCTTTGAAGCCGAGTCGAGCACAACAACTCGCAACATCTGAGCAGAGGCTCGGGACCAGCAGCTATCAGATAAAACCCATTGGTTCCGTGACCTCCAAGTCAGTCAACAAAGCCAGCAGGCGATAGGGAGACAAGAATCGTCTCCTTGCCAAGGACGTACATCTCAAATGGGCTCAGTACACCAAGGCCCAGAACGAGAAAGTTGACCAACTTGCAGCAGAGGTGAAGAAGGTCTCAGAAGCTCCTACTCCTTCTACCAATATACATGAGATAGTTGAGACCGCCCTCGCAGCTCAGAAGGCGGACTTAGCCGCTCAGAGTCAGCAGCTCCTACTCTTTCAGCAGAAATCATTCTCTGAACAGCTGACTCAGAGTCTTGCGGCATCCAAGCCACAATGGACGAACACAACAAAGTGGCCTTCTCCTGCCTTCAAACAGCTATAAAATAATAGGCGGAGGCCCTCAAGCTCATTCAGAAGGACATGACAGAATCTCATGATGAGTCTCTCCTACAACTGAGATAGGATTCCGCAGCACAAATCAAACACATATGTGCTGACCAAGAGAAAGACTGGGAGCACTACTACGACGCTGTCAAAGACTTCGAAACAACCACCACCTCCATTAAGAATATATGCTACAATCTGGAGAAGGAGGTAACTGTCATCCGCACTCGCCTCTCCCTGGCTGATGGGGAAGGAGTAGAGGAAGAAGAGAAAGCTGAGGCGTATCAGGCTCAGGCGGAAGGAGGACCAGAGGTCCTAGTAATAACGAAGGGGGAAGGTTCAGCTGATCAGGCTGGAACCTGCTCTGTACCCCCTCCCGAGATCGTCCATACATCTACTGTGATTGAGCCAGCTGCTGGATCAGGAGAAGGATCCTCGGCCCAACACATTGAGGAGGTCGTACAATTTATCGACCAGGAGGATGAGTCACTGCCACCGCGAAGGCCGGGGAAGGAGATTACTACGGAAACAACTCCTCCATCTTCCCCGACTGCTATGTTCAAATCCAAGGCGGAGCAGGAGGCATTCGATCAGCGTGTTGCTCAGAAGCTTCAAGATGAACTCGACCATGAGCAACATATTGAGGAAGAAGCTAAGAAGGCAAAGAGGCCCAGGAAGCCGGTTGGCAAAATCGCCAAAGGCAAAGCCAAGCTGCTCCTGGATGAACAGAAGAGAAAAGCTCAGGAGGAGCTAGCTAAAGCTTATGCCACTGACATTCAGCCCTTGACTCAAAGTACTGATATTCACACACTCACTCCAGAGCAAGAGGCAGAAGACAGAGCCATCTGGGAGGCTACGCTGAAAGGACTAAATCTCCGGAGAGGAGACACTAGATCAGCAGCCCTCAGAGAAAAGAAGAGATTGGAAGATCTGGCCAATATCATAGAGATGATTGATAAGATGGCCAGTGAACCAGTCATCGACTGGAAGAAGCAAATTCCAAGGTCATCTAAGTACTACAGGAGAGGCGCTCCCAAAGGAACTTATCTGAAGAAAACCCCTCCTCCTCATGTAGACAAATGGGTACCTTTGGAGCTAAACGAGCAATGGAAGGAACTGAAGGAAGAATTCATCAAAGGATACTATGTATGGGGTTTCTATCCTTTTGGGATCCCGGCTGATCAACTGTTCGACGAATTTATTCATCAGTATAATGCCCGGCTCAGAGCTCAACTTCTGCTGATCCTAGAGAGGGAGAAGCTACCTCTCAGAGCCCCTGCATTCAGATGCATCCCTCCTCCAAGGGCGACTCGTAGCGTACTATACACGAAGGAGATAGAAGACGAGATCAAAGCAGCAGCTTATCACCATGACCTTAGTTCTGATCTACCTGCTGATCTCGAGGAAATCCAAACTATGCGCGCAAGTATCTATAAATACTATGGTTTGGACCCTCCAGCTGATAGGTCTGCAGATTTCAGGAGCAGAACCAAGAAGTTCAGACGTCAGCAATTCTTCTAATCCTTTCCTTCTTATGTATAGAGATAGGAACCTTGTAATGTACTTGCTCATATATACCAGTTCCTATTTCTAGCCAGACAATTACTCATTGTCTTACGGCCCTTGTTTTTGTTTGTGTTATCACAACTGATCACTGAAGTGATCTGACACACAGTCACACATAACCGTTTCTCTGTTTTTGCTTATCTCTAAACTGCTGAACTCATTAAGGTTAATTGATTCAGTTTTACTGAAGTCTATCTATGTCAATAGTTAGTATCTTTTCTTTAATGTTCTATAGAGGTTTTGACATCATCAATTAGGGGGAAATTGTTGGGTTATGAGTCAGTAGGTGATATTCAGCAGTTAGTGGGTTAAAATAATATTGGGGGAAATCGTAGTAGCACTATGGAATTGAAGATCCCAAAACCCAGCTGATATCAGTGGTGTGGTGTCAATATGATTAGCTGATGTATAGGCTAGACTGCTTTTGATTTATTTATTTATTTATCCGTTTTGTCTAAGTCCTGTACGGGGTAAAATGTTGGATTGATCTTCTGTCGAAGTTACTTTTCAGAACCCCATGTCATCAGTGTAAGAGCCTGTGTTCTTGAGTCATCAGCTGATCTCCACCTCAATAGAAGACATCTCATCAGCTGACAGACATCAGCAGAAGAACTCTATGCAAGCTCAGTACCTTCGCAATCATCAGCTGACCACTCAAGAGAATCTCTCTTGTCAGTCGACTCAGACGAAGAAGACAGAGACTACTTCAAGCCTACTGTATCCGACAGGAAACGTAAAGTCATTTCGAAAGACAGCAGAAGACCATACGAGGATTAGGGAGAGTCAACTCCGATGTCTGACACAATCTCACCTACCACAAACCTCGACCAATGAGAAGCCGTCAACGCGATATCTACTCTGACCAACTAAAGCTGCTCTCATGTACAGTGTCCAACAACTCTGCTGCAACAATTCGAATTTATGGTCGTTTTCTTTGGAAGCTTGTGACTCGTGGCATCGTCGTCTCCAACGAACATATGCCCAGGTCACAACTATAAATAGAGAAGAAAATCCGAGCTTCACGCACGGGATATCAAGGGAAAACGCTCAAAGCTTTCAAGCAACTCTAGCGCATTCAAGATCAATCCAGCGAAGAACTTGCCCAATAGAATATCATTAGTTCTTCTCTCTAGAGTTCTTTAGATCCCTCTTCTCTAGCTAAGCTCATTGTCAAATCTATAGCTTAGAAATTCGAAGGAGTTCACTTTTAGTGATTGTTCTTACTGTAAGAACTCCTTCCTAGTTGGAGATTATCCCCTCCCCTTCAAACCTCGGTTTGATTTGTAAAGTCGCTAAGGACTATAACTTAGAAGTGCGTCCGGTCGCGCACGATTCCTTGCTGAGGCTTGCTCAGATAAATCAACAAGACCTCCTGTTCAACAGGACCGTGGACGTAGGATCTTGCGTATCCGAACTACGTTAAAAATTGTTGTGTTAGTTACTGTTTTACGGCATAGCTTACAACTGATCTCAAAATCATATTCTGCATAAAACGTATTGTCAAAGCGCACTTGCCAAAATATATAACTTCTGAAATCACGTTTTCAAACTGAGACGAATCTCCGGGCCCCACACTCTTATCCGCATGACGTCTCCGACTGAGTTTCAAGTACTGACAAAAGTCAGTAGGAGAGCTTAGTAGTTGGCACACTTCTGACCCGCGATCGAAGGTTCTTACCTGGCACTGTTCATCAGTCGCACTAAACAGCTCAGTTGTCATTCGGTTTGAGAAAAATGCATATGAAATATTGTTGAAATGCATTAAATTGTAAGTTAATTTTAATGCATTTAAACTAACAAAGTTATGCATTAATAAATGAGCATTTTTTTAATCATATTTATTACCTTTTTAATAATAATTAAAGTAAAAAAATAGTAATTCTCTTCCGTATTATTTTAATAATGACATCTAATTAAAATCTTTAATTAGTGTAATGCATTAATTTTGACTAATGTTTGACCATTCATTCTTATAAGATCGGTGGTACATAATGGTTCTTAGTGCTCCCATAGGGTTTGGTTCTCATGAGAACTCTATCCTATATATATATTCATATACATATACATATATTGTATTATATTTAGGAGCGGCAAGATGCAACTCATAAACTGGCGGACGAGAAGGTGGATCTGATCCTAGTGATCGGAGGATGGAACTCAAGCAACACTTTGTCCGTACAGGTTATTGTACAAGAATGTGGAATCCCCTCATATTGGGTGGACACTCACAAAAGAATAGGACCAGGAAATAAGATTTCTCACAAGTTAATGGTATGTATATATACGATCTTGATCTAGTTTAAATTTAATTTTTTCTTGATAAATGGAAACTGATCCCGTTGATACTGTCTGTGAAGCATGGTGAGTTGGTGGAGGAGGAGTGGCTGCCCAAGGGTCCGACAATATATCCTATAGGCATCACGTAGCCGGTGCATCAACTCCTCATAAGGTATGTATATAATAATTGATAATTAATTAGTTTGATTTTAGAGATTTTATAATTTTTGGGGCGATGTAGGATATCGAAGATGTGATTACGAAGGTCTTTGAGATCAAGCGTGAGGAGAAGTCATACGTAATTTAATTAGTATTATTAAATTAGTATCTTCGTATCGGACTTCTACACTTCTTATTATTTCCTATTAATTAGTATTACTAAATTATGTAAAGTAAAATAATGAGGTGATGACATTCTATACATATGGCATGCATTTATATATATATATATATATATATATATATATATATATATATATATATATATATGTAAAAGTAAGTATTTGCTAAAATCACAAGTTTCATGAAGTCTTAGCCTTAAGTTAAGGTAAGCATCGTATTGTTTGTATTTATTAGCAGAACATTTTGAGTTTGTAGAGATAAATTCATTGGTGAGAAAAAAAGGTTAAATTATTGGTCACAACACATATTATTGAACCTGAACGTTGATCGCGTAATACAATAATAAAGAATGGAAATAACTCAATCTACGATCCCTAATCTCGAAATAATTCAATTAATTAGTTATATGTCTATAATCTATATCTATCTCAAAACTTGATTTTAATAGATTATATATCCTACGAATTTCGAGTAATTCGTTTTTGGATTTATTTCTAGCTCGATTAGATTATATCATCCACAAATTTTGAGTAATTCGTTTCTGGTGTTTTATTTTTTTTTCTCAATAGGATATTAGGTAATCTCCTTAGTAGATAGTATACATATAGCTATATGTGGATCCCATAAGAAGGATTGAAGGAGGCTTAAGATAGGAAATAAGAAGAATTTATAATCATAGATTCTTATTTAATGAATGGTTAGGATTAATATTAATTTTTAACTTTTGTAAAAAGTAATATTAAGAAAAGGACAATTTGTGAATGAAAAATATGCATATTTAAAACTATTCATAACTCCTCCCCCAAAACAAAGAAACCGTTCATAACTCCTCTCCCATAACAAGGAAATCCATGCAGAGAAGATAATTAGAATTTAATGTTTTTCCAAAAAATGATTCATAGATGATTTTGGACTAGATTTTTTTGAAATACAATTAATTTTCTTAAGTCAGAGATATTGTGTTTCCATATGAATTATATTATGCGTAATAATTACATTGAATATATTAAAGCACGTGTTTTTAATTATGCATATCAAATAAAATAATTATGCATATTATCTAGTTTAGCACTAATAATTACATTATCTGATACAAAAAAAATCACAATATTTAATCCATATAAATGAATAGTATTATGCATAATTATGTTTACATTCATGCATATTTAGACTTTGTTGACCAAAATGTTAATTCACTATTTCGAGAAATATGTAATTATGTCCTGATACTTTAATTGAATGCATATAAATGAATAGTATTATGCATAGTTATATGAAAATATATGCATATTGATGGAGCCTTTCCGTCGTCTGGACCGGCTCACCAAATACATTTATAACACCTGCACATATAACTTAAACTAAGATTAGCAATGCGACAAGCGGGGATCGATCCACAGGGAAAGAGAAGATTAATTCTCATAGTCTCTAGGGACTCGGGTTTGGTTAGCAACCACCATTAAGTTTGGGTTTTCTAAAACTAGGCGGAATATATAAATTGGGAAGAATAATAACAAGCAATGATAAACAACTGATTAAGATAGATAATAAAGACAATCCAACTGAGGTAATTCAACACCACTCCCTTTTCGATCCTAGATTACTAAATGAATTGATTTTGCTAAGGCTACCTAGCCAGGACGCTGTGTTGAGGAGCACAAGGGTGTCTAATCCTTCCATATAAACTATGATTGTCATGTTGAGCATAGGAACAATCACCTACCCAAGCAAATAACCTACCTTGTTGAGCAATGACTAAGTTACTACCAGGGAGCATTAAGAACAAGGGAATCAGGACAAGGCTTCTGCCGATGTTGAGCATACAAAGCAGAAGCTTAGTTAATCTACGTCCGCACGTAATGCGGCCTACCTACCCTGAATGGCCAAGCCTAAGCAGTTCACTAACCTACCAACACAGAGTTCGATTAAAACCCTAGCTAAACCAATTTTTAAGCACATTAGCACATCTCACGGGTTCTAGGAGTGGTGTCTAATTACATCAGTCAGATCTCGGACTTAGCTACTCATATTAAAGCAAGAAAGTAAAAGAAACATATTTAAATCATGCATATGTAGATCTGGGATGGAAGGGCAGATCAATAAAGGATTCGAGAATGATAAGATACGAAAACATAAACTAACAACTCAAAATAGAGGAAATAACAAGTAAAAGGTCAAAATCATGTAGATCCAGAGCATGGAAAGTAAAGAACATGGAAGTACAACATTATATTCTTCAAAAGAAACTTAGACAAAAAGGTAACAAGAGCAAAGTCAAAGGAAACATGTAAAACATCAAGCAAAAGAGTAGAAGAAGTTGCAAGAGACATAAATGCAAATAATAAAAGCTTGAACATAAGCAACATTAAAACTAACCGAAACTTGCATTAAAAAGTCTTCTCCTCCAGGGAGAGCTCGCAGCTACACTAGGCAGAAATATAAAGAATATTCTTAAGTTACATCAATGGCGAAATGTGGAGTATTTTCAGAGGGAGAGAATGAGCTAAGCTGATTATGAAAGTGTAAGTAAAAAGTGATTTTGATTAGCTTCCTTCTTCTCTCTTTTAGCTCCCAAAAATATCTGCCTCGGTAGGTATGAGATCATTGTGCCAAGTATGGTTTGCTAGTCAAAACCAGCTTTGGATGTAGCTTATAACAGCCTAGTTCCCGCCATACTTTGACAAGAAGTTATGGGCCGGGTTTGTGAGCCTGATTTAGTTGGATGCTTCCTATTTCCAGCCCAGCAAATATTACAATAATTTTGGCCCTCTTCAGGCCCTTTTTCCTTACATTTTGGGCAATTCCAGCATTTCGGCCCAGAATCTTCCAATACCAGCTGCATCACCTTTTTCTTTCCTTTTCTTCTATTCTAAGCTAAAAATCTGCATATTCACAACACTAAACACAAAAGTTAAATGGATAAATGAGCTACGAATCTAGGCTCATCACATATGTTGGTCCGGAGACAAATATCAGGTGTAGAAGGGGGGGTGAATACACCTGAGTACCGTTCCTTTTTCTCGGTGAAGGTCAGCTGAAGCTGTTGGTTGCAACTGATGAATAGTGCCAAAAATACCTTCGATCACGGGACAGAGTGAGTCAGCTACTGAGCTCTCCTACTGACTTTTGTCAGTAATTCTAAACTCAGTCGGAGACTATAAGTGTGCGGATAAGTGTGGGGCCCGGAGTTTGTCTCTTTTTGAAAACGTGTTTTCGCAGATTAAATTCTTTTGGCTGAGCGATTTTAGAAATACGTTTTATGCAAACTTATGATTTTCAAAGGTTTGTATGCAATAAAACAGTAAAGAACACAAGCAGTTTAACTTGTTGATTAGTCTGAGCAAGTCTCAGCAAGGAAACTGTGCACAGGACAGATCCTTCTAAGTTATAGTCCTTAGCGACTTTACAATTCAAACCTAAGTTCGAAAGGGGTGAAGACAGTTCTCCAACTAATGAAGGAGTTCTTACAATAAGAACAGTTCACAAAAAATGAACTCCTTCGAATCTAAGCTATAAATCTGACAATGAGCTTAGGTAGAGAAGAAAGGGATCTAAAGACTCTAGAGAGAAGAACCACAAAAATATTCTAGTAAGTGCAGATTCTTCGCTGGATATTCTGATTGAGTTGCTAGAGTGTTTGAGAGCTTGAGCAATTTCCCTTTTTAATTTCGTGCTTCGCGCTTGTGGAGCTTCGAAATCTTCTCTATTTATAGTCGTGAGCTATGGCATATGTCCGTTGGAGACGACGATGCCACGTGTCACAAGCTTCCAAAGAAAACGGCCATTAATTCGAACTTGTTGCAGCAAGGGCGGTTAATTACCGTACATGAGAGCGGCTTTACTTGTTTGGAGCGGTAAGGCGTTGTCGGCTTCTCATTGGTCGAGGTTTGTGGTTGGTGAGAATGTCGAGTTGACCGTTCAAACAACCTCGTATGATCTTTCGCCGAACTTTCGAAAAGACTTAAGTAGCTGGGTCGCTTTTACGTCGGATACGATGGCGCAAAGTCTCTGTCTTCTTCGACCGAGTCGGGCCGACAAGGAATGTAACTTCGAGTATGTCACCGGCGGCCGCGAAGGTACCTGGGCTTGCATGAGTTCTTATGCTAATGACTTATCACCTTTGGATTGGCTTCTACCGAGGTCTATTCGGTGATGATCGAAGAACGCAAGCGATTACACCGATGACATGGGGTTCGAAAAGTATCTTCGGCGTAAGATCGGTTCAACAATTACCCCGTACAGGGACTTAGACAAGAATATAAAAACGATTACAACAAGTCTAACCTATACATCGCCTAATCCTAACGACACACGTAACTACCGATATCAGCTCGGTTTTGGGATCTTCAATTCCATAGTACTATTATGATTTCCCCCAATTTTCTTTTAACCACGAACAATTGAGTATCATCTATCGACTCATATCCAACAATTTCCCCCAATTGATGATGCCAAAACCTCTACTTCTAAACTCTAAACATCTTATGAGATATGCTAACCTACTGACAACACTTTCCCCCTTAATCCTTCTGAGGAAAATAAACTGATATGATGATTTAAAAAAAATCAGCAGGTGAGAGATAGGCAAAATCAGAGAAACTGATTGTGAGTGTGTGCCGATCACTTAGTGATCGGTTGTGAAAAACACAAAGCAAAATCTTTGTAAGACAATGAGTAATTGTCTATCAAGCAATAGGAACGATAGCATATATGATCAAGAAATTACGGGTTCCTATCACTATTACACAAGAGTAGAGAAGAGGAAACACTACTGACGCCTGAAGCCTTGAGTGAACTTCTTGAAATCAGCAGATCTGTCGACAGGGGGTTGCAGACCATAGTATAGGTAGATTCTCTTCCTCAGTGTCTGGACATCCTCATTGTCTTCAGCTAAGTCGACACTTAGGTCAAAGCGATAAGCTGCAGTTCTGACCTCATCCTCTATTTCCTTTGTACACAGAATTCCGCACGCAGTTCTAGGAGGTGGGATGCGCCTGAAAGCCGGAGCTCTGAAAGGAATGTTCTCTCTCTTCATAATCTCCAGAAGTTGTTCCCTCAGCTCAGAGTTATAATTGAACAAAAACTCATTAAAGGCTTGTTCGATAGTCTGCTCACTTGGATAGAATTTCCATACGTAGTAGCCTTTGATAAATTCCTCTTTGAGCTCTTCCCATTGATCAGTTACTAGAGCAGGAACCCATTTATCAACATGAAGCACAGGGTCCTTTTTGACATGAGGCGCTCTTTTCCTTGATCCTTGTGGGATTTGTTTTCTGGGATCAGCTGCTGGTTTTTGAGATAGGCTCATCATCTTAGCCATATCAGCCATTCTCTTCTTTTCTCGAAGAGCCGCCGCCCCTACAGTCTCCTTTCCCGAGATTCGAGCCTTGCGCGTGGCTTCCCACGTGGCTCTATCTTCGACTTCTTGCTCGGGTGTAAGATGAGTCCGATAGTGACTACGAGCAGTAGCTTGACCTGTAGTAGAAAGAGTTTCTGTGAACTCCTCCTGAGCCTTTTTCTTTTCTTCGACCACAGACTCTTGCTTCTTCTTACCTCTGCCCTTAACAACTTTGCCCTTAGGCTTTTTAGCAAGTTGAGCTTCTTCCATCTATCGCTCATGATCCAGCTTGTCTTGTAGTTGTTGGGCTACTCGAGGTCAAAGGCTTCTTGTTCCGCTTTAGATTTGAATTTCGGACCGGGGGAGGAAGGAGGAGTAATAGCAAGTAGCGTCTCCTTCCCCGGCCTCTGCGGAGGAGCCTGTTCTCCTTCAGACTCTTGTTCAATGAAGTGAGCAACATCTTCTATGTGGGCAGCAGAAGATGAGATGGGGGTAGGTTCTAGAGGAAATTCAAGTAGCAGAACCCCTGAAGTATCTTGAGCATTAGCAGTCGTGGGTTGTTCTGCCTGAATACCTTCCCCCTGAGTCTGAGCATTAGAGGGTCCTTCCTCCTGACCACCCTCTACTATTTGGACATCGCCCATATCCGTATCGAGTTCATCTTTCATAATATCTTCCCCCTTTTTGGCATCATCTGCCTTAGAGAGTTGGGTGCGGATGGCTTGAATGTCTCTTTCCACAGTGTGGACTGAATCCTTAATCTGAGTTGTTGTGGATTCGAAGTCCTTGACGAGATTGCAATATAATTCCCGATCTTTTTCCCGATCGGCTCTTGATGTTTTAAGCCGTGCGGTGACTCAGACGGAGTTTCAAGCAGAGCCCGATCCTGCGATTCGTCATTTCTTTCGAATAAGTTTTGAGCCTCCGCCCTGTTGGGTAATAGATTTTTGAAGGCTAGAGGTGGCAATCTTATTCCTTTCGTCGATTTCGAGCTTAACGAGTTGCAAGAGCTTGAGTCCGCTGCTCGAAAATATCTTCTGGCGATTCCGGAGCAACCGCCGACTCCGAGCTTCTAGATCGACTTTACGAGCCGCTAAGGCCGCCTCAATAATCTCCTGAAGGTTGGGTTGAGGAGTAGGTACTGGAATTTTTGAGATGCCAGCAGCTATTTTGTCTAAGCTCTGTGTTTGAGCCTTAGTATACTTTGTCCACTTCAGATGGACGTCCTTAGCCAAAAGTCGGTTTTTCTCTCCTTGGCGTCGAATGGCTTTATTTACGGACTTCGAGGACACGGAATCGATAGGTTGTATCTGGTACGAGCTGGTTCCGAGCCTCTGCTCAGAAAACGTGAGGAGTTGCTCCCTACTGTACTTAGAAGCACCTTGAGCATCACCTGATGTATCAGGAAGTGGTGATTTGCTCTTCTCACGGGGAGTTGAACCCTCAGCAGAGCCTCCCAGCTCTGTATCCTTGGGTGTCTGATCCTTCCTCTGATTGTTATCATCATCTTTATCATCGTCTTTCTTATCAGCAGGAGGAGATGGGGGCGGAGGAGTGTTACCAGGAACTGACTCTCGCAAGCTTAGAAGGTAAAGCATTGCGGCTCTGAGATCTTCAAGAGTAGCTAAGTCAGCTGGTTCTCCGTACCCTATTACTTCTTGTAACTTCTGCTCCTCATCGAGCAAGTGGATGACTGAGTGGGTTTTAATTATGTCTTCTAGAATATCCCAACTCAGAAACCTTAGAAGCATTTGAACCCTAGCCCTGATGGCTATGTCGACTAAGTCTGAGTGCCCAGCGATCTTAGGAATATGATCGTGTATTTCAGATGTGGCACGGAGACGAGTGGTGTAAATAGCTGTCCACTCAGTCGCAGTCTCCTCAGTCGGTTCCCTGACGTCCGACTGTGTCTCCTCAGAGCTAATTACCTGGACTTTATCTTTGAGGGTCGCACCCTCAATGCCGATATCGAGAATCTAAAACCGCTCTTCTTGAGTAGAAGGAGGGGTGGGTTCAATAACCGAGAGGGGCTGAGCAGCTGAGACCTCAGCTGGTCTGGTCTTGGTCAGTCGCCTCTTCTTAGGCACTTCGGTATGTGGGGGCAGAGCGGATGCTGCTCTCTTCGGCTCAGGTGGCCCCTTACCGATAGACTTCTCAGTCGCTGCTTTAGTCTTGAACTTAATCAGTTTTACATCGAAGAACTTAGAATCGAGCAAACGACGAGTGCCTCGAACGAGTTTTCTATGAGGACTGACATCTTAGTCCCATAGAGTAACTTCCCTACACTGGCTAACTTCTTCTCTCCAGTGGGTAGGGTAGTGAACTTCTGGGCTTGGGCCTTCATCTCCGAGACATAGTAGTCAGCCCAGTTCACTTCAACTCCATCATCTATCGCCATCATCAGCTGAATCCTTGGCTTGGATAATTGATCATATGATCCAGCTGAGCTCGTCAGGATATGAGAGACTATGTAGGCTAGTCCTCTGTATTGGGGAAGCAGAAGATTCTTTTGCGAGCTAACTTGAATGATATGTCGAGCGTCCGCGTAACTTACGAACATATGCGTTTATCTCCTTCTCCTTGTAACCGATAGGAGAAATACCGTAGTCTGGAAGATCAAACGACAGCACCAGAATGTCCCTGACGTTGAAGACTCTCTGAGCAGTATCCCAAGAGTTCTGATCCACTTCCTTCAAATAGACGAAGGAAGATTCCTCGCCTCCAGACGCGAGAGACCTCCAGTTGTAATAAACTTCTACCACTTGCCTTGGTAGATAAGATCTCGGGTGCTTCGTCACCAGCTCCTGAAGACCAGAACGCTCCAGAGCATCGAACACGGGTTCCAAAAAGGCGATATCAACTTGTCGGAAGGCCATAGTTGGTTCAAACTGAATCCTGGATGCCATTATCTCCTCTATATTCTCAGGAACTTGAGATGTCGCCATTGAAATCGCAAAATAGCTTGTTAGCACTTGAAAATAGAGTAAGTTAGTAAGTATCCAAGCGAGGTTTCAATACATTACCGAGTACTAAAGAGCTTTGAGGGATGCAAAAGCGAGACAGTTAGGATGATTTTTGAGAAAGAAAGCTGAATGCTTGAAAATAGCTCTTAAGTTGAAAAATGGCGAGAAGTGAGGAAAGGATAGAAGATGAAAGGTTTTATATATATCGTCTGATTATAAGTTTTGATCCTACGATCTAATTTTAATCTTTCAAATCTTATGGGCGGCTGAGATTTGAGTGTTATAAAAGGAATGATTACAAAGGCCGCCTCTAATATAGACTTACGTAATAAAGGTAAGTGAGAAGACATGCATTAAATGCGCGATGACGGCATTAATTACTCGGTTTATGCGAATGAAAAGGTTTCCTACCGACCTTTCCTAAAACTAATTAATGGCGGAAAATAAATGCACATTAACCGCCGCTGCGTGCGGCCGATATAATAAATGCGGACATGCTTCTGAAAAGAAATTAAGTATATGATACTACACAAACCTCTTCAGCTGAACTTTCGATCAGCTGGTTACCGTTATATCGCAGGAGGATGATTGATGTACTGATAAGCACGTTCCCCCTTGCTGTGTACAGTATGATTCTTCCCACTGAATCACTGCACGGAGTCTACTGACTTGTTGTACTGGTTCCATCTACTGATACCAAATATTTCCAATTGTCTCCACGGACTGCTATCAGTAGTTGTCTTCTACTGATGCATTTCAGTAGGATCCAGTAGACCTAGCTCAACTGATAATTCTCTGAATCTGTTCTCAGCTAGTGGTTTGGTCAGTATGTCTGCCCTTTGTTTGTCAGTATGGATCTTCTCCATTCTGATATCCTTCTTCTCGACATGGTCTCTGATGAAGTGATATCGGATATCCACGTGCTAGCATCTCGTATGCAGAACTGGGTTCTGAGTTATGGCAATAGCACTTGTGGAGTCACAGTAGATGGGCACTTCATTCTGAATGATACCATAATCTCTCAGTTGTTGTCGAAGCCAAAGGATCTGGGCACAGCAACTTCCAGCAGCCATGTACTCAGCTTCAGTAGTGGACGTTGCTACCGAGTCTTTGTTTCTTTGAGAACCAAGATATCGACTTGCCTAGGAACCGACACGTTCCGGAAGTTGACTTATGATCTATCCTGCATCCTGCATAATCAGCATCGAGAATAACTCGTCGGATTAGACTATCATCAGCAGGATACCATAACCCAGCATCAGGTGTTCCTCTCAGATAGCGCAGAATCTTTTTAGCTGAGTCGAGATGACTTCGCTTGGGATCCGCTTGAAATCTTGCGCATACACCTACAGCATAAGTTATGTCAGGTCGGCTAGCTGTTAAATATAATAAAAAACCAATAATAGCTCTATAATCAGTAGAGTTAACAGAAGCTCCCTCTTTGTCTAGATCGATTTTAAAATTCGTATTCATGGGGATTTTGACTAGCTTGCTGGAGTTGCAGCCGAATCTTTTGAGAAGGTCTCGAGTGTAATTGGCTTGATTGATGAAGATTCCTTCAGGTGTTTGCTTCACTTGAAATCCAAGGAAATAATTCATCTCTCCCATCATGGACATCTCGAATTTCTCTTTCATCAACTTCTCGAACTGATGACATATGATCTCGTTTCTGCAGCCGAAAATGATGTCGTCCACGTAGATTTGCACCAGTAGGATGTCATCTCCTGAGTTTATGTTGAATAGGGTGCGATCTACTGTCCCCTTCTGAAAACCTTTCGAAGTAGAAAGTCGATAGGGTATCATACCAAGCCACGGGTGCTTGTTTTAACCCATACTGGAGCTTTCCTAAGTCCGTACACTGATGTCCCCGCTCGAAAGCCGGGCGGTTGTTCCACGTAGACTTCTTCCTTTAGTACGCCGTTCAGAAAAGCTGACTTTACATCCATCTGATAGACTTTGAAGCCTTGATGTGTTGCATAAGCTAGGAATAGACGAATGGCTTCCAATCTAGCGACTGGAGCGAATGTTTCATCAATGTCAATTCCTTCTGCCTGACTGTATCCCTTTGCAACTAGTCGTGCTTTATTTCTGATAATGACGTTGTTTTCATCTCGCTTGTTTTTGAAGACCCACTTGGTACCAATGACATGCCGATGTGTAGGTCCGTCTACAAGCTCCCAAACTTCGTTTCGAACGAACCGGTTCAGCTCTTCTTGCATGGCGATGATCCGGGCCAAGCATCATTAAGTGCGTCCTCTATCGACCGAGGTTCTTCGTAGATAAGAAACGGGGAAAATAGTGAGCTTTCGCCTTGATTAAATCTAGATCTTGTTCTTATCGTTGCCGATGGATCTCCAATGATAAGATCGAAGAATGAGCATCTAGCCATGATCGTCGAGTCCGGCTTCTTCTTCGATACAACTTCGCGAACCGTAGGGAGTGTTAGGCATTTCGAGTAATCTTGTTCGAGATTGCAATATTTCAGTAAGAAGGTTAGGATCCACCGAGTTTCCGGGGTTCAGGGGGCATTTAGCTCGAGGAACATTAATCGTTCCCCCCCGAGTTCATATTCTCGGTAGAGGTCTCGATTACCACCGGGGCTTCCTCATCGACCGATGTTACCTCGTTGTTGATTCGTTCGGGAGAATCAACTAGGTCGGCTACGTCGATCGTTGGTTGAGTCTCGAGTTTGTTCATTGTCGACTCATCATCCCAACAATGCCGGATCTTTTCGGCTTTATCGCAAGTTCGAGATCATGTAGCTTCGCCGACATCATCGTATTTAACCGTGTATCTTCCCCGTTCTCGGTAACAAATTCATCAAAAATAATATGAGGGCTTTCCTCCACACAAAGAGTCCGATAGTTAAAGACTCTGAAGGCTTTAGTGACTCGAGAGTATCCTAAGAAAACTCCTTGATCAGATTTGCTATCAAAGACCTTCAGCTGATCTTTCCCGTTATTGTGGATAAAGCAAGGATAGCCAAAAATATGAAAATGAGAAATAGAAGGAATTCTCCCTTTCCATAGTTCATATGGTGTCTTCATGTGTTGCTGAGTGAGTAGTGAGCGATTCTGAGTGTAACAGGCGGTGTCAGTAGCATCAGCCCAGAACTTAGAGGGTAGTCGAGAATCTGCGAGGAGCGTTCTTGCTCGCTTCTTTGAGTGTTCCGTTCTTTCGTTCGAAAGTCCGTTCTGCCGAGGGGTGCGGACGGCTGATGTCTCGTGTTTAATTCCCTCTTTATCGCAGTATGTCTTAACTACTGAGTTTAGAAACTCTGTTCCTCTGTCCGAGCGAATTCTTTGAATCTTGATGTCTTTTTCCACACTGAGCTTCTTCAGCAGATTGGGCAACTCAGTTTGAACATCGATTTATTGGCGATGAAGATGACCCAAGTATATCTTGAGTAGTCGTCAATAACGACGAGGGCATACTTCTTGCCTCTTATAGTCAACTGGAGAGACGGGCCCAAATAGGTCCATGTGCACCGCTGAAGGATTCCATCAATGGAAGGTGACGGAATAGGTGGGTTGCTACTCTTTGTTTGTTTTCCCTTCAGACATGCTTCACAATTTCTGTCTTTAACGAACGATTCGTTGGGCAGTCCTCTAACTTTGGAGTTCTTGGCTAGCTTGTTCATGGTCTTGAAGTTCAGGTGGCTAAGTCTCTTGTGCCATAGCCGTCCTGACTTGTCACCAGATTTAGTTTGTGCTAGTAAGCAAGCCTCAGGTTCTGCGGTTTTCCGATCCGCAACATAGATGTTTTTCCTCCGCGATCCCGATAACACTTGTTTTCCCCGTAGATTTATCAACAACATCACGTAAAACCAAGTGTCAAAGATAACTCGTTAAGATTATCACGAGAATTGATCGACGAAAGGAGATTATGTTGAAGTCCTTCAACATATGTTACTCTTGAACCGAAGTAGTCCCAATGTTCGGCGTTCCGTATCCCCTTGTGTAGCCTTTAGAGTTGTCTCCAAACTCATTCGGGACCATCTTCTTGTACATAGTTGGTCGCCAGACTCTTCGATATGTCATGTGTCTTGAGCACCGCCGTCCACTATCCATGGGTCCTTATGCACCCGCAAAACGAAGCATCTTTAGGTACCCTTTGGTTCGATTGGGTCCTTACTTGGTTAGTGGGTGATTTCGGAACCCAAATATATCTCGGAACCTTAGAAGTCCGAGACTTCTTCTTCGAACCTTGTCGCTTTCTTCTCCACGGGACTTGGAGATACCGACTTTCTACCGATGATTTTGGGTTCGGGCGCATTATTCTTCCGAGTCTTTACGCTTCTCCCGACCCACGGGCTCATAGTAGTACGAGCCGCACCGAGCCGGGTGCTCATACAAATGGCTCCTTGTATCGTTCTCGCCCATCTCGACCTTCTTGGTTCCCCCCTAAGTTTGATCTCGGTGTCCCGGGGCCTGGAACCTTTGGTCGGTTGTTTGTTGCTGTCGCTCGGGCGAGGTGCGATTTATTTCGTTTGTTCTTCGCCCGAGGTGTGGTGTCAGCAGCTTGCATCTTTCCTCTGACAAACCTATCAGCCAGTGTTGCTGAGCTTTTGGAGGTAGAAGCTTCGTGGGTATAGCCAAGGCCTTCTTTCACAGCAGTTGGCCATTGTGCTCTGAGCATGCTTTCGAGTTTCTCCTTTGCTCCCAGGTATTGTTCAGTCATCAGCCCTCTCCAGACTTCATCACTTCTCCTGAGAGAATCATAGTTCTTCTGTACGTCTGAGAGTTTCTGACTGAGTTGGGCTATTTCAATCTCTTTCTCCAAATTGTCCATGGTCAGAACTGAGATCTGAGTCTCTTGCAGTTGAGACTTAGTCATAAGACATTCGATCTCTTCCTTGAGTCTCGCAACTAGATCCACTGACTCAGTAGAGACCTGACAATCAGCAGAAAGTCTCTGATTCTCAGCCTTTATGTGTTCTAGTTCCTGGATGGTTCTGCTGAACTCTCTGCTCAGCTGAATTTGTTCCTCTAGCAGGTCGTCATATGCTTGTACTATGTCCAAAGGGTCATCCGAGACCGAGCAAGTGTCGTGTGTGTTGTGTGAAGAGGAGGTTATATTAAGTTTAGAATTTACCTCAGCCTCTTCTCCGGCCATCAGACACTGTTCAGTTGATTCCTCAGGAACCTTCTCTCCGACTTCAACAGCTACGAATGCAGCTTCATCTTCAGAAGAGTACATGAATGTATCCTCTTCAATTGACTTGTCGGATATTTCTCCCGGCTATGTAGGCCCGCCTCTTACGGGCGAATTTATCTCTTCGGCTTGCCATTCCGCTCTTTGAGCAGCTGAGAGTTCAGGACAGTCGTACTGATAGTGTCCCTCCTTCTTGCAGTTGTAACACGTGGATGTTCTGCTGCTTTTTCTAGCTGAAGCTTTTGGTGGACTAGCAACAGGCTCCGTATTCCTGCATTCAGTAGAAGTGTTAGATTCTTCCCTTTTTGAATATTCTTTCTTACCGGTGGGGAGAATCTCCGTGATATTTCTTGACTTTCGACTCTCTCCTTCTCTCTTTGGTATTTGAGAGCCATCGGTGCGGGCGAGTCGGTACCGTACATTTCGGATGTCTTTGTATGCGCAGCACTGCTTGCCTTCTTGCTGGAAGAAATCTTTTTGCCTCCAGTTTTGCTGACTGTTGCCTTGAAGGCATGATCGATTTGAGTGTCAGCTGGAGCACTGGAACACTTATGAGGTAGACTATGCTCAAATTCCTCCGTCTTTAATTCTGAAAATATAACATCAGGAGTTAGAGCATTAAGATCAGAGCGACGTAAATAAGTAGCAAAAGGAAGCCACTTCTGTCGGGGTAGCGCTCTTATGATCCTTGGCTCAGTACAGCCAGGGCATCCCAAAGTTCTTTCGTCGTTTTGCAGTCCTGCACCCTCCCGAGGTGTGAGTCACTGAGTGTTGTCAGTATAGCATTTCGTGCGACTCGGTCGAGGTTATGCAGCTTTTTCTCTTCAGGCGTGAAGGCAGATTTGTCCTTGGGAACCTTCGGACCGATACGAGCACCTTCACCTTCTACTTCAGCGAACTGGACGCTGTCTATCATTGGAATGATGGGTCCGGTCTCCAGTACGTCAGTCATGCTGTCGTGCAGCGACGTAAGGTGTGCCTCCATTCTTACACGCCATACCGTGAAGTTCTCTATTGAGAACATCGGCACCATCCTGATACCTGACATGTCAGACATTATGTGTACGAGTATAAGGATGAATGAAGAGATGCTTGTGTAGAGAAAACATTTTCAAGGATCAGTTCGAGAAGACCAGTATTTCAGAACAGGTGGTCAGTTGAACACCGTGCGCTCTTATACCAATTGTTGGTCCGGAGACAAATATCAGGTGTAGAGGGGGGTGAATACACACGAGTACCGTTTCTTTTTCTCGGTGAAGGTCACTGAAGCCGTTGGTTGCAACCGATGAACAAGTGCCAAAAATACCTTCGATCACGGGACGAGTGAGTCGGCCCACGAGCTCTCCTACTGACTTTTGTCAGTAATTCGAAACTCAGTCGGAGACTATAAGTGTGCGGATAAGTGTGGGGCCCGGAGTTTGTCTCTTTTTGAAAACGTGTTTTCGCAGATTAAATTCTTTTGGCTGAGCGATTTTAGAAATACGTTTTATGCAAACTTATGATTTTCAAAGGTTTGTATGCAATAAAACAGTAAAGAACACAAGCAGTTTAACGTGGTTCGGATACGCAAGATCCTACGTCCACGGTCCCGAACGAGCAGGATAACTTGTTGATTAGTCTCGAGCAAGTCTCAAAGAAGGAAACGTGCGCACGGGATGAGATCCTTCTAAGTTATAGTCCTTAGCGACTTTACAATTCAAACCTAAGTTCGAAAGGGGTGAAGACAGTTCTCCAACTAATGAAGGAGTTCTTACAATAAGAACAGTTCACAAAAAATGAACTCCTTCGAATCTAAGCTATAAATCTGACAATGAGCTTAGGTAGAGAAGAAAGGGATCTAAAGACTCTAGAGAGAAGAACCACAAAAATATTCTAGTAAGTGTAGATTCTTCGCTGGATATTCTGATTGAGTTGCTAGAGTGTTTGAGAGCTTGAGCAATTTCCCTTTTTAATTTCGTGCTTCGCGCTCGTGGAGCTTCGAAATCTTCTCTATTTATAGTTGTGAGCTATGGCATATGTCCGTTGGATACGACGATGCCACGTGTCACAAGCTTCCAAAGAAAACGGCCATTAATTCGAACTTGTTGCAGCAGGCGCTTAATTACTCGTACATGAGAGCAGCTTCTTGTTTGGAGCAGTGTAAGGCGTTGTCGGCTTCTCATTGGTCGAGGTTTGTGGTTGGTGAGAATGTCAGAGTTGACCGTTCAAACAACCTCGTATGATCTTCTGCTGAACTTTCGAAAAGACTTAAGTAGCTGGGTCGCTTTACGTCGGATACGAGAGGCGCAAAGTCTCTGTCTTCTTCGACCGAGTCGGCCGACAAGGAATGTAACCTCGAGTATGTCACCGGGCGATCGCGAAGGTACCTGGGCTTGCATGAGTTCTTATGCCGATGACTTATCGGTCTTGGATTGGCTTCTACCGAGGTCTATTCAGTGATGATCGAAGAACGCAAGCGATTACACTGATGACATGGGGTTCTGAAAAGTATCTTCGGCAGAAGATCAGTTCAACAATTACCTCGTACAGGACTTAGACAAAAATATAAAAACGATTACAACAAGTCTAACCTATACATCAGCTAATCCTAACGACACAGAGGACTACTGATATCAGCTCGGTTTTGGAATCTTCAATTCCATAGTACTACTATGATTTCCCCCAATTTTCTTTTAACCACGAACAGCTGAGTATCATCTACTGACTCATATCCAACAACATATTTAGCACTAATAATTACATTATGTGATACAAAAAAATTAACAATATTTAATGCATATAAATGAATAGTATTATGCATAATTATGTTTAAGTTCATGCATATTTAGACTTTGATGAACCGAAATGTTAATTCACTATTTCTACAACAATGTAATTGTGCCCTGATACTTTAATTGAATGCATATAAATGAATATTATTATTCATAGTTATTTGAAAATATATACATATTTAGCACTAATAATTACATTATGTGATACAAAAAAAATCACAATGTTTAATGCATATAAATGAATTGTAGTATGCATAATTATGTTTAAGTTCATGCATACTTAGACTTTGATAAACCGAAATGTTAATTCACTATTTCTAAATCTTCGTGGAGAAGGGCATCGGGTTCGAGAACACGGCGGGCCGGCCGGTCACCAAGCGGTGGCGCTACGCACCTCCGGCGACTTAGGGTTGTACTACAGCGTCCACGTAGACAACCACCAGGACACTCTGTACGCCCATGCGAAACGATAATTCTTCCACGAATCCCGCATCAGTGGCACGATCGATTTCATCTTCGGCAACGCCATCGTCGTGTTCCAGAAGTGCGATCTGGTGGTGCGGAAGTCAGATCCGAACCAGGCGTGGGGCGGATGGCGGACAACAAGACCGACGTCACCATCATCCAAGACTGCCACATCATGGCGGAGTACTTCCTCGACGTGCAGCCGGCGTTAGACGCCTACCTAGGGCGGCCGTGGAAGAATTTCTCGAGGACGATCATCATGGAGTCCAACATCGACGGATTCATCAACCCCGTCGGGTGGGCGCCCTGGAGCGGAGACGTCTATCTGGATTAGCTCTACTATGTCGAGTATAACAACGAAGGACCCGGATCCAACAACCCAGAGAGACCGTCGGGTCGGGTCAAGTGGAAGGGTATTTACAAATTTGCCAACCGGAACGAAGCTTCGGAATTTACTGCTGCCAAACAGTTTATAAATGATGAGTGGGTCCTCATAACGGGAGCTCCGTACGACACTGAATTTATGAAACCTCCACCGCCTTAACAGTTTCGTACTTTCGTGTCTCTCGGCGATGAATCAAAGTCGCCCACAATATCTTTTAGAGGATCACTGAAATTAGTCTCAACAAATGAGTTTGGTGTTACGTTGGAGAATCATTAATAAAGTTTTGAATTTTTTCAAAAAAAAAAAAACCTAAACCCTGAACCCTAAACCCTAAAACATATATACTGCATCAAACGAACCTTTACATACCCTAGATTTTGAAACTTTGATTTTGAAGAACCAAAAACCATTACATACAGCAAAAAACCATTACATACAGCAAAGATTTTCCAAAATTAAAGACAAACCCTAATTGAGCCAAGATTATCATTCAATTAAAGCCAAAGTCAAAAACATTGTCGAGAACAATAAATTCGAAATCAACTTACACTTTGAGATGGATGGACGAGCTATGTTGTAGTTGAGCGAGGCTACCGAAAACAGTAGCTGTGGAGTTAGGTGAATCTCGACCTCCAGCTGAGAGATGATGAAAAACAACGAGAGATGAAGTTGGAAGAGAGAGGGGCAAAGGGCAAAATTGAATGTTCAACTGGGTGAGAGAAAGATGAGAGAGTTAATCTTGATTTGGGACAAAGTTATCTACATACCCTTAATGAATTTTTTCTTCCTTACTTTTTCCATTTATTTTCAACCAAAAAATCAATTTTAATGAGAGCCAATGATGGAATAAATGAAGGGAGGGGATTGGATCTCATATCTCATGGGAGGGAGATAATCTCAAAAGATCAATTTCACACACACACACACACACACACACACACACACACACACACACACACACACACACATATATATATATATATATAGGAGGAGGAGGATAAATTGATAACACCTCCTTAATGAGAGAAATAAGAACAAGATTCATTCATTCATTTTAGGTTTGTGTGGCTTAGATTGAATCTAGAATGAGTATTTTATGTTTCAAAATAAGTCATTAAGGGTAATATAGTCTTTTTGTATGTGATGCTTTATTAAATCTTTGTTTTGTGTTCAAAAAAGTAAATCACTATCTTCATTCTTCTTCTTTTCACTCGAAAATGAACACTTTATGATTTTTTATTGTTTCTTCCACGTTTTTTTTGCTGATTTCACCGACGAAATTGAATACTTAACGATTTTTTCTTGTTACTTCTCCTGTTTTCGTCAATATTTTTAATGCACATTTTGTGTGTTCTATGCACATTTTTTGTAATTTATATGCACATTTTGTGTGTGTTCTATGCACATTCTCTATAATTTGTATGCACATTTTTTATATGCACATTTTTCTATAATTTATATGCACATTTTTTATTTCTTCTATGCACATTAACTATAATTTGTATGCACATGTTTCTCGAATTTGTAAAACATTTGTTGAACTCCATATTCGAACTCTAGATGCGTACGCCCCCAACACCACCAATCTCGAACTCCAAATCTGAGACGTGTCTACACAGATCTGGAACAGATCTACATAAATCTAGGTGGATCTGTGCAGATATGGGGTAAGGAGAGAAGAGACGAGAAAGATAGAAGAGAGGGAGGAAGAACCGTCGCGGCAACTCCAAAGCTTATGTAGCGGACGAATCTACGCAAATCTAAAACGTGTCTACACGGATCGGAACAGATCTACACAAATCTAGAATGATTTGTGCAGATATGGGGTAGGGAGAGAAGAGACGAGAGAGATAGAAGACAGGGAGGAAGAACCGTCGCGGTGACTCCGAAGCTTCTGTCGCGACGATGATATAAGGCGGCGACGATGAACCTAGGCTATGATGATCGATGATGTGATTCAATGCAAATTCTAGAATTGTTTGTGAGAAAGAATAGAGGGAGAAATCGTGAGAAAATTTGAGAGAGAGAGAAAGAATAATGAAGATTTGAGAGAGAGAGATTGGGAGAGAGTATATAATTCTTATGCACATTTCATCCCCATAATACCCTTACTAATTCAAAAACTATTAAAAGAAACCCAAAAAAAAATTAAAATTTGTAATGATCTTGTCCATCCATTATTGTTGATCTATGGTACATAGGTATTCTCATTTCTCTCTATAGGGGTGTTCACCATATAGCCCCATATATATATATATATATATATATATATATATATATATATATATATATATATATATATATATATATCAAATCAAATCCATAATTAAATAATCAATAATATATTAATAATTTAAATATATAAAATCATCTAGTTCACAACCATCTAATAAGTAGATATCATATTCGATTATAATCAGTAGATATAGTGCATATAAAGGACTCTTCTATGATTTGTCATCTAGCCTTTGTTGAGTTCACAATCAAAATTTAAGTATTTTATTTATTTATGTTTAGGATAGAGAAATATATTTAGTGTAATATGTGAATTTTCAATAATTCTATCTTAACCAAAAATTCGAAATGTTCTAAAATATAGGATTTTGGTTAAATAAATATAAAAAGTGCTATTTTATTGGTTGGGGTTAAGAGTTTCGACTGAATTTAATTTAGATTCGTCAGTCTTTATAAGTTTTTACAACACACTACAACTAAAGACGCCCATAAAATTTTACGAACACGGTACAAGTAAAGACGCTCATAAACGCTCGGAAAGGCCCAACGCGAATAGCCTTTGTTAGATAATTGTCCATAAACGCTCGGAAAGGCCCAAACGCGTTAAATTAATACTACCTCCGTCCCATTATTATTGGCACAGTTCATTTCGGCACGGGAATTTTGGTAGCATAGTTTAAGTAGTAAATTTCAATGGCCCACCACTTCTCTCTCCACTTTAAGTCACTAATGACAATTAATGATTTCCTTAATTAAATTAAATGAATTTATGGATATTACAAAAATTCTTTATCGAATTTATTATTGGTACAGTTTTTTTTTTTTTTGATGCCAAAAATTATGTATCGAATTTATTTAATGAACTGAATTTATGGATAGAACAAAAACAAAAATTCTGTATCGATTTTTGTATCGAGTTTATGTATAGGAAAAAAAATTCAAACTAAATGAAAATACTGAATGAAAAATGGCGGCAGCTAAAATCCCACAAAAACTGAATGATAAACACACATGAAAAATTCAAAGTTGACATGCCAAAAAGAGGTGGCAGCTAAAATCCACTAATAGCCTAACAAAATTCAAAGTCTGCTGCCTTAATCTACCAGCAAAAATCATCTAAATAAGCAGAACATACATATTGCTAAATTGTCTATTACACAACAAGATAGAAATGGTGAGGGATAAAAATTTAACCGACGAAGAGCGAAATCAAGTCGTCCAATGGCTGCTGCAGAACTCGAAGGATGGCAAGGCGATCTACGGGAAGATAAAGGAAGCAACAGACAAGTTTAACTGCTCGAGGAGGACGGTCCATCGTCTTTGGGCTGATGCAAAAGAACAAAGAGACAATGGTAAGGCCATTCATCTTAAAAGCAAGAAACCAAAAGCATTAAGAAGAATGAGAGTCCACATAGATCTCGAATTGATTCAAAGCATCGATGTACACAAGCGATCTACAGTTAGGGGTCTTGCATCGGGCATTAGTTGTAGTAAAAGCACGGTGTGGAGGTGGGTAGATCATGGTATGATCAAAGCACACAGCAATTGTATAAGGCCTCATCTAACAACTCCTAACAAGATATAATGCCTTAGATTCAGCATAGAAGCCCTAGAGTTTGATCGGATTGTCAACATGATAAAATTCAAAAGCATGCATAACACCATACACATTGATGACAAATGGTTCTTCATTTCTCGAGCAAATCACAGATTCTACCTCACTCCTGGAGAAGTTGAACCACACCGAACTTGCAAGAGCAAGAAATTCATAACAAAGGTTATGTTTATGTGTGTTGTATGCAGGCCCATCTTCGGGGAAGATGGCACTGTCATTTTCGATGGAAAAATTGGAATATTCCCATTTACTGAAAGAGTCGCAGCACAGAGAACTAGCAGGAACAGGCCTGCTGGAACTCTAGAGACAAAACCCATTCAAAGTATAACTAAAGAAGTTATCAAGCTATGCCTAGTAAATAAGGTATGCACATTTGCTAAACTTTGTATGACATGTAAAAGTAGAGTATTAGAATGTGAGTTTGTGTCATTAGAAACAGAAAGCTAAGGTAGACAAATTCAATATCATGTAACTGTAACTTCATTATGCATCTTCAGAATTTTAGAATTTCAGAATTTCAGAATTTCAGAAACTGTAACTTCATTTATGCATCTTCAGAATTTCAGAATTTTAGAACTTCATTTATGTAACTGTAACTTCATTTATGCATCTTCCTAATCAGGCCAATTGTAATATGAATACAATAATTCAACTCACATTATGTTAATGACTTACAGATACTCCTGCCATAAGGGCAAAGTGGCCAAGATGTGCTAGCCGGCTAATCTTAATACAACAAGATAACGCACGGCCTCACATTAAGGATTCAGATGCTGATTTTAGGGCAGCAGCCAGTTTAGGTGGATTTGATATTAGACTAGTTAATCAACCACCAAATTCCCCAGATACTAATGTTAATGACCTAGGTTGGTTCAAGGCAATTCAAAGTATACAAGTGCAGACTGTTAGTCATAATGTGGAAGATTTGGTTGCTGTAGTTGTTCTCAGTTTTCATGAGCTCTCACCTATAACACTGAATAAGGTGTTCCTAAGCTTGCAAAGTTGTATGCTTGAGATAATGAAATTTAAGGGTGAAAACTCTTATAAAATCCCCCATTTGAAGAAAGATGCCCTAGCCAGACAAGAAAGGCTTCCAGTTGATTTGGTAGTTCCTAACAGTTTAGTAATGGAGTGTATCACATACATGATTGAAAACCAAGAGACAATTGCAGAGATGGAAATTATTCAAAATAGACTTGGGCTACTGATTGATGATTGGACAATTGGTAGATGAAGGTTGGCAGCAAAGAAATCTTTTGTATATGTATTAATATAAGTATTTATGCATGACTCTTTTGTATAGGTATTAATACAAGTAAATCTTTTGTATATGTATGGATTGTTATAAGTAAGGCTTTTGTAAATGTAGTAGTATTATTATAAGTAAGGCTTTTGATTATGTACAAATACAAGTAAGGCAATTAAATGTTCTTTTCTAGGGTAATAAACAAGACAGACACACAACAAAACACAGCACATAGGACATGCATAAACCTCTCAGTTTTCATCATTAAGAAATACACAGTCATAGAAGGCCAGAAGCCAAGATCAAGGCAATTAAATGTTCTTTTCTAGGGTAATAAACAAGACAGACACACAGCAAAACACAACACAGAGGACATGCATAAACCTCTCAGTTTTCATCATTAAGGAATACACAACCTTACAAGACCAGAAGCCAAGATCAAGGCAATTACATGTTCTTATCTAAGGTAATAAACAAGAAAGACACACAGCAAAACACAATACAGAGGACATTCATAAACCTCTCAGTTTTCATCATTAAGGAATACACAACCATAGAAGCCCAGAAGCCAAGATCAAGGCAATTAAATGTTCTTATCTAGGGTAATAAACAAGGCGGACACACAGATCAGTTTAGGCCAGAAGCTAAGTTCATAAATCCAAAGGTATAAATCTCTCCAATACAGCAATCAAGGCCACAAGCCAAGTTCAAATCATGTGTGCAAGGGTCTTATCATTTCATATCCCCATCTAAACACCTCCAACACATAGTCTCACCACACAAGACACAAAGGCCATGCATATAAAGAGAATAAGGGATTGATCTCACCAATTTTAAGTAAGCTGGAAGCCATATCCGTAGAAAGCTCTCGATTGTAGCTTTAACACATGGTCTTTCCATATAGGCCTTCAAGGCAGCCATCGACTCTTCATAAGCTAACACCATCTCAGCCTCCAACGCCGCCCGTGAGTCAACCGTCGGCGATGCCAACTCACAACCCATTTTTGTTTCTGGAACATAAGACTCTATTTCCATTTCTGGAACAGAAGAATCAATCCTTGTCTGTGGAACATATGACTCAATTTTAGTTTTTGGAATGAACTCTTCAAAATCCGAATCTGGATCCAAAGGTACCATCTCGGCCCGAATCAAGGCCGCAAGGCACGAGTCACTTTGGATCGGCGACGGATGTGAAGGCTCGGTGGTGGTTTCGCAAACAAACCGCGAAGGGGAGTTGGTGGCGTCGCCGGGACAGCTTTCTTCGCTCAGGAAACCAGATCCCCAAACCTTTTGGGCAACGACAGTAGTATCTGCTAAAGAATCGTTGGGATCCGTTGGATTCATCACGGCGAAGTGGGAAGATAGAACGCGAGAGAAGATTCAATCGCGGCGGCGGTGAAGAGTGATTAGGGTAAGAGAATGAGGAGAGAGAATAGGGTAAAGAGAGTAATGAGGAAAATAAATCGTAACATCAGTTTTTTAATAAATGTAATTAGTGGCTTAATTAAGAAGGTAATAAAGGGAGTCATTAGTTTTAAAAATTTTCCAAAAATAGAAACGTGCCAGTAATAGCGGGACGTCCATTTAGGGAAACTGTGCCGGTAATAGCGGGACGGAGGTAGTAGTTTTTAGATAAGAGTTGGACTTCTGTACATCCGGTTGCAGGTACAACCGGACGTTTACAGTTAAATACGCGCGATTTGCAATATGTTAACAATGCTATGGTAGTGCAGTTGGCTAAGTTGCTGGGCTCAAATCCCATATATCCGGGTTCGAGTCCCAGCAACGTAATTTTGAGTTTTTTTTTATTTTAATTGATATATTAATTTAAAAAAATGATACATTTGTTCATAAAAATTAATATTTTTATTTCAATTATTTTTTCAGATTAAGTTTGTCCTTTTTTTTTATAATGTTTTTTTTTTCATTTTAATTGATATATTAATTTAAAAAAAGTGATAAACTTGTTTTTAATAAGTAATATTTTATTCCAACCAATTCATATTTTTTCAAATTAAGTTTGTCCCTTTTTCATTTTAATTGATATATTAATTTAACAAAAGTGATAAATTTGTTTATAATAAGTAATATTTTTATTCCAACCAATTGAAAAGTATCATTCTTCCTTAAGAAAAGTATCATTCTTATTGAGCAATAATATCACATGTTGTTAACAAAAGTATCATTCTTCCTTAAGAAAAGTATCATTCTTATTGAGCAATAGTATCACATGTTGTTAACAAAAGTATCATTTTTCCTTAAGAAAAGTATCATTCTTATTGAGTAATAGTAGCACATGTTGTAAAGAAAAGTATCATTCTGTCTAAAGAAAAGCATCATTCCTATTAAGCAATAATATTTTTCTATGTTTTTACTGTACCCTAGAGGGGAAGTCTAAACCATACTTTTTTCTCCGGTTAAAAATGCTCGCGTTCCTTCGGAACACTCGCATTTTTAAAGGGTTTGGAAAATGCTAGCGTTCCTTTGGAACGCTAGCATTTCCAAACCTTTTAGTCGTGGAACTGCTACGGTATTTTTCCTTGTTTTTACTTGTACCCTGAGGGGAAGTCTAAACCCTACTTTTTTTCTACGGTTAAAAATGCTCGCGTTCCTTCGGAACACTCGCATTTTTAAAGGGTTTGGAAAAAACTAGCGTTCCTTCGGAACGCTAGCATTTCCAAACCCTTTTAGTCGTGGAACTGCTACGGTATTTTTCCTTGTTTTTACTATACCCTAGAGGGGAAGTCTAAACCCTACTTTGATTCATGACAAGTGATACATTAGTTAATATGAAGTGATACTTTTATTCAGAACAAATGATATATTCAGAATAATTGATACATTTTTCATATAAAGTGATATTTTTATCATCTCCACATATTTCCCTATCATGTAATTGAAAAAAAAAATAAAAAATATTGTATTTTTATTAACAAGAATACATTCTAAATACATATTAATTTTTTGAGTCATATATTATTTTTTTGAAAATAAAAAAAATAATTTTATTATATTTTTTTGTATTATAATGTAATTTAAAAATAAAAATTCAATTTTTAATGTTAAAAAAAAGGTTTGTTGGTGATGTAATTGAAAAAAATTATATATATTATATTTTTATTAACAAGAATAAATTCTAATGTACATATTAATAGTTTTTGAGTCATTATTTTTTTGAAAATAAAAGAATAAATTTATTATATTTTTTTGTATCATATAATTTGAAAAAAAACAAATTAAATTTTTAATGTCAAATTAAAAAAAACGAAAAGAATAAATGTTGGGTGATGATTCAATCCTCAGCATGATCATACTTGTGGGAAATGACTCTATCTTCTATACTGAATCACGCTCAGTAGTCTCGTGCTCTGAACTGTTGAGAAGATTTGAAGATCCCAAAACCCTATCTGATTGGTGAACCATTCCTTTGTGTTCGTATTTGTCGCTGAGGTTTCAGACTCAGTAGACACTCTGCTCTGGTCAAGGCGCTCAGTAGCTCATCAGCCTCAGCACCAGTGTAGAAGACTCAGTGAATACCTGGACTCAGCAGAGCAAGATATCGAGAGAGTAAGTTGAACTCGGACTCGCGAGAGTAGTTCACCTGGACTCGTAGCCGATCATCGTAGACTTATCTCGGCGAGTCTATCTATCGAATACAAGGTCGGACTCAAGCAACGGCAGATAGTCTTCGAGGATGTCGAGAATCTTTTGAAAGACAATCAGCATTGTCATGTACGAGGAAGAGAGAAGTCAGCTTCAGTCTGTCTCGAAGTTTGTGCTGTCTCAACCACTCCATCCATCTCGACGAATAACAAGCATACACGTGTCTTCTCACCTGCTAAAGCTGCAGTCAACCTTTTACCTAAAAAGGTGGGAAAGTACACTGTTACCTACACCAAAAGAGCCGTTTGCTACCAAAAAGAGAGAGAGAGAAGAAGAAGAAGATCGTCTCCAACGGATCTATTTCAATCTCTGCTCTATAAATAGAGGGATCATTCAAGATTTGAAAAACGGGAGAATGCGCGCACCTAGAACACGAGAGAGCATTCAAACGAGCGAAATTAACGACTAAGTCTTCCGCAAGAATCAACCAATTTATCTCCGGCAAAAGACTACATCCAGCTCAAAAGGAACCAAGCTGAACCGACATAAGCTTCTAGTATCCAAGCGACTGACACGTACCTATAGCTAAACCCTCACTGTTCGTCGCTCTAGATAGCCGCATTCTCGTTCCTTATCCCTCTAACCCTAAGCTCACTTGCTATATCCATAGCTTAGACGAAGGAGTTCACATTTGAACCCAATCCTTATTGTATAAGGACTCCTTCACTGTTGGAGAAGTTTGTCAAACACTTTAAGTTTGATAGTGTTGTAAACTGAGACTTGGATCGATATAAAAACCAAGACGCGGCTTTGCCCAGCTGTGCAAGCCGACCGAGACTAACTCGGGATAATAAATAGCCTCCCGATCATTCGGGACAGTGGACGTAGGATTTGAGCGATATCCGAACCACTTTAAAAATCATGTGTCTCTTTATCGCTTTCTTAATCGTTGCATTAATTTTACTATTCATACCGAACATCATATTTAAAATCAATCAACCTGTCTCAAAGATACCGAACTTTTAAATCTACGAACCGAGACTTACAACGTTTTCTCACAAAAACCGATTTGGGCCTACACTATTCCGCGCACCGAACTCTTACCGTAGATACGAATTCGACCTAGTCGGTTAGCGGATCTCGGTGAGTCGGCACTCTTAGCCTTTAACTCGATTCGTAACGGTTGTGCGGTTCGTCGAACATGCTTTCGATCGGACACCATCCCGAATAGGACTGTTCAAGTTCGAAGTTGAGAAATCGAATCGAGTGTATTCACCCCCCCTCTACACCCGACCGTACACTCGGGACCAACAATTGGTATCGGAAGCGGGAGTTCTTTGAGACTCTTGTCACTTTGAGACCGGTCTATTCGAACGGATCCGAGGGAAAACGTTTTCACCGCATATCACTCTACATTCATATCATTATTCTTCATGGCTGATATGTCAGGTATAAGGATGGTACCTATGTTCTCGGTGGAGAACTACGGAGTATGGCGAGTCAGAATGGAAGCACATCGACGTCCCTCCATTGAGTATGATCAAGTGCTTGAAGATGGACCTATCGTTCCCATGATCGATAGTGTCGTAACTTCGAGACCAAGCTCAAGGAGGAGGAATGGTGGACCGGAAGAAGATTCCCAAAGACGAAGTCTCTTCACTCCCGAGGAGAAGAAGCTTCACAACTTAGACCGTGTTGCCGTAAAACGCCATACCGACCACCCTTAGTGATTCTTATCTTGGCGGGGTTCGGGAATGCAAGACCGTTAAAGAACTGTGGGATGCTCTTGCGCTACTGAGTCGAGGGACTCAGAAGATTAAAGCCAACAAATTAGCGCTGGAACTCCAAAAGTTGGAAAGCTTGTCTCTCATGCCCGGGGATAAAATCGAAGATCTAAACGTCAGATTTACCAATCTGATGAACTCTATCAATGGGCTGGGAAAGACATTCAGCAACCGAGAGATGAATCGAAGATTCGAGGGCACCGCCGGATGGACACCTGGACACCTTTTGCCACTCTATTGCGACATTCGACTTAGATGCCGTGTCTCCCGACCATATCTTTTCGGAATTACAGGGCAGAGGAGTTTGAGTTCGACGACCTCAAAGAAAGCAGAGTGAAGCCGACATAAAAATCGACCATGCTTTCAAAGCATCAGTCAGCACAGCATCTCCAGCAACGAGCAAAAGGACGAGTAAGACTGAACCTTCACTCAATGATCTACAAGAAGGAAGTCTCGCTCGAAGTATGCGCTGCCCGCCGTAAAGTATCCGAAGGAGGAGGAGCGACGCAGGAAAAGTGACTAAAGCCTATCGGGAAACGAAAGGTAAGTCAAATTATATGTCGAAACACACTCCTGACTCACAATCTTCTGAATGCAGAAAGAAAGATGACTCAGAACCATCAAAGAATAGTGAAAGCAAAGAAGAAAGAGTCATCGCTTGTTACAACTGCAAGAAGCCGGGACATTATCAGTATGATTGTCCTGAGCTCAGTAGTGCTGAACGCGCAGCACGTAAGGCAAGGAGAGAGGTCGACTCCTTTATGGATTCATCTGACGATGAAGCAGCTTTCATGGCCTTAGAGCTTGAAGCTGAAGAATCAGCTGAAAAGTGCATGATGGCGGCGAAGAGGATGAGGTAAATTCTCATGAACCACTTAACTCCTCTTCACATTGCACACACGACACTATTTCAGGTGCGAGATGAGAATTTGGACGTCGCGACCGCATACGAAGAACTGCTCGACGAACAAATTCGGATGAGTCGCAGCCTCAAGCAAGACTCTTCGGGAGTTGGATACCCCGAAAGTAGAGAATCGGAGACTTTCTCGGGAGAGTCGAGTTGCTACGAGGCCGAAGGACTTGTGTTGAGACTCGGGGGAGGAGATAAACTCTCGATGGCCAAGTCTCAAGCATCAAGAAGATCGGATTTCAGTTTTGACCAATGACTTGACTCGTAAAGATATCGAATCGAGTCTGCCGAAGCAAGAAATGTCGGGACTTCAGACCGAGCACGACACACTGAAGAAGAGTGATGATGTCTGGAGGAGCCTGATGAGTGAGAGGTACATGGTTGCTGAGAAGAAATTAGAGGCTATGCTAGCAAGCAATAAGCCAAAGCACTGCAAGGAAGGACTTGGATTCAGCCAGGGAGCTTCCTCATCCGCCCAAGACACTCGGAAGTACGGCTTGCCGATAGGTTTGTTCAAGGGGAGACTATGAACGCAAATATAATGAACCCCCTAGCAAAGAACAAACAGAAGATGAAAGCACCTCATCCCACACATCAGCATTCTGACAAGAAGATCAGTGCCAAGAAACCCCAGTTCAGTCAAGGGGGAACCAGCAAATCAAAATTGGCGGATCAAGATGGACCTCCAAAGGCGACACATCCGGCTCGGTATGGGTCATACTATTATGAACCTATAGTCGAAGAGGCTCCAAAGGTCGAAGAAAAAGAAAGCCACACGAAGGCTAAGGTCGGCAGTCCACCAACTCGGAAGATCGGGACTCCCGAACCTCGGAAGCCTCGGAAGTCACCGTGACCGGTCCAGGTGGTCGGATATGTTGACTCCAGGTGGAAAGAATATGTCCGAAACCACCGGGGTTGTTAGACAGATTTGGGTTACTAAAACTAACATCTAAGGACCCAAAATCAAAAATAAAGGGTACCCGAATATAATTCCGTCTTGCGAGTGCGTAAAGACCCATGGTATGTGGACGCGGATGCTCAAGACACATGACATACCAAAGAAGTCTCACAAGAATTATATCACCGAAGAAGGACCCGAATTGAGTTTGGAGACAATGCAAAAGGCTATACCGAGAGGATATGGAACACTCGGCATTGGAGCCGCTAACGTTCCAAGAGTATCATATGTTGAAGGACTTCAAAGCATAATCTTCTCTCTGTTAGTCAATTTTGTGATAACTCAAATAGAGTGATATTTGACGCCGGTTTCGTGATGTTATTGATAAATCCACAGGGAAAACTCGTGTTATCGGGTTTGCGTGAAAGAACATATATGTGGTCGATCGGAACTCGGTGAACACGAAGCTTGCTTATCTGGCAAAGAATGACAACCGCACGGGGTGGCTATGGCACGTAAGACTCAGCCATCTCAACTTTAAGACGCTCAACAAGCTTGCAAGAAACACTCTAGCAAGGGACCGCCGAATGAAGTATTCAAAGCAAAGACACTCGGTGTAAAGCATGTCCGAAGGGAAAGCAAACAAGGAATCAAAATTCTCCAGTTCCATCGCCTTCCACGGATGGAATTCATCAGCTGCTACATATGGATTTGTTCGGTCCAGTCTCCCCAGTGACGATCAGAGGCAGAAAATAAGCATTAGTGGTCATAGATGACTACTCGCGCTACACATGGGTCATATTCATTGCCAACAAGTCTGACGTCAAAACAGAGTTACCAACGCTTCTGAAAAAGCTCAGTGTCGAGAAGAACACCAAGATAAGAAAAATACGTTCAGACAGAGGAACTGAGTTCCTTAATTCCATGGTAAAGGAGTTACGCAAGCGGAAGGAATAGAGCATGAGACTTCACCGCACGCACACCTCGGCGAGAATGGAGTTGCTTCGAACGAAAGAACGGAACTCTAAAAGAGGCAAGCAAGGACTCTACTCGCAGACTCAGGACTCCCAACCAAATTCTGGGCAGAAGCTACTGATGTTGCATGTTATACTCAGAATAGATCTCTACTGACAAAGCAGCATAAGCGGACACCATATGAACTATGGAACGGCAGGAGCAATAACTCAAATTCTGAATCTGAGGACATCAAGAAGCTACAGGATCTAAGCTTAAAAGACAAATCTGAAAAGATCCAGCTATGTTGGGATGATAATTCAGACGAAGAAACTGAAGACAAATCTACTGAATCTCAACCAGCTGAGCAAGTAGCTGAGCGATTGATTCTCCCGAACGGAATCAATCCCGGGTAACTCGAGGTCGATGAGGAAACCGTAGAGGTAATTGAGACCACTACTGAGAATAACAACTCGGGGGGGAACATCTAGTAATGTTCCCGAGCTGAATGCCCCCGAACCCGGTGACTCGAGTAGATCATACTCTTATCACCGAAATTCTTCAATCTCGAATAGTACAACCGAAATGCCTAACTCACCTACTATACGTGTTGAACAAATTTCGGATGAAGAGTTAAAACATCGTAGATCGTGGCTAGATGCTCACACCGGCCGATCTTATAATTGGAGATCCTTCGCACATGTCAAGACAAGATCCAGTTCTCGTCAAGGAGAAAGCGCATTATTTTCCCGCTTCTTGTCTCATCGAAGAGCCTCGGAATATTGAGGATGCACTTAAAGATGCCGACCGGATCATTGCTATGCGAGAAGAGCTGAATCGGTTCACGAGAAACGAAGTATGGGAGCTTGTAGACGGACCCGGCATCAACATGTCATTGGAACCAAATGGGTCTTCAAAAACAAGCGAGATGAAAACAACGTTATAGTCGGGAACAAAGCAAGGCTCATGGCTAAAGGCTACCGTCAAGCCGAGGGAATAGATTTCGATGAAACATTTGCTCCGGTTGCAAGATTGGAGGCCATAAGACTATTCCTTGCCTACGCAACACATCAAAGATTCAGAGTCTATCAAATGGATGTGAAGTCTGCGTTCCTGAACGGCGTGCTGAAAGAAGAAGTCTATGTGGAACAACCGCCCGGCTTTCAGCAGGGACATCAAGTATATAGACTCAGAAAGGCTCTGTAAGGGTTAAAACAAGCACCCAGGGCTTGGTACGATACCACTGTCCCGAGTTTCTTCTTCGTAAAGGTTTTCGGAAAGGCACGATGAGACCGCACTCTATTCAGCATTCGACTGGAAGAAGACTTATTACTTGTGCAGATCTACGTGGATGACATTATATTCGGATCAAAGAATGTCATCATGTGTCAGTAATTTGAAAAGATGATGAAGGATAAGTTCGAGATGTCGATGATGGGAGAAATGAACTACTTTCTTGGTTTTCAAGTCAAGTAATCCGAAAAGGGAACGTTCATCAACCAAGGCAAATACACTCGAGACCTCATCAAAAGATTCGGTTGCACATCCGGCAAATCAATCAAGATCCCGATGAACACGAATATGAAGATAGATCTTGATAAAGAGGGAGTATCGTAGACCAAACCGAATACCGTGCTATAATTGGTTCTTTATTATATCTAACAGCTACTCGTCCCGACATAACTTATGCTCGTAGGTGTCTCGTGCTCGATTTCGGGCGAATCCCAAGCGTAGTCATATGGACTCAAGAAAGAAGATTCTCCGCTATCTACGAGGAACACCGACATGGGTTTGTGGTATCCAAATGATGATAATATTGAACTAACTGGTTATTCCGATGCCGACTATGCATGATGTAGAATAGACCGAAAATCAACTTCGAGAACATGTCGGTTCCTTGGCAGCAAGCCGATCTCATGGTTTTCAAAGAAACAAGCACTCGGTGGCCACGTCGACTACCGAAGCCGAATACATGGTCTTGGAAGTTGTTGCGCCCTGATCCTTTGGCCGAGACAAAGGCGAGAGACTATGACGTCATTCGGAATGAAGTGCCGATTTTACTGCGACATGCACGGTGCTATTGCAATCACTCGGTAACCCCGTACTTCACACGAGATGCAAGCACGTGGACATCGGACATCACTTCATTCATGACCATGTCGAGAAAAAGGATATCGGGATGGAGAAGATCCATACCGACAAGCAACGGGCCGATATACCGACCAAGCCTCTAGGCCGAATCCGATTCGGAGAACTTTCGGTAGAGCTAGGTTCTGTTGGACCCTACCGACCCCGGTCAATGAGAGGTTTCGAGGAGAGAGACATTTCAAGTAAGGGGGAATGTTCACTCTCGATCGATACATTCAGTACGAAGAGACGTAAAACCATCTACACGAGGTATCGGTGACTACTATGTTCGGTGACGGGTTTGCGTATCTCTACTCAGTAGTAATTTAATACAACAGTACCTTGCATTTATGGCAAAGATTCAGCATGACATTAATATTTTTGGTTTGTCTTTATTATTAATGACTCACATTTAATGCACGACATTCCATACATAAGCTTCTGTCGAACTCGCACGCATTTAATGCATGTCTTTTCACGATTACTACTTAGGCTATTTTACAACCGGCTTTGACTTAGGCGCCTTTTGTGATCATTGCCTATTTTTAACTTCTAATCTTAACCGTCCATATCATAAAGCAAGTTTACATTCAGCCTTCGATCAAAAACCGTTCATCTTCATAGTTGATATATATATTCGATCATATCTTTGAAACCGCTATTAGCATACTTCATAACTTGCAAATTCCGAAAAATCCGAGATCTGCATTCGCAATCCTTACTTGCAACTTCACTCTCAATCTTATCTCGAATTTTATCTATTGGTATGCTTATATCTCGTTAATGTATTTGTTATATGTTTCAGATATCGCATTGTACAAAGACCTTTGTTCTATCCAAGAAACGGTACTGATTCATTTCTTATAACAGGTACAATGGCGGACACCAATATCTCTATGATATCTCCGGCGGATATGCGAGAACATTCTCGGAGAAGGATCGCGTGTGGTTTGAACCCACCATGGATTTCTATTCATGCGATCCGGAGTACATGGACGATATATTCTCGGCTCCGCGCGAGTCGTGGCCGGAGAAATTTCGTCTAGGAGGCCTTCGTTCTTCCTCCCGAGACAAGTTGCGTAGCTGTACTTGAATTCGGTACGCAGGTGTCCGGAGACATAGTGGCGAGGTTTGTTGCCCATTCTATCCAAAACGCCACTACGATGCTGAAGCGATGTCCATCAAGGATGCTTTGAAGCGGAGTTTTGATACGCCCTCCGAAGGGACCAAGATGGATCGGGTACGAGAGACGACCAAGTTGATGAATATCTTACCGTCTTCGTGGAAAGCCCACTACTTTGTAGAGTGCTTTTCCGAAGAACACCATGTTGCCTCGGTTCGGGGCACTTGCTTATATAGTGACGCAGCCTCGACAAGCCAAGCGGTGGTCGTTTGACCAGTGTCGAGGCCTAAGATTTAGATGATGATGGCCATATACGACCGAGCCCGGATAAATTGGACGGAGTTCTTTCTCCGAGAATTCTTGGCTTAGGCCGCTAAGTTCGACAAGGCATCGAACATGCCGAGCGCAAAGGGCAAATTGTTGTATGGACTCAAACCGTCCATCATGATCGAAGATTTATGTGGATTCGAGCCTATCACCTACGGTGACAAGGAGTACTTCAATGTGAAGAAGGTCGAGATTTCACAACAAGACGGCCGCGCTTCGGCAGATAAGGTCGGGACCCTCGGCAGTCTCTCCGCAATCAAAGTCTCGAAGAGCTACGCCTACAAAGAAAAGAACCCCTCTCGCTAAAACTCCTAAGGCACCGGCAAAGAAACCGAAGAAAGCCGTTGAGGTGCCGCCATCGAGGAGGGTCGGAAGTGCTCGCCGAACAGGCTCCCGAGAAGACTACTCGGCCCATGCACTGGTTGATGAGTCCGAGTCTTCGAGAAGACTCGGTCGACTGGAGAAGATCGTTTCCACCGAAAGGGACCAAGGGGATTCTTACGAAGCTCGGAGCGCAGATATTCGGCGCCTAGACAGCCCCCCTTCGTCCCTCCACTCGGCTCGGTCCCTCCAATCGAAGAGCGAGACTTCACACATAGACTTGGAGTCGAGACCGCATCTCGAAGGTGAATCAATCGGGATGGAAGCTTCAATGATCGTCTCTGAGAGCTTCCCGAGAGATCATCCAGGTTCATTCCAGAGCTTGCCGACCATTCGGATTTGCTCGTCCTAGCCAAGTCGGCAAGGCTCCATATGATCCTACGCTTTCGGGAGTGGCCTCGGCTTCAACGCCTTGTTCTACACTACTCCCGTCGCAGCCTACACTTGGAAGAACCGAGATTGCGTGAGGAAATAGGCTATTCGTAGCCCGAGAATCTCAACACGCCTGGAGAATCTAAGGGCAGCCATGCTTGCAATTGTGTGCCGATCGACGCCAAGCGACCGGCTCGCCGCCCTCGGATGGGTCGACCACGACGGTCGGGACCCGCCTGATTCGAGCCCCGGAAAGCCGATGAGGGACATCCACGAGGACAAGGATACCCATACCGAAGCAGCACCACCTCTCGGTATCCTTGGTCCCGAGAAGTCCAAGGCCGGTGCTTCGTCCTCGCAGAGCCCGCTCGGCTCTTCTTGCGCGATCGACTTTCGAAGCGGCGCCCGGCCCGGACCGCAAAGAGATCTCGATCACTGGCAAAAGCCTTAACCGCCCAAGGGATCAAAAATCGAGATCTTGCGAAGGTTATCCATAGGACATGGAAGCGGATCGCTCAAGCCACGACTAAAGAACTTCGAGGGGTGAAGTCTTCGTCTCTTCATCGACCGCCCCCGATGTTTCCGCGCTTATTTCGTAAGCGTTGGCTCAGAAAGCAAGTCAAATTCGAAGCTCAGCTCAAGATCTTTCGAGGAGAGCCAAGCCAAGCTACTTGATGAATTTTTGGCTTCTAAACCGGCTCATACCGACGCTATCACCGAACAATCCGAGGCTACCGAACAAAGACTTGAGAATATCCAATCGGCCTTGGAAGACAAGATCACCGAGAAGCCGAAAGACTTCAAGGAAGCAAATGACCTCTCTCACAAGCAAGCACAAGGAAGACCTTACCATGGAGAGGAACGAGTTGCATGAGGCTCGACTAAGCTCCACGATCGTCTTGATGAGCCGTCAACCTCCTACAAAAGTCCGAAGAAGTCAGGCCCTAGTCCCTACCCCGGTGCTCATTGATGATGCCAAAAAGGGGGAAAGTGAAGGAAAAAGGGAAGGAAAGAAGAGTACCGAGAAGCCGACTCAAACTCGGTCTCGAAGGGTGAGGCCCGTGGTGTTTCGGCTGCGAGCACACCGAAACCGGCCCAAGTGGCTCGAGACCCCAGCCAGACTACTCGGGCAACCCGGACTCCCAAAGACATTATTAAGGAGGTTGCTAAGTACGCTGAACAAGGCGGTGGAGGACTCAGAAGAAGAAGAGGCTCCTCTTCCACCACCAGTTCAAGAAGGCAAGGGCAAACAGAAGCTTAAAATTCCAACCCCTCCAGCAAAGCGATTAAGGTACATATCTGCTGAGGAGGAAGCCCAAATAGCTGCGGATGAGAGACTGGCCAGAGAAATTGCAGAGGCCGAAGCAGCTAACAAGCCAAAGTCTAAGCCTGCCAAAGGAAAGACTAAAGCCCCATCCAGAGGAGGAAAGAGAACTGCTAGGATCGCCTCCGAGAAAGCTCATCATAACGAGATGAAGAGGACGAGAGAAAAAGAAAAGGAGCAAGGCGAAGAAGAGTACCGAAAGGCGGTGGTACATCCAAATCTAGATCTAGTACCCCTGCTGAATCAGAACAAGCTCCTCAGAAGCCTCAAGAGCAAGATGCAGAAATTGAAGAAATCTTTGCTCAGATGGATAGATATCTCTACAGAGGAGAGGAAGCTAGACAGATAGAGGCTGCCAGACAGAGGATACATTTGGCAGACCTTGAGGCACTCAGGAAGCGTCGAACAAGAGGCCGAGCCGAGAGTTCCTTCGAAAGCTGACATTCCTTATCGATACAGAAGGTTCAGGAAGCCAAACGATCTGAAAACACATAGATGGCCGAGATCAGACGAATGGATGCCTATTCAGTTCAATCAGAGATGGGAATCGGCCAAGATAGAGTTTATCAAGAGAAATTATTTCTGGCGATTCTGGCCTGAAATGTCTAAGGCTGATGCCTATGTCGAGTGGATGACCATTACTGAACCCGATCTTTACCCATATATGCACAGAGCAGTAACTGAAGGGGTAGTAGTCAGCGTTCCTGAAGCAAGGATCATTCCTCCACCCAGAAGACAAGACGACTCAGTACATCTCGGAATGATTGAACAAGAAGTGAAGAATGATGCGTTGAACAGAGGACTAGAACAAGATGATCCAGCAGACTTCGCCGATTACCTGAAGCTGAGGAAGAACACGTTCAGAATGTATGGAGTCCCACTGCCTGAAGATCAATCCCAAGGTTTCATGAATAGGATTCAGCAGTTTAAGGGATCTCCTTCTGAAGTTCTCCTTTAGCTTAGCAAGACTTGTAATGTACTGAACTATTTATTATATATATACAAATCTTCTTTTGGCTCTGACAACTACTTGTTGTCTAAATAGCCGTGTTTGCTTTATGCTTTAACACTCAGAATCACTGAAGTGATCACTGACACACACACACACTTTGTTTATTTACTTGTCAGTTTTTGATCGGTTAGATCTCTGATAGACTAGACTTTCGGAGAGTTATTATTTCTCTTATGGGGAAATTGTTGCATGGGGGAAATTATTGTAAAGGGGGAAATTGTTACGCCCCGTCTCCCTCGTAGTCTAGCACTTACCGCACAACTCCACCGATCCTACTTGTAATATTTGTAAGGAGCCTCGTTTACGAGTAAGTTAGTGTTTAGCATAGTTGATAAGACATAGATGATAGGTTTTGGCATCATCAAATAGGGGGAAATTGTTGGGTGATGATTCAATCCTCAAGCATGATCATACTTGTGGGAAATGACTCTATCTTCTATCATGAATCACGCTCGGTAGCCTCGTGCTCCGAACTCGTTGAGAAGATTTGAAGATCCCAAAACCCTATCCGATTGGTGAACCATTCCTTTGTATTCGTATTTGTCGCCGAGGTTTCGGACTCGGTAGACACTCTCGCTCCGGTCAAGGCACTCCGTAGCTCATCGGCCTCAGCACCGGTGTAGAAGACTCGGTGAATACTCGGACTCAGCGGGAGCAAGATATCGAGAGAGTCGGTTGAACTGGACTCAGCGAGAGTAGTTCACTGGACTCGCAGTTGATCATCGATGAGACTTATCTCAGCCAGTCTATCTATCGAATACACGGTCGGACTCAAGCAACGGCGGATAGTCTTCGGGGATCGTCGAGAATCTTTTGAAAGACAATCAGCATTGTCATGTACGAGGAAGAGAGAAGTCAGCTTCCTGTCTCGAAGTTTGTGCTTGTCTCAACCACTCCATCCATCTCAACGAATGACAAGCATACACGTGTCTTCTGCTAAAGCTGCAGTCAACCTTTTACCTAAAAAGGTGGGAAAGTACACTGTTACCTACACCAAAAGAGCCGTTTGCTACCAAAAAGAGAGAGAGAGAAGAAGATCGTCTCCAACGGATCTATTTCAATCTCTGCTCTATAAATAGAGGGATCATTCAAGATTTGAAAAACGGGAGAATGCGCGCACCTAGAACACGAGAGAGCATTCAAACGAGCGAAATTAACGACTAAGTCTTCCGCAAGAATCAACCGATTTATCTCCGGCGAAAGACTACATCCAGCTCAAAAGGAACCAAGCTGAACCGACATAAGCTTCTAGTATCCAAGCGACTGACACGAACCTATAGCTAAACCCTCAGCTGTTCGTCGCTCTAGATAGCTGCATTCTCGTTCCTTATCCCTCTAACCCTAAGCTCACTTGCTATATCCATAGTTTAGACGAAGGAGTTCACATTTGAACCCAATCCTTATTGTATAAGGACTCCTTTCACTTTGGAGAAGTTTGTCAAACACTTTAAGTTTGATAGTGTTGTAACCGAGACTTGGATCGATATAAAAACCAAGACGTGGCTTTGCCCAACGGTGTAAGCCGACCGAGACTAACTCAGGATAATAAATAGCCTCCTGATCATTCGGGACAGTGGACGTAGGATTTGAGCGATATCCGAACCACTTTAAAAATCCTGTGTCTCTTACTGCTTTCTTAACTGTTGCATTAATTTTACTATTCATACTGAACATCATATTTAAAATCAATCAACTGTCTCAGCATACTGAACTTTTAAATCTACTGAACTGAGACTTAAAACGTTTTCTCACAAAAAACCGATTTGGGCCTACACTATTCCGCGCACCGAACTCTTATCGTAGATACCGAATTCGACCTAGTCGGTTAGCGGATCTCGGCCGAGTCAAGACTCTTAGCCTTTAACTCGATTCGTAACGGTTATGCAGTCTTTGAATCTGCTTTGATCGGACACCATCCTGAATAGGACTGTTCAAGTTCGAAGTTGAGAAATTGAATCAGGTGTATTCAACCCCCCCCCCCCCTCTACACCTGACCGTACACTCGGGACCAACAATAAATTTATTATATTTTAATGTCAAATTAATATATTTTGAGTCATTCGGATGTTGCTAGGTCTCAAACCCACGTCTCTCATGTGAGAGCCCAGCAACACACCAACTGCGCTACATGAGCGTTTGTGCTAGTATGTACATTAATATTGTATTTAGCTTATGCAGTCGGTTGCACCTGCATTCGGTTGCACTAAAGTTTTTGAGTTTAGATGAGTTAATTGTCTCTGCTCGGTCTATGAGTTTAGATGAGTTAATTGTCTCTGCTCGGTCTATTCGAATTTGCTAGATAATTGTTTCTCTCCTCGGTCTTTTCGAATGTTGTTATTACATATTTATTTAGAGAGAGAACATGTCTATTTAGAGAGAGAGGAAAGATTAATAAATTATGGAGGACTACGACAAGTGGAAGATAACTAATCTCGAAGTCTGTATATGTATCTGAAAACTCGATTTTGATAGAATATATCAAACCACTAATTTCGAATACATGTATATACACTAAAGTGGTAACACATTATTTATGCATTATATATATTTGGTGTGCATTTAAATAGCAACTGCAAATTTAGAGAATGTGTCATTAATTAATAAAAAAATATACGCGTGTTTTTTAGGGGTGGCAAAGGCTTTTGCTGATTTATAGGGCCAGGGACCAAAAAATGTTAAGCCCGGCCCAGCTCCGGGATTTTGGGCCGGCGGGGAGCGCTTAAGTCGTGTATTTAATTATTATTTTTAAAATAAATTGAGAGTCGGAAAAAAAAAAGATAAATTAATTCTGATATGGAATTAAGTTAGAAAACAACTCGTATCGGAAGCATGCTTTGTCTGACTGAATTCCTACATGAATGGACTTCTAGGCTGGCATGCTTGACATTTGTTACTCCTTTCATTGTTTGTTTGTGATCCTCTTTTCTTGTATAATTCAATAGATATTTTGTCCTTTCATAATTGTAATTTATTTGATGGTGGTGGACATAGCTAAATGGAACAAAAATTGTGAAATTGTAATGATTCGTATATAAAAGAATTATTACAATATGAAAAAGAACATATAATGCAATAAAAAAGGAAAAAAAGAAGAAGATGGGCTAAATTACACAACCAAAAAACTACTGCCACTGAAACCGTGTAAAATAAAAAGAAATAAAAGTGGAAGAAACCATTTGCAGTACAATATGTGTGATGCTCTTGGTGTGGGATGGGGGGTGGGGGCCAATATACATAGTGCAACTCATAATAAAAGTGGGCTATTTATTTTGTATAATTCTCTTTTTGAGCTCAAAAAATTAGACAATATTATTAATCTAATAGAAAATTGGGCGGGCTTTGAGCAGTCTTTTTTGGGCCCAAAACTCTGGGCTTTTTAGGCCCAAGTCCTATAAGCCCAGTGGGCTCTCAAGGATGTCGGCCTGATTCATTTCGGATTTCTATTTTGCAGCCCAACTTAGCTTAGGATATGGGTACCACGGGCCGGCCCATCGGGTAGGACCCATTTTGCTGCCCTGTTTTGTGTGGGTTTGAAGTTCAGTATGTTAAATTGCACAACTTCTCAAAAGTTGGGTATATTTTATTAATTATTTTTATTATTAATTAATACAATATATATATGAGTTTGAAGTAGATTATGTTAAATTGTACAACTTCTCAGATTAAAAGTAGGGTTAACGGTATTAAATGTAATTAATCAAAACAAACATGAAAGTAGTATGTTCGAGTTTTTTTTATATTTTTTTTCAAAAATACTTGTATATTATTGAAAAATTAATTGTCAAACAATTTTTAACTAGATTTTTTTTTCACATAGCAAAGAAAAATAAAGTGAACAAATATAGACCATATCCTTACTAAAATAACAAGTCTAATTTCTAGTTGAGATCAACTATGAATGAAGAGAATTAGTAGTATTGTCTATTTATGTTTTTTTAGGAAAAAGAAAGTTGTGTGAGAAATAAAATGTTATTTTTCATAATTAATCTTCTAATAATTTTGTTTTGACAAAAAATCCTTAATGGTCGGTTCTAAAATGAACTTCATCCGTCTCATTAGTAGTGTCTCATTCCTTTTGTGCACGATTATTAGGAAAATGATATTATGCGATGTGTATTGCTTGACTTTTGAGTGGTTGATTCTTGTCCACATATTTTTTTCTCTTTTTTAAAAATAAGACACTTTTAATGAAATAATTAAAAAAAATGAGACAATACTAATAAGACTAAGAGAAGGTTTTTGTTAAGTAAGTTTAAAATAGCACACTTGAGCTAACGACGCCGTATAGTCGAGCCTAAAATACGTAAGCCCTCGCCAGGCCCAGCTCGTTGTTAAATTAAAACCCCTTACGTAATTATTTCTCTCCTCTCTCTTTTCGATCGCCGCAGATTCTCCCGTCGCAGCATTAAGACTAGAGGGAGAGAGATTAACATAGTATTTAGTAAATTATGGTTCACTATTATTATACGGGCGAGGAAGATGATAGCTATTTGTCCGATCAAGAGACGGAGTCACTCGACGGACTCGACAACGACGACAACTACGCGGAGTTTGTTCCGCGCAAAACCCCTTCTTCGAAGGTATGCACAGCTTTACGTGAGTATTTGAGAATGCACGTTAAAATAATTCGTTTGTAAGGCAGAATTTAGTTGTTCCTGTGTGGAATTTGATTAAGTTTGAAAGAACGATGGGAAATTCAATGAGTGAATTCGCAATTTTTAATCTTGCACACAGCACATTGATAACATGAAGAAAAGTCTGAGTTTTTATTATTAGTTTTCTTGCGATAAATTGCTTCTATCTGAGTTTTTGAAATATTGGTTGGGATTATATACTATGATTTCTTTATGGAATTCCATGCTATTATATGGTTTTAGAGGGGGTTTTTTTTGTCTGATCATCACCAGAGGTCTATATCATTGATTGAGTTTGAAACAAGAATCTTGCAATCTACTGTATATATGTATATCAAAAGGCTGTTTTTATTTATCAGTTTTCTTGCGATTAATTGCTGCTATCTGAAGTCTTAAAATATTGATCGGGTTTATATTATGGTTTCCTTATGAAAGCTGTTATATGGTCTTGAAGGGTTTTCTTTATATATGATCATCATGTAGAGGTTCTGTGATTGTGTGAACTGCTGAGTTAATCTGTACTTCTAGTTATGCTTTATGGTACCTTTTCATTTATTTGGAATGTTGTATGTGTCTTATCTCACCATTGATAATTTCTCCGGTTGCATTGGGTTACTTGCAGGTAATCACAAAAGAATCTTTGTTGGCTGCTCAGGTACAAAGCTGGACATATTTCTTGGTTCTTGTTTCATCCAATTAAAATATTGACTGAAAAAATATATTTTTCTGTCAGAGAGAAGATCTGCGAACTGTAATGGAGTTGCTATCAGTGAGAGAACATCATGCCAGAACTCTTCTCATTCATTACAGATGGGATGTCGAGAAACTAACTGCTGTTTATGTTGAGAAAGGGAGATCACGCATGTTTTCTGAAGCAGGTGTTTTTATTGTTGAGATTGTTGACCTAGACCCAGCAGAACCTTCCTCTACAGTAATGTGCAATATATGCATAGATGATGTGCCTGCAAAAGATATAACCAAAATGGACTGTGGCCACTACTTCTGCAATGACTGTGAGTACCCTTATCTTCATCAGACTTTTAAGCTTCTGTTTTGCTATACTGTGTGGTATTTTAAGCTTATAGGATCACAGTCTGGACCTTGACTTATCGTGTGTTTTCCATGGATCTTCTGAAGAAATACTTTGTACTTCTAGTTTCATTGATTGTTGTACTAATATATACACGTGTTTGTTTGTGTGTAAAACTGTATATATGTAATGTAATATATATTGGACTTGTTTTGTATTGACGACATGATACTTGTGTATGGCAAAACTTCAGGTTGGACAGAGCACTTCATTGTCAAAATAAATGACGGTCAAAGCAAGAGGATCAGATGTATGGCCCATAAATGCAACGCTATCTGTGATGAAGCTGTCGTTAGAGATCTGGTTAGTGTTAAGCATCCTGACTTAGCAGAGAAGTTTGACAGGATCCTTCTCGAGTCGTACATTGAAGACAACAAAAGGGTAAAATGGTGCCCCAGCACACCACATTGTGGAAATGCAATTCGGGTTGAAGATACTGAGTTTTGTGAGGTAGAGTGCTTTTGTGGTATGCAGTTCTGTTTTAATTGCTCTTCAGAAGTCCATTCCCCCTGTTCGTGCTCGATGTGGGAACTGTGGACAAAGAAATGCCGTGATGAATCTGAGACAGTCAATTGGATTACCGTGCACACAAAGCCTTGTCCCAAGTGTCACAAACCGGTTGAAAAGAACGGTGGTTGCAACCTAGTTAGATGCATATGCGGGCAACCTTTCTGGTAAGATTGCTTTTCTGCAATATAGTCCATGTTTACGAGTTTGGCTTTTGTGTTTTTCTGTTTTCATATTTTGGCTTAATGATTGCTTGAACTGATTGCTCATCATTTTCGTTGTCTTTCGGTTGGATTTCTTCCTTTCTTGGTATCATACTTTGTATTTCATACTTATACTCCATCCATTTGTTTTATGTGTCTAGTACATGATGTATTGGCATTCTTATGCATATTTCTAGTTGCTCAATTTGAATTTCCTTGCAATCTAACTTTTATATCTCCTTTAGTTGGTTATGTGCTGGTGCTACGGGAAGTCACAACTATCACGGTCATAGTTGTGGTCGCTACAAAGAAGAGAGTGAGAAGAAGGCTGCGTGTGCAAAACACGACCTATATAGATACATGCATTATCATAATCGTTATAAGGCTCATACAGACTCCTTTAAGCTGGAACATAAATTGAGGAAAACAGTTAAGGAAAAAGTATCAAAATTGGAAAGAAACGACTGGACAGTAAAAGATTTCAGCTGGGTTACTAATGGTATTCACAGGCTCTTTAGATCAAGACGGGCTCTTTCGTATTCATATCCTTTTGCATTCTACATGTTTGGAAATGAATTCAAGGAAGAGATGACTGAAAGGGAGATGAAAATAAAGCAAAATCTATTTGAAGACCAACAGCAGCAGCTCGAGTCAAATGTTGAGAAGCTATCCAAACTTCTGGAGGAGTATTTCGATGAATATCCAGAGAAAGAAGTCAAGGAAATAAGGATGCAAGTTATTAATCTTTCTGTTCTCACGGATAACCTCTGCAAAAAACTGTGAGTTGAGTTGTTCAAGAGGGTCTAGATTTTTTATGAATAAAAAAATTTATCTCTTGCTAATTTTTGCAGGTACGAATGCATTGAGAATGACTTATTGGGTTCGCTTCAATATTCCATTCATTCTATTGCACCATACCAGTCAAAAGGCATTCAAAAGGCAGAGACGCTAACTATTGGAGGAAGCACTGTAGCAAACAACAATAGTACGTATCTAAAGCGGTTTGAACTTATTTTCTGCAATCTCAAGGAAGAAGACTTTTTTATGACATGATTTTAGAGAGTTTTCTTAGATGTGATCTAAGATTTTTTAGTGACAGTTTTTATTTTGTTTCTTATTCAATAAATCATTAATCTTGGTGACGTGTGAATTTTTGTAGGTGATGTGATAGAAACAGGTCATGCATCGGCATCTGGAAGTTCGAACAAGTGTCCTGATCAGTTGTCGAGAAAACGTTTTAGAAAAAGAGGTTCTGCAGGCATTGTCAAACGTCCTAGAAAATAAAGTTATAAATATTAGATTAGAGTAGATAATAAGATGTTATGCAGCAGCTTTAGTATTGGCTAGGTTAATTATGTATAGTCATTTTGTTGGGTAAATATTTGATATTATGATGCTAATAAATGGATATTTTGGTATTTGGATATTTCACTTGGAATTGATATTTATATTCAATTCACTTTTCAGAGGAACCATGGAAGTAAGTATACTATTACGCGGAATCATGGAAGTATACTATGCGGAATCATGCTTTAGGCCCAGTTTAAGGTTTAGGCTCAGTTTGGAAGAGCTTAGACTCAGTTTGAAAGAACTTATTAGAATTTTATTTCAACTTATTCTAAAAAATAAGTTGTTTATGAAAATAATAAGTCAAAAAATAATTTATGAAAAATAGATCCTTATATCAAATTCCCTTATAACAATTTTTTAAACTATTTTTTGTTTAGTATTTTTTATTTTTTCTCTAATTAAGTGTTTATATATAAATGTATTCAAACGCAATAGTTTATTTAATTTAAGTATTTGTAACATAAGCACTTAGTCCATAAGCACTTATATTATAAGCAATTATTTAAGTTGTTTTCCGGGCCTTAGTTAAAGTACGAAATAACATATTTTCAAAAAATATTTAAAAATTCAAAATTAGTCACTTAAGTCCTTATTTTTCTAAATAAAATATTAATTTCGTTTTCGTCCAATTTACTTCTGTTGACGATAACACAATTGAATTTATTTTTATAGTTTTACTTTAATTAAGTATTGTCTATGACAATTTTTATTTAATTTAAAAGATCGAATAAATTTTTTTAAGAATTCAAAATTATAATTTAAAAATACTACCACTAAACAAAAGTTTATACTGATTTAATAGCAAAATGAAAATTACCAGAGTTGGAATATATACATTTGAAAATAAATAAATCGAGTTATCAATAAATGTACAATATACTACATTACGACCATTGAAAATATGCAAATTGCATATTTAATTACGTGTGCCAAATTTTAACCCTGTGTTTTCAATAAAATCATTTTAGTTTGCTTGTAAAAATACAACAATATTATACAAGAAAAAGTAAAAAAGAATTTTGATATAATTTTTATTTTTAAATTAATAATTAACTACTAATGTCATGAATTAAGCTTACCAAAGTAAAACTTGGATGCACCAATGAATTTGTGCCACTTCTCAGTACTTCATTCATTAACAAACATGAACATTGTCAAGACTTTGGAATGGCTGATCAAACTAAACTCACCAATTACTTTTCTTTTATGATTTTTTCTTTTAAAACTTTTTTCTTTTTTTTGGGTCTTATTTAAAGGTTTTACAGTATCCATGGTTGTCATCCGGATCCGTTTTGCGATGTGGAAAAAGTCATGCAGTAGTGGTCTTTTTGTTCCGACTAGGAAACCAGTAGTGCTACTCCAACGATGTAGTCTTTCTCTTTATTGATCATATACACGACCTACAAGTTGACTCCACTGAGTTCATCTCGGTTCTGTGCCATGCCTCTCAAGGTTTCTTATCACACCCAATCACTTTTAATTGAGTTGTTATACATCTATTTGCCTATAAAGTTTTGATTTTTAATTAGCTTGATCGTCGAGAGTTATTGATGCGAAAGCTTAAATTTGAGCTTACCCTTTTCAGTATAATGATTTTGCGCCTCACCCTTGCCTGTTTTCTCGTGAAATTTTCAGGTGATCACGAAAGAGTCTCTCCGGGCTGCTCAGGTATGTAATTTTAATTCTTAGCCGTCTGTTTGTAAATGCAAATCTCTGGTAGAAACTGTGTTGATCTGATTTTATGTCGTGGGACCCACAGCCTGTGATGTTATTCTTGCTTGTAATGAAGTTTACGTGTATGTTTCTGGAGTCATATTCAGCATCTTTAGACTTATTTGTTTGAGACTTTTAATGCAAAGATCTTCAATTGACTTCATAATGCTTATATCTCAGCTTTAATTTTTTAAAAATGAATATCAAGAGAGTTAGATGAGAGATTTTTTATTGTTGTTGTTTCCTAGTATAAGGATCAGAAGCTTTGAGATGTTATGATGTTTGCAGAGGAAAGATTTGCAAACAGTAATGGAGTTGCTATCAGTGAGAGAACACCATGCTCGAACTCTTCTCATTCGTTACAGATGGAATGTTGAGAAACTGATTGAAGTCTACTTTGAGAGAGGCGAATCTCGCATGTTTTTGGAAGCAGGAGTTAATAGGAATGAACTTGTTGTTATCCCTCCACCGGAACATTCCTCTGTAGTACCTTGCAATATCTGTATGGATGATGTGGCCGCGGATGATGTGACCAGAATGGACTGTGGCCATTCCTTTTGCAATAACTGTGAGCCCTATTCCCTTATTCTACTCTTGGTATTGTAAGTTTGTGATGATATTTAACTGTTTACTTTGCAATTCTTTGTTCATGTTTTGAAAGGTATGATCAATAAATAAACTCATTCTGGTTTGCCTTCTTATAGTAATAATTCTTTTTCAGATGGTGTTTTGTTGATACTTTGATATATACTATTTGATACAAATATGTAAAAGTTTCAGGTTGGACAGAACATTTCATCGTCAAAATAAACGAGGGACAGAGCAAGAGGATCAGATGTATGGCCCATAAATGCAACACCATTTGTGATGAATCAATCATCAGAAACCTAGTTAGTACAAGGCACCTTGACTTAGCAGAGAAATTCGACCGGTTCCTTCTTGAGTCATACATAGAAGACAATAAGTTGGTTAGATGGTGCCCAAGTATACCTCATTGTGGCAACGCAATAGTGGTGGAAAACGACGAGTTCTGTGAGGTAGAATGTTGCTGTGGTTTGCAGTTCTGTTTCAATTGCTCGTCTGAAGCACATTCCCCTTGCTCCTGCTCAATGTGGCTGAAATGGACACTAAAATGTCGCGATGAATCTGAGACGGTGAATTGGATCACTGTGAATACAATGCCTTGTCCTGACTGCCACCAACCTGTTGAGAAGAATGGTGGTTGCAACTTAGTTCGTTGTGTATGTGGGAGGACATTTTGGTAAGAAGATTGCTTTTGGTTTATGAAACTAAGTGGCTTGTACTTAGCATGAGTGTTAAAATCTTCATGTTTATGAACTCTTTCAGCATACTTATCCTCTTCCCAATGGGGCTTAGTTACATGTTTTTTGTTGAGATAATATGCTTTTTTTGCATGACTGAAATCTTGGAATTACTTGACCTTGTTGTTTTGAACTTCACTGTTAAATCCCTTGTAACTGTTTTATGTCTTTCCTTAGTTGGTTGTGCGGTGAAGCTATACGGCAGGACCCTTACACGCACACATTCTCCGACCACAGCTGTGGCCACTACAAAGAAGACAACAAGAAAAACGCGGAGCAAGCAAAGAGAGACCTAAAGCGATACTTGCATTATTACAACCGATACAAGTCTCACACAGACTCCTTTAATCAAGAATCTGGGCTGAGACAAATGATTGAGGAAAAAGTATCAAATTTGAAAAGGGGGTTCGACTTTAGAGATCTCAGCTGGGTTGCAAACGGATTCTGCAGACTCCTTAGATCGAGAAGAGTTCTTTCATATTCATATCCTTTTGCATTCTATCTTGGTGATGAATTTTTTAAGGGTGAGATGAGAGAGAATGAAAGTGAGTTAAAGCTGCATTTTTTGAGGACCAGCAGCAGCAACTTGAGTCAAATGTTGAGAAGCTTTCAGAGATTCTTGCAGAGCCATTTGATGAATATAGCGACGAACAAGTCAGGCAAATAAAGATTCGAGTAATTGATCTGACTCTGATCACAGACTGCCTCTGCAGAAGAATGTGAGCTCACTTCTCCAAGAAGGCCTAATCTTTCATCATTAGAGAAAAAGTCATAACTTTTGCTTGTCTTGCAGGTATGATTGCATTGCGAATGACTTATTGGGTTCGCTTCATTATACTATTCAAATTATCGCGCCTTACCAGTCCGAAGGTATTGAGAAGGCCGAAGAGCTCACTGTTGGATGGAGCAATCAAGTAATCAGCAAAGACAAATGTCAGAAGGCAGATATCTCTATTGCAGGTATGATTGCATTGCTAATGACTTATAGGTAAAACTGGCTTGATTTTAGCCATGCTAAAACATTTTGGCATTACTTTTAGATTGAGTTTTTTTTTTATTTATTTAAATATGCTAGTTCAATCTGTACTTTAGAGCAATTTTTACATTTTGTAGTGCTTATTTCTTAGGATGAACTTGGTAAAGGGAGGATTGTTTAGAAGGTAAAACAATGACATAAACTAATGAGAAGTGTAATCTGATTTATATGCTTATTATCATTCTTAGTGAATGTTGGTGTAGAATGGCATGTTGATGTTGATCATGCATTCTGCAGGAGAGACAATGGAAACCGGGCAGGCATCGACATCTGGAGCTTCGACGGATAGCCCGATGTCTTCGTGGAAGCGCCGAAGAGAAGGGTACATCATAAGCTATCAATTTAACAACATTACATCTTAGCAAATTACTCCGGAGACGGTATATCACAACCATGCATAATCGTAGCTTTAGTTTTCCATGAATTCTGATAGTGAATGGTTGTTTTTATGTATTATGTGGATTGCAATTTGGAGAATGAGGAATGGAGTTTTTGTTTATAAATTGAAGAATAAATCCATTTCTTACTTTGCTTGGCAAACTCTTGTTGCTCTACATGTTACTTGTTAGCATTTGCCTATGCTTCTCTCTGTCTAGCTCAGTGTGTCAAGAAGCCAAGTAAGATACCGTCTCGCTTGAGATGAAATTCCGGTTGACGAATTTCACCAACGCTAACTCATGATTAATCTATTGTGGTTTGCATTTTCTGTCTGTTTCTCCAGGTTATTACCTGAGTGGGTTTTAGCCAATATAAATAGTGATTGTGGATTTATCTTATCATTAAAAAAAGACTCTTAAAAAATAGGCGGACGGGTCGGTTACCTACCACCTACTAACCGCGACCCGTTCGCATAACATGTTATTAAAAAATCAACCCACATATAATTTTACGAAAAAACTAGACAGCTAGTAAGGGTTGCAACGGACCGTTCGAGTGAGACGGGTTTTTTTTTTTTTGGATATATCATTGGGTAATCAGTCCTAGAAGGCTAGAACTAGAATAGTGTTGCTTGCAGACTTCAATAAACTTTGAAGGCTGCATAATCAAATTCATTTATGACACCTAATCGATGTATTTAATTGGTTTCTAGGCATGTCTGTAAGATTCTTTTGGAAAACTCAAGATTTAATTAAAGACTGTTTTTCCTCAATCTAATCACTCCATAATTTGTACATAATCCATATTAAATCACGAATAATTAAGTTAACATTAGTCAATTGTATTTCAACCTCCCACCAAACGACAAAATACCTTGAATTTATTAAATCAGACATCTTACCTCGAACAAAATTCAAGACCTATAAGTCAACAATTATTACAAATTTCTGCGACCAAATTCGTTTAATTTTGTGTTAGTGTCAGAGGGAAGTTTGTTTCACTCCCATTTTAATACTAGTACATACAAATCTTGTCTTTGTGATTGCCAACTACAAAAACTTCTAGGGACGAGATTCTTTATTCGAAAATCTTGATGAATTTTGAAATAATAATCCTAAATTTAGTGAATTTTCAGTAGGAACGTTAATTTTTTTGGGTATCGGATTGCACGAAATTCGAAAAAAAAAAAAAAAAAGTTGCATATATATTTCTCTCTGACCTTACATGAGCTGTGATTCACGAACACTACATTTCTTTGGTGACCGTGCGAATTGAATTATGTATATGTGAAGAGATAAGCCATGCAAAATGTAAAAAGAATTTTTGTGATCTTTTGCCTTTTGTTTTGACCTCTAACTTTCAGCCCTTTTGAGGAAAGATAAAGCTTTTTTTTTTTATACTATTAGCTTTTTCTCCCAAATGTTTGCTACCTATGCACAATTACATGATTGGTTTCATCGTTTTTAATGCATGTTTTTTAATTGATATGATACTCCACTAATCATTAATTTGAAGTTGTAGCATCATTTATATTTTAGTTATAATTGCCAATTTGATTAATGAAGTATATGATCTCCATTAGTACATGGTCCAAGATTTTATGAGCCAAATATGGGGAACAGGACAAAAAAAAAGCCGTATTCATTTGAAGATGCATAAAACTATTGTGTTTTCATTTTATTGTAAAAATGTTCCTATGTTCTTAAATTATTACAAGAAAACTCCTACCATCAAAATTAATATCATGTGTATTACAATCGTCCTTAATGTGTGTGGACAAGATTTATATATATATATATTGTTGATATACAATATCTGAAATACTCAAATAAAGTTTGTACAATGTTTAATTTGACAAATTCACAAGCATAAGCCTCAACATTGTTTCTCGCACTTTGAGTTGACCCACTTTCAGTCTTTTAAGAATTTTTTTTTCTTCCAATTCTTATCTAGTATTTCTAAATTTTGCATCGTCTAGTTTAATAATTTCATTTAAATACTTAACACATTTAAGATTTAAGAATGATTGATACGCGTGGGATCATCTGTCCCATTTCTGGTGGACCACTCGGTGGCCCACCAATCACGCGGTGCCACGCGTGCATTGGTGGACCATATTTACTGGTAACATGGTCCATCAATATACGCATGGCACCGCGTGATTGGTGGGCCACTGAGTGATTCACGAGAAATGGGCCAGAAGATCCGGATTGTATAAATATAGTGTTGGTTTTGATGGTAGAGATTTTTTTACAATGCTTTTAATAATATAGTTTATGCATTTTTATATCGTACTGTTATTTATCATTTTCCCACCCAAACATATGCAACTTAAAATGTTTTTCAGTTCTCTCCCTCACACACACTCTTGATTAGGCCAAATTCTATTAGAATAGAGATCTTGAATGGAAAGGCACAAGAAATTTGCTTCTTTTGATGTAAGAAAAGTCTCAACAACTTAGCATAAAGCCAGCACAAAGTTGGCGAGGCTTTTTGAGAGAGAAAAAAGTCACCAGTCAAAACAAAAAATGGTCGCCACTTTCAATCTCAAGTCCCCCACTCCGCATGTGTGCGTGAATAAGCATCATGCATTCCTACTCTCAGAACTTTAAAAGTCTCAATCTTTCCCATTTAAATCCCACTTGGAATATACTAAAAAAATGATTCATGTTTGTACAGTAGCTGACTTGTTGTCTTAGTAAAAAAATGTCCTAATTTTCTTGGGATGCCATCACTTTAATAGCTGAATATTTGAACCCATTTTGCCTGAGCAGTAGTAGCTTTCTGGGTCTGATTTTCAAGACTGTATGTGTGTTTGTGAGATGAGTAGTCTTTCTCTTTCATCAGGAGCAGAGAGAGGAGCCGAATTTAATGCTTCTTGGAGGTTTCTTACATGGTGTTTTTGTTGGTGTTTAGGGAGTTTTCGCTTTATTACCGTGCTGTCGGCTTCCAGCATTTAATGCCCATCTGATAATTAATTAACATTATCCTACCTGCAGATTTCACTGCAACGATTCCATCATTTATTATCTCTTTCATGCATTTACTTCTCTCTCCCTCTTTCTCATTCTCTGCTCTCTTATTCATTGGTGTTATTAATCATGAAAATCTTGAATTGAGAAACTTCTGAGTTAGAATGTTTTAGTTTCTAGAAATTCTCTTCCCATCATCATAATCTTGATTGGTTATTTTATGAGGAAGTTGAGTTCATAATCTTCTCATCTCCTACAATTCTTACCTCCTCGTCCGAGTTTTAGTATGTCGCACATGAAGAGCTTAGAAGCCAAGAAGAGGCATCTCTCCTCAGCTGATGCTCAAAGTTTGTTGAAAGAAGAGGTAAATTATAGTTTGATTTATTTAATGAATTCTTGGAGATTTATGGCGCATATAATAAGTATATTATAATCAAGTTTCTTGATTTTCTTACAATGCAATGTCTGAAACCATGCAGATTATATTGCTGCAGAAAGAATTAGATGGCCAAACTGTGTTGAGATCTGCACTAGAGAAAGCTCTGCATTGCCAGCCTCTCTATGATGATCCTCCCTACAAATCTCTCTCTCAGGTTGGCTGCTCATTTCTTGTTCTTGATCAATAATTCAGACATTGTAAATTGAGACATAATCCTCTGTTCTGATTTGGGTTGATTCTTTTCCAGCCTGCTGAGGATCTGATCAAAGAAATATCCCTTCTAGAGATGGAGGTTGTACATCTAGAGAAGTATCTTCTCTCAATGTACAGAAGAAACTTTGCCAAAAGGCCATCATCTTTGCCTACAAAAATTGATGCAGAAACTCCTTCTGCTCAAGTTGCCAAGACTAGTTCAGAATCTTTAAATAAAGATTCTGCAACCAGACCGCGTAATGATTCAGACAACGCGTTGCTTGACACGGGTATATACCGGAGCCACTCATCACTCTCTCACTCGGCTTGCTCCTTCAGAGCTTCGCCTCACGGTGAAGCTCTAGACCCCTACCATTCCATGCCTCTGTCCATGCTTGAGGTATGGCTATTTTCACAAATCTCTGATTACGCGATATGAATTTGGATCTTACCCGTTATTTCGTTTCATCAGTACGCACAGGAATCAACAGGAGAGGCTAATTTGGGAGAGGAAATTGGTCCCAACTTGCTCTCTGAGGAGATGATCAAATGCATCTCAAATATCTACTGTCATATCTCTGACCCTCCTCTTAACTCTCAAGGTTTTGGCTCTTTCTCTCTCTCATCTCCACAAGCCCAATTCTCTCCATCCAAAGAACTTTCTGGATCATTCTACACAATGGTCCAAGTATGCAGCATTGTTAGAGACTCTCAGAGGCTAAATTCTGTTCAAGAACTGCTGCTGAAATATAAGTAAGCTAACATCATTTACACTTAAATCAAGAATTAGCTAATATCTAACTAATCCAACTCTTTTTCAGATCTATCATAGCTAAACTAGCTAAAATCGATCCTGGGAAGCTAACCCATGAAGAGAAGTTAGCATTCTGGATCAATGTTCATAATGCACTAGTAATGCATGTAAGTATCCACATCTGATCTTCCTTCTGTCTTGAGTAGTATCAAATTTTACGCGATGTGCAGGCGTTTATGGTGTATGGGACTCCAAGAGGAAGCCTAAAGAGAATCTCTGTAGTCCTAAAGGTGGTAAAAATTCCATGCTAGTTAGACTAAACTCATATCTACTCAACTTTATATCAATCATAAGCTAATTAACTCTATGCTTTGCTTTATTTTAGGCTGCTTACAATGTTGGTGGCCATACAGTAAGTGTTGACACGATCCAAAGCTCGATTTTGAGGTGCAGATTACCTCGTCCATCACAGGTATATGGACATTCCAATTTCCACGCATTCATATACCTTGAATTTGAGACAAATTCAAGAAACTGACATAAGTCTTGCTCAAATTTGTTAATATAGTGGCTGCATTCGTTGTTCTTCCCCAAGGCAAAGTTTAAGGATGCAGATCCGCGAAAAGCATATGCAGTAAAGCATGCAGAGCCAAGGCTACACTTTACCTTGAGCTCAGGCTGCAGATCAGATCCACCAGTAAGAAGAGATTTCTCATTTCTTTAGCAGCAGATTCTCAATCAAACTAGACTCATCATGTGTTTGATCTTGTGCAGGTTCGTCTCTACACGCCCAAGAAAGTTTTCCAAGATTTAGAAATGGCTAAAGAAGAGTACATTCAAATGAACATGAAGCTGCACAAGGAGCAGAGATTGGTATTGCCAAAGAATGTCGAGTGTTTCACAAAGGAGATGGGGTTATCCCCATTAGGCATAGCAGAAATGGTGGAACAATCAACGCCTCAATCTTGGCATCATCCACAGCAAGGAAAGCTATGGAAGAAAGTTGAATGGGTTCCTCACAATTTCGCCTTTGGATTCCTACTCTCAAATGAACTCATTAGGTGATGATGCTATGCACATAGATTCTGCAATCCACCATTGATGAAATTCGGTTCTGCATCATTAACCGCCTGCACTACGAGCTAAAACCCCAGCAGAGGAACTGCATAGAAAGTATGTAGATGAGAAAGCAATATTTTTCGCGCAAACGACACGAGCACTTTTGGAAGAATTTGTGCAGTACTTGGTGTGGAAGTGATTCACTAGTCATTCCAAGAAGTAGTTTGTATCTGCTTTGTTGTAAATTCAAATGATTGAGTTTGTTCTTCCTCGTTCTTGCTGAATGACTTTGAATGATCCAAGAAAACCCCTTTCCAGTTTCATTCTTTGTATATGCTTATTGTTCAGGCATGCATATTCAACAATAAACCTAAATTATGGGAAATTCATCAAACTAAAGTAGGAGACACAAAAAATTAATAGTAACCTTGTTTTTTCAGAATATTCAACAAAATTGGCTCAAATTCATTTAATTTAATTTGACTCAAATCTTGAGAAATTAAGATATTCGATATCCTTTGTATTAACAAGTTCCCAAAATTGCTCAATTTTTTGTCACACCTTATGCAGTAGGTAGAAACAAATCAGCAACTGTCCCATCTCATAAATGCCCAATTAATTTGCTCAAGAAATTAAAAGTCTATACTTTAAATTTGTAGAGAAGAGTAAAATCTATTTGCTTTTGGGCTTCGCTAAATCCATATGATCTATTAGAGGAAAAAGAAAGACCCAAATAATTCGGCAGTTTTATATGTAGCCCTAATTTGAACTCATGCAGTATTTGTGAAAGACAAGATGTTGCCCCTTGGGCATAGGTAGCAAATCTAAGGCTGTCTGCGGCCGGAAATATTTGGCGAGTTTTAATTTAATTTTAAACCACTCTTTCTGGGATTCTGGTCGAGTTTATTTTGGCGCTTTCTCGAAGCTGATTTCTTGCTGTTGGCAGACTCAAACCCTCCCACCTCCCCGCCGCCTAGCAGAATTTCCAAACAGAATTTCAAGAAAAGAAGATTTTTTTTTGCAACTTACGATGGATGAAGATAGAATAGGGCTCGTTTTGGAGAAGACCTCGGAGTTGAGGTCCAAGATTGTGAGCTGTATTCACAAAACAGCTTCCCACGTAGAGAGAGAAAGTGAGTCCAAGGAACTTGGAGCAACCCCAGATGCAGAAAATCAAGAAAATGATGCCGAGGAAGAAGCTGAGAGTCTTCTCAGTATTAAATATGCTCTTGAGTCCCTTGAGGCACAGCTGTCTTCTTTGCAGGTTCTATTTCTTTACCAGTTTCATGATTTTAGGTTTCGCTGAATTGGTTTGAGGGCTTTCTAAATGGGTCTAATTGTAGGATCTTGAAAGTTTTCGGTTGGAATCTTGTTTCTTGGATGAATTGAGATACTGGCTATTCTAAGATTTTGCGTATGACTAACTTCTTGTTGGCTTGAATCATTTTGTAGATTTTCTTTTATATAATTAAGTAGGAGAGTTCTCGAGTTTGTGATTCTTTCAATGTCTGATTATTGCTCTAGAATTTGTTTAAGGGTCTTTTTAGATGGTTCTTGAATCTTGAAATTTTGAGATATGGTTTTGTTTCTTGGATGAATTGAGATACCGGAATTCTAGATTTTACGAATGGTTGGTTTAGTTTAGGGTTGAAGAATATTGTTTTCGGAAGATCATGGGAAATTTTTTATGAACCTGTGAATTGATGTTCTTTAGGACTTGAAAACTAGTTTGCAAGTGAGAAGAATCAGAGAAGGTATATGTTAACCTTGCAAGTGAGGGGATAGATAAAGAGGTGTCTGAATAATAGTTTTCATTGATGACTCACAATCTAATCTAACAGTAGCAGCATGAAACTTGTTGATACTGAAGCTTAAACACGTATTGGTCAGTTACAACGTATTAGTGACTGGTTATGTTTAGATAGTAATGCATGAGTGTAGTGGCTAGTTAAAGGAAATATTAGTTGGCTTTAATATCCCGTGAATCATGTGTATATGTCAATGTTTACTCGCCTAATTTGAGCTTTTGAGTCTACTATCTCCAAGATTTTGCCTTAGCTCTACCAGCCACTTACCGTTACAGGTTCTCCTATCCTGCGATGCCTTTTGTAAATCGAATTTTAAAATGTAGAGTTTGATATGGGAGTTTGATCCTAGTGATTTTCTACTTCTATAATCACAGTATCACAACAAGGATCAATTGACGCCTTTGCTTCACAGAGAATCAAAACATGAATGAATCTGAAGCACATAAAGTGGTATTCTGTTAAAAGTTACCCACAGGAAATCCTGTTTGTATTTCTAGCTACAGTTGTCTTGGCTAAGATTTTGTCTTCCAACTAAGATTGAATAGTAATAGATGTTCGATTGTTTGTTCTCTACAACTTCCACTCATGAATTACAGCTTCATTTTGTTCTAACCTTCAGTTCATTTCTTCTTGTTTGAGCATTGGTCCATTGATTGCTTGCTATTTCCCTTATCAGGCACTGCAGCAGCAACAATGGTACGAAAAAGAAGCAGCCTTATCTGAAATTGAATACAGCCAGAAGAAGCTGCTCAAAGAGCTAAAGGAATACAAAGGCAAGGACTTGGAAGTCATACACGAAGCAATCGTTTTTGCTAGTGAAACAGAGGATAACACCGATCTCCTCCTTCCTCCCTATCCAAGCCGCCCTTCTCACTCAAAAAACAGCTACCTCTCTACTTTCACCTCCTCCCGCAGATCTCCTCAAAATGGCTTAAACAACCTCCACGACGCCCCTAACAATCACCACAAATCGGAGAGCAAACAGAGCCAATCCGGACCGTTCAAGTCGATCAAAGCCTTGATAGGCACAGCAGCCAAGGCAGCTATAACCATTGTAGGGGTGATATCCATCTTGAGCTTGGCCGGTTTCGAGCCACGGCTGAGGAAAAGGGATGATCAGCTCAAGCTTATGGATTTGTTCCATCAGAGGGAGAATGATGAGAAGGGGACTAGTTCTGAGTGTCCTCCTGGGAAGATCCTCCTTTTCGAAAAGGGCGAAGCAAGGTGCGTTGTGAAGGAGAGAGTTGAAGTCCCTTTTGAATCTGTTGTTGCTACTCCAGATGTGAGTTATGGTTGTGGTTGAGATTTGAAGCACTTCTTGATTTCTCTCCCTCTGACTTTTTGTTGTATATGCCAACTTCCTGGTGAAAAATCAAACAATTGTTCAAGAAAATGAAAGCTTGGCTTAGTTTTCCCATTACAAAAACCGAACATTCTTGCACAAATACTAGATTGAAATGCCTAAAAGACAATAATATGTATATATTATTTTTAAAAGGCAATAAAGTTGCAACCTTTTTGGATTGACGGAGAAATGGTCAAATGGGCCGGACTTGTTCTTGAGGCCACCTCCAAGGGTTTCCCTCATAATAGGGGAGTCCTATCCCTATTTTTATGCGAAAACAGTGTTTCGTCTAGAGATGGCAATGGACCGGATTTGGACCGGATCCTCCTCTGTCCAGATCCAAATTTGGGATTTTTTACTTTGATCCAAATCCGGTCCAGATCCATTGGATCTCAAAAAATGAGATCCAGACCCAAATCCATTGGATCCACAGGGTCTCGGGTCTAGACCCGGATCCATAAGTTTTTTTTAACTAAAATTAAAAAAATTCTAAATCAATTAAAATTTAACTAAGTTAATTAATTCTACGATAACACGATAATTTATAAGAGCATTACTATCATTAAAAAAAGTCAAAATACTCATGATATTATAAAAATATTACAATCATCTATAAAACTACGATTTTCTCTCTAAAAAAACTACCAAATTCGTGGACAGTGGGTACTCAATCTCCTTCCTATTTTCTATTTATTAGATTACTTAGTAAAGTATTTCAAACTCAACAAATAATGTAATGTGATATTTTAAGTGGAATAATATAAATATAATATTTTAGATAGGATAATAAAATAATATTTTAATTATAAATATTGGCGGCTCTGGACCGGATCCGGATCTCATATCGTAAAGTCCATATCCAGATCCGTAATTTCTAAAATGGGTCCAGATCCGATCCAGGTCCAATTTTTTAAGATCCAGATCCAGAAAAATGGATCTGGATCAACGGATCTGGACCGGGTCCAAGATCCATTGCCATCTCTTCGTCTCCAACGTTTTCCCTTGTCCCTCCCCTAAAAAAGAATATTCAATAACATTTTCATTTTTAATTTTATAAATCACTTTTAAATACAATTATTTTATATAATTAAATTAAATATAATAATATTATTTTTGAAAAATACATTCTACATTAATTGGAAAAAAGATAATTCAAATTACTTAAATAAAAATAAATTCTACATTAATTGCAAAAAAGATAATTCAAATTACTTAAATGAAAATGATAGATTACATAATATCCAATTCTCCGAAGATGAATATTCACAGTGGCGTAGCCAGCTAGGGGGCAGTGGGGGCCACTGCCCCCACTGAAAGTTCAAATATAATTCGCACGGCTATTATTCAACTTATGAAGAAGTGTTAAGAGTGACAATGGGGTGTATATAAACAACTTGTGTAGTGGGGAGGTCAAAAGTTCAATCCTTGATCTCTACAAATTCTCATTTTATTTTTTCTTGGCTGACAACATAAGAAAAATATATTGTGTTATTCTAAATCCTATTGTTTTTTTTTTTTTTGCCTTTTAACAATTTTCTAATATAATATAAAAGTTACTTTTTTTATTTTACATTTTCCAATATGTAAAATTGTAACAAAAAAACATTAGCAATATTAAAAATTATTGTTGAGGTAGTCTTTCACAAATGATAAACTTTTACAAACTCTTCGATAGTTGGTCCCACTAAGCGGAAAACCTGGCTACGCCACTGAATATTCATTCCACAAGTGATTAATTAGTGCATTCCGGTGGAAACAATTAGATTATATAATATGTATGTATACATTATAATTTTTCAAAATTATACAATGTATTTTTAAATGAATTTCAATATTTTACATATGTATTAAAAATTATATTTTATAAATATATAACAATGTAAAAGGATAAGATTATCTATTCTATATAATTATATAACAATACATTTTATAAAATAATAAAACAATGAAAATAAAACAATAAAACAATGAAAATTCTATTTATTTCCATTAAAAATTATGCATGTTAAAAAAAATCAATTTTATTGGATAGGGGAGTGATAGGGGAGAAAAAAATTCTCCCTCATAGTAAAGGAGAAAAAATGTCTCCCTCAAAATAGGGAAGGGGTATAGGGGAGGGTTGGAGGTATTTTTTAGAGGAATACCCTATTATAAATTATAAGGGATGATTGAAGATGGTCTGAGAGCTATGTTAGTTTTAATGGCAAGTTCACACAAATCCCGAAGAGAGAGTGGAGTTAGTGATTTTGAGAGTGGCATTAGGAAGTAAATTTGAGCAGGGTGAAGAATATGATCTTGTGGGAGTTGTGGTGCATTCGAGTTGAGGAGCATTGTGTCTGAGCTGCATAGATAGCAGTTTGGGTGGAGGGAGAGGACCTCCTCCGCCGTCGCCGGCCGCCGGAACTCCAACAGCCGCCCTTCAAGGTCCACCACCTTGGCTGATGGAGAGGGGTTGTCATCAACCGGTTTTGTAGTAGAACAGAGAGAAGCACAATTGCCCATTGTAAAAATGCGTCGAAACATGGTAGATAGATAGAGATAGGGATAGAGATAGAGATAGAGATAGAGATGGAGATGGGGAGGATTTTTTGTTTATTGTATTGTACAAGGATTTTGGAAGGAAAAATTGGTGGATATATAAAGGCTGAGTTGATAACAGCAGGAGTCAATTAGACGAGATTTTGTAATTCAACATATTATTTTTAGAATTAGATTTTTATGATTTTTCCTTTTCTAAATTTGAGATTAGTTGCGTGACAGTGATCAAATAGTGCGTTTTTTTAGGAATACAACTGCGATGAAGAAAGATCTTAACTGTAGATTTACTTGTACTTGAATTATAAGTTTTTGCCTATAATAGAATACAAGTTGTAATACTTATTAATTTGTTATCAAATTCCCACCCATGAATTCATGTCTGTTAATTATTATCGGTCATGTTACCGAATAGAAGTTAAAGTAAATCGAACTTTTAATTTGACATATAAACATTTAACGGTAAGATATCGTTTAAATTAAGTTAAAAAAAAACGTTAATATTTTACAATAAAGTGAAATTGGTGCTTAATATTTTTAGTACACAAATCACCAAACTTTTGTTGGAGAACCTGAATTAGTCATTCCGTCCATTAATCTGGTGGCAAAACCGTCAGTCAATAATTTTTCTAAGATTAAGCAATATCCTAAAAGGTTACCACCAATAGTTAAAAAATTTATGACTTATGACGCCAATTTGTCTTAAATTTATGAATGCTAATAAATTAATATCCGATAACATTAAAATAACATCAATATGTACAAATGGATAATCCTACAAATTATGACACATTTGCATAAGCTTATCTATCCACTTAATTACCATAAACTCTTTTTTATTCTCTTAAAACCTTAATTAGGTAATTGTTATCCTATTTAGACATCAAATTACCAACAAGTGCAACAATGAGGGTGGTGGGATCTCCTAGAACAGCAGATATCACAAACTGCAAAGCCAGACCAGCCACCTCGCAGCATTTCAGCGCTTTCCCTTTGCTCTTCTTGTGATTATGCGTCTGCAGCGTGGACCGCAAGCTGGGGATTCCGCCCTCTAGTTTTCTAGTGTTGTCGGTGTAGCTACTCCCAAGTACACCGTAGTAGATCTCATGCCAGCTGTCCACAAGCATCTCCTTTACGCACGCCACGTGTAAGTTGTACTTCTTGCACGATGATCTGTAGCTCCAGCTCCTCCCCTTCCTCCCGCACCTGCAATTTTTATTTTTGCCCCCCAATTAACTAATTTCAAAAACTATTATATACATACATTATACATATAAAAACAGAGAGAGAAAGAGGAGAGACAGAATATTGACCTGTGGCAAGGGGCGCTAACTTTCTTATACAAATACAATTTGATTTCGCCGTCGTCGATCATCATCGGCAGCTTGGCGCAGCAAGGGTGGAGATCGAATCCGCAGAGCTTGCAATGGTAGACGAATCCGGCCACGTCCTTCTGGCACGCGTTGCAGTAACGCGCCACCGGTCCGGGCGGCCGGCTGAGGAATTGGAAGGAGCATTTGGTGTAGAAAGGATGGGTGATGGATTGAGATGGGACGGCGCAGTGGGTGTGCAAGTCGAAGTTGCATGCGCCGCTGCCTCCGCCGCCGCACTTGTACCGCGATCCGATGCCGGCCTCCTTGCAGCCGTCGCACTTGAAAGGCGCCTCCGCGTACTCGAACTTGAGGTTGTGCGCGTGGCTGAAGTGTGAGAGCTCGTTGTATTTCATGGCGGAGAAAGAGAGGGAGAGAGAGAGAGAGAGGGAAAGTGTTATATTTACTTATGAAATTGAGTTGGAGAAAAGAAGCATTATTAGAGGATGTATTTAAAATGGTGAAGTAATTTAAGGTTTTGAGTGGCTTGAGATTGAAGCAAAAGGCGTATTTATGCTTATAAGTGGCATTCTTTATCGTGGGAATTTTGCTCTTTACAAGACTTGTCAAAATAATACTACGTGATTGTGTGTGTTTGTGTTTTTAATCCTTGATTACTAACTATGTTTTGATTAAAAAAATAAGATTAAGTAAAGACTTAAGAGCTTACAAGCTTCTACATGTATCATAACTAATTGAAAAGGGTTTATATATAGATACTTTAGGAATTTAGAATATTTGGAGAAAGAATAAGAATATGACATGTTGGATTATATGGATAAATGAGAACATTATGGGACTGAGTTAAATTATTACCATGATATCAAGGGTAGGAGATTGTGTAGTTAGATAGTACTTTTAATTTTAAAATTAATAATTATGTATATACCAAGAAAAGTTAATAGTGGTGACGTGTATTTTGTGTCTTGATAAGAACTTAATGAATTGGGACGAGAGCTTTGTGTATAACTGCTTTTAAAAATTGGAACTGATTCTTGATTAATATCAAAATGTTACTTAACTTAGAAAATGAGGCTAAAAAGAGGGCAAACTTGCAAGAAATATAAAAGCATAACAATTGTTTATGCTTTTCATCTATGTGTTTCTTCCTACACATGCTAAAAGCATCACCAATTGTTTAAGGCTTTAAGCAATCACATGTATCTGAAATATATATATATATATATATATATATATAGAGAGAGAGAGAGAGCCATATTCCTATGGTCAAGATATGCTCTCGGATTAGTAAGGTTTCAAAACATGAAGCTGTTGTGAATATTGCAAGAGATGGCTTATTTTGTCCCTTTGTCTTGTACTTTTATCTTTATATGTTTCTCTTAGTGGACAACAAAAGAAGATTTGAAACATCTTTGGAGCTCAGTAATGTTGGAAATTGGCATCAATTGATTTGAAACTTTGTGCTTGTAAAGAATAGTGAGAAGGGCAAGATGAATCTGATTCTACAGTCAATTTTAATTAGAGTTTTAATCTAATGTAATAAATGCATTGCTCAATTAAGCATAAAACTAGGAACTACGTAGGTCGGTTTGTGAGACACTTAAAATCCCACATTCACTTTTATGAATAAGTATATCACCTCCATTTATAGCCTATTACACAAAAACGGGTTTATTCAAGACGCAACTCAATAGACGCAGTCGGTTACCCTCATTTACGTAAAATCATCCATTATGATAGAATCATCCATTATGAATCAGAGCTCAATTTGACGGAGATATTCATAATTCATTGATACTTAGACTCGTCTGCGAGACTATATGATTGAACTATTTGAAAGAAAATTATCCTTCGATTAAAAGATACACAAAAATATAATAATTCAAAAAAAAAAAAGATTATGGATTGAATTGAAAAATATCGTGGGAACCTTGTCCACCACTATATACAATTGTTCTCTCATTTAAGATCCTAAAGCATTATTAGGCTATCCACAACACTTATTCGCACGATACATGCATTATTGCTAATGGCATATGCCAATAAATGGTGCATCTCTCGTCATACATTTTCTTGTCATTTTTGGAATCACGTAAACATGAATTGAAAATAAATTAAACTTTAATATGTCAATAACAAGTCAATACGACTCCAATGGGCCATATAAATAAAAGTATTATAAACAAATTAAAGCTGATTTTATTCTCAAGTTTTAATACTTATCTTTCATATAATACTTTTGAACGTTGGAGACGCAAATTATACTCACCACACAAACTAGTACTTATCACAAATTTGTATTTTAAGAAAATTCAATGCAAATACTTCCCAAATTCACATTCAAAATATTTATTTGAGCTAATTAGTGGCTCTATAATTGTAGAGTGTAATAAGAAAGAAAATACAAGTGCAACATACTGAGACTCCTGCACCTTCCAGATCCGCTCAGCAGCTGCAAATATAACATCAAATAGAAGTCATCAAGTAATCTAAATTTAAAATGAGCAGCGACAGCATAGAACAGTAATAAAAACACAAGGATGAAGACAACAGAGGAGAAAATACTAGGAGTATTTGTTTCTGGATTAGCTAGAGGAGTGCTAATCGGATGAACAGCTCTATCCTTAGGTTTCAAACAAGTGCAACAACAGAGTATTCTGCACCAAATAATTGAAGTCAGTAAATAACATTCCAAACTATTTTATTCGAGCGAGAAATGGTAGCACACATAGATCAAAACAAACACAACTAAAATGGAGGGCTTTCTTTTATTATAATTGATCATTTTTTCTAACCTTTTTGGTTTATGCAATGAGTTGTTGACAGCCACAGGGTACCAAGAACGCGAGGAAAACTTTGATCAGGAAGAATAAAAATAGAACTTAGAATTCAGATAAAATAACAAGGATGCAAGAATTCTGGATATATTCTACTACATCAGCACAATGTTACATGGCTTATCCAAAAGCAGTATTTTCCCATTCTTCAAAAAATAGGGTCGTATCAAAGATAGTTTCTCACACTCATCAAACTTTCAACTTTCTCCCCAAACAACTTTCCAAAAAGCTCCAGAGAGCTACTCAAAACATATACGAACCACATAGTCAGCAGTTGCAATATGTCGGTTACTTTATTATAGTACAAGTTTTAAAGGATTTACCAAATTATTCACTTCAACCAAATTAATCACAATAAACAACTTCTTCCACTACTACAAAATGTTGGCCGGCCCAACCCAAAAACCATAAAAGAAACAAATCCTTCGAGCTGATTTGTAGTGTAGACAAATTATCAAGCAGAATATCTCATGTGGTTTAAAAAACAATGTTCTACTTGCCACCAATTGCTTTAAAGAAATTCTATTAATTTACTTCCTGGCATGCCTCTATATGAATGTGCAGCAAAATTAACTAATGAAACCAGCTAATACGGGTTAATTAATTTACATATAATCAGAACAGTGAAATAATGACGTCATAACTATCAAGAGTCCGATACATAAATTTGAATAAGAAAATAGAGAAACTTAATCCGGGGCATTGATGCGTCTTGCTTAGCAGGGAAAGAGTAAGCGGCATCAATGCAAGAAGCAAAAACACACACAACGATTGAACGACGTGTCTAGAGATTAAAAGGAAAACAGATCCAATATCACAGGTAAAGAAACTTAGGCGTCAAACAATTTAAGAAACAATCAATCCGATAAGCAGAGAATCCACCATACAGCTACTGAGCAAGAGAAAAATAAAAAAAAAAAAAAAAAAAACTTATCTTTCAATACAGATATTCCAAAATAAAAATTATCAACCGATCACAGTACCTGATTCAAAGTGAGAGAAACTAATCACAGTTCGAGCTTGAGTTCGTCATCGGAGAAGTAATGGAGAATGTAGGGGGTCGCCCGAATCACCACGACCCAAGCTCCGAACATCGCGACGTGGCTCTTCAGCTGCTTCAGCGCCGCCGCTTTGTCCGGCTTCCGCATAAACATTCCCGGAAACATATTCCCAGATTTCGTTCCTTTTCGAAGAAGTCTGCTACGATAACAGCATTAAAACCCTAACCCCTTTCCCCTCCTTGTTTTACACTTGTCGCCCGGTCTCATCAGTTTTCAAGCTGAGAATAACAGTGACCCATTAAGAGATTATTGGGCCCATCATGATTAATTAAGTTCGGGACAGGCTTGCTTATTGGGCCTCACTTTTCTAACAAAATCTCTGTTTTTTAGGATTTGTTTCAAATTATAATCATGATTTATATGATATTACTTCTAACGTATTTCCAAGGAATTATCTTTGAATTCGCATACGGCATACCAAATCATTAATTTTGATTTATCGGACAATTCTTCATATTCTTTAGTTAGTTGATAGTAGTGTCACGGTGAGGATCATCTATTCGACTTTTGATATCATAATACATGTCCCACCAATGATGTGTTGATATATGTATTTTTAATTTAACAAAATTATTAATCAAAATAATAAACTTAATTTTTCAATCCAAACAAAATCATGATAAAAATATACATATCACAATTTTATTAGTGGAATATATATTGAGACATCAAAAGTAGGATATAGGATGATAGTACAACTTCAAATTTATTTTTTTTCCTTTTGGTACTTGAGTGATGAGAAAAGCGGCCGCTCTTATAGGGGAGGTTAGTACTTAACAAATAGTATCTAAGGTGGAGCAAGATAACTTTTTTAAGAAATACTAGCATTTAACAACGTGCATTTTTTCAAAACCTTTCACGAATATTGATGTTATAGTCCAATTTTAATTTTTTTTTCTGAATTTGAATAAAATTATCATGACCAGTTCTTGTTACAATTAAAAATTATTGTAAGAATAAATTTTGTAGAAAATGTCATATCTACATGATTTTTTTTATATATATAATCATCAACATTTTTTATTTCACATTAAAAAAAAATTTATCACTCTTATAATTTAAAATTTAAAATTAGTTCAACGTATCAAACAAGTTAATAAAATCATTTATAGAGAGGAGACATGTCAAAAAGTAAAAACTCATTTAAAAAATTTAATATTGTCAAGGGTGGTGTTAAATGGATAAATTTGATCTGGATTAATTACCTGAAAAACTTCAATCAAAATTAAAATGACTATACTATCATTTTAGTTTAATATATTAGAAGGTTAGATCAATTAGATATGCAAATTATTATTGGTCAAACATCAATTAACACTAATTAATACTTCTACTTTTTATTAATATTTTTCTAATTAATACAATGAAATGAATCAAAATCACATTAATTTCATCCTAATACTATTTTGATCATCTAATGCTATAAGGTATACAAATAAGTAATACACTTCTTTGACAATACTTATTTAACACTAATTATTTAGATATTTCGTTTATAAGGTACACTTTCACTTCTTTATAGTTTATTAGTGAATGAGATCACTAAGAAACTATAAACAATAAAAATTAAATTAATCCCCTTGACTAAATAAGTAGTATCTAATACCGGTTGACCATCGTTGCAAATGACATCCTATATTCGAGTGAGAGGACGGGAATACTACTTGACTAATCCACTTCACTAGTTGGAAAATATATTAAAAGAAATGTTAAGAATTGTAAAAAGAATAGAATAAAAATCTTACGGCAAATTGACAAAAATAGTCCTCAAACTTAGCGTTTTTGCGAATTTTGTCCTCAAACATTTTTTTTTTATTTTTTTGACTCTCAACTCCTTGTTTTTGCGATTTTAGTCATACCATTAGATTTTCCGTCCTTTTTAACGGTAATTCAATTTTAATTTTAAAAAATAAAAAATTAAAAGGGCAAAATCGGAACTTTTTTTATATAGACCAAAATTGCAAATGAAGAATTATTTGGGACCTATTTAGCAAAATTAAATAGTTTAAGAACTGATTTCACAAATTTTAGACAAATAAGTTAATTGCTTCATATCGACGAGATTTTGTATTAACTTTTCGATTTTTCATATAACCTTGTTGCTTCGTATCAAATATAAGCTAACGAAGACTTCGTACCAATATAAACAACATTTAATTCGAAATGCAAAATATATACTGTGAATTAACCATTAAAAATAAAGCTATATCACCCAATTTTTTTATTTCAAAATAACAATTTAGAGCATAGTATTTACTTCAAAATAACATGAATACGAGGAAAATATGTGTCAGTTCGTAATTTACGGTGAATAATATATTATAAAAAACATTTAATTCGTAATTTTTCATGAATAATAGAATACGAGGAAAATATGTATCACTTTGTAAATTACAGAAAATATTAATTTTATTTGCTAATACTATAATAAGCCAAAAAAACTACTGCAAACAATGTTAGTCTCGTATTCACATTTTCTGCATAGAACTGTCATGACTAATCCCCAACACCACCACCCGCCATTGAAGGCCGTAACATAACTTACGTCCGCTACCAGCGCGACGATCAGCTCGGCCATTTCCTCGCCTGGATCTACCTCATCCCCGTGTTCATCAGCTTCGGCGGATTCGTCTCCCACTTCCTCTTCCGCTGCGAGCTCCAGGGAATGTTCTTCGCTGTCAGCCTCCTCCGCAATTCGTCAGCGAGCTCATCAATTGCGGATTCGTAATTCTCATAGTATTCTAGTTATTTTGAAGTAAATATTATGCATTAAATGGTTATTTTGAAGTAAAAAATTTGGGTGATAATTATTTTGTTTTTTAATGAATAATTCACAGTATATATTTTGCATTTCGAATTAAATGTTGTTTATATTGGTACGAAATCTTCGTTAGCTTATATTTGATACGAAGCAATAAAGTTATATGAAAAATCTAAAATTTATTACAAAATCTCTTCGATACGAAGCAATTATCTTATTTGTCTAAAATTTGTGAAATCAGTCCTTAAGCTGTTTTATTTTGCTAAATAGGTTCCAAATCATTCTTTATTTGCAATTTTGGTCCATGTAAATAAAAATTTCGATTTTGCCCTTTCAATTTTTCATTTAAAAAAAATTGAATTAACGGTTAAATTGACGGAAAATCTAACTGTGAGACTAAAATTCCAAAAACAAGGAGTTTAGGGCCAAAAAAAAGAAGTTTGAGGACAAAAACGCGAAGTTTGAGGATTATTTTTGTCAATTTACCAAATCTTAAAAGAAATGTTTCTTAAAAATAATGTTAAGAATTGTAAAAATAGAATGACAAATTGGAAAGTTTAGTCCCCAAACTATGAATGTTTGGTCAATTTGGTTCCTTATTTATTTATTTTAGTTAATTGATCCCCAAACTATAGAAATTTGGATAAGTTGGTCATTCTGTTAAATTTTTTCTTAGTCAGCCTTTAATCAACAATTTTTAAAGGGCATTTTAGGTATAATTTTATTAAGGATCAAAACATCCAATACTAAAATATTGAGGACCAATTTGACCCTTTTTTCTTAAAGAATTTTAATTTGTAAAAAATTAAAAGATATTTTAGTCATTTTGATTTTTTTTAAGGATCAACTACGTCAATTATAATATATTTGAGGATCATAATTGTCAATTATAATATATTTGGGGATCATAATCACCAATATTTATTACTCTGTGACCAAAATTTTCAAATATTATTATGAAAATGAGGAATTAAAACATAGAATATCTGAAAATTAAGGAATAAATCTTATTATAAAGAAAACACATTTTGAATGGAAATCTAGTATAGTTTTATTCATTGATTTTCAAATATTCTGTTTTTAATCCCTCTTTATCATAATAATATATTCGAAAAATTTGATCACGAAGCTATAAAATTTGACAATTATGAACCCAAAATATATTATAATTGATGGGATTGGTGATCAACCAGTTTAACATTAACCTATTTGGTCCTTAAAAAAATTAAAATGACTAAAATATCTTTTGATTTTTGACAAATTTAAAAAATAGTAACAAAAAAATGCTAAATTATTCCTTAATCTTTCAGTATTGGATGTTTTGGTCCTTAATAAAATTATAACGAAAATGCCCTTTAAAAATCATTGACTAACGATTGACTAACCAAAAATTTAATAAATGTACCAATTGATTCAAAATTCTATAGTTTGGTGACCAATTAACAGTCATAGATTAGGGACTAAACTGTCCAAATTTGCCAAATTGAATAGAGGAAATTATAGCAAGTTGAAAATATCAAAAGAAAGAAAAAAAATGTTGGAATTAGGATTTGAACATGAGACCTTTTAAATAAGTGTTAAAGGTGCTAACAACTAAACTAGACATATTACTCATTTTAATTATTACTACATTGTGATGGTATACCCTATTATGTAAAAATTCTGGTGGCTGATGAGTCGATCGACCCTCTTGACCCCTTCTAAATTGCCCATATTAGAGACATCACTAAGATTTCAACACCCTATTTAAACACTAGTAGAGGCATCACTAAGATTTGAACAGTAAACATTTGATAATAAGACAAGTTTATTGGCATGCATGTTATTAGAGTTGTTAACAAATAAAGTTTTATCTAAATAGCTCGGGCTCAAGCTCAATAAAGCTCGACTCGAGTTTGAAATTTTGAACTGAATACGAGCTGACAAATATTTCAATTATGCGAATTTAACTTTCTTTCGAATATACCAATTCTACAAATTTTACTTTCTTCCAAGTTTTTATTCATCCAGTTTATTATTTATATTTTGTAAATTTTTTATAAGCAAATTAAAAAAATGGAAATATTTATTAGGCTTCTATTAAAACTTTTCTTTTAATTATTTACAAAATAATGATAAACTAAAGCTAATTTTTTTTAGCATTAGTTCCCGTCAAAATAATATATATACACTTTTTACTTTTATAATTCTTTCAATTTATTACAAATTTATTTCATTTCTAAGCAAATTAAAAGATAAATGGAAATATATACAACGCTTGCTATTGGAATTTTTCTTATACTTATTTATAATATATTAATAAATTGAAGTTTTATTTTTTTAATTTTTTGTAGAATTAGTCTATCAAAATAATAGATATATACACTTTTTTTTCAAATTATTACAAAATTATCTTATTTAAAATAATTATATATTATATAAATAAAAATGATCAGATTACATATAATAAATTATACCAATCAAATTAAATTTATTCAAAAATGAAAAATAAAATTTTGAATTACTTAAAGTTCAATAGTCAAGAATTCAAAAATGAATGATTTTAAATTTAAAAAATGAAAAGTTGAATTGAAATGAAAAATTAAATATAGAAATTTTTTTTATTAAATTCTTCATACTTATATATTTATTATATTTTGAATAAATAAAACTAAAAGTTAAAAGTGAAAATGACAAAATAGTCTTTTGAAATTTGATTGAAGCTATTTTGGGTAATTGATTTGGATCAATTTGATATATTTAGCTTTTCCCTATTGTCCAATAAAATTGTATGGAATATTTAGGGTGTGTTTGCTAAAGTTTATTTTAAGGTGGTGTTTGGAACAACTTTCAACTACACATGAAGTGTTTGGAACACTCAGAAATTCTCTACCAAATATAGCCAAGATAGAGAAGCTGTTTAGGGGGTGTTTGCGATAGCTTATCTGAATCAGCTTATAGCTGAAAGCTACCTCGGGAAATGAATTTAGTGTTTGGAAAATCCAACTTATAGAGATGCTGAAAGCTGTTTGGGTCCAAGATAGAGAATTTTCGTAAGTTTGTATTGGCCAGCTAAAGCTGATAGCTTATAACTTTTATAATTTTTAATTTTTTTTAATTAATTCTATTATAATTTTATAATTATTATTTTTAATTAATGATTATTGTTTATTTATAAGTATACTTTTATAATTTTTTTATTCTTGATTTTAATTAATAATATTAATTATATTTAATTTTTTTTACTAATTTTTATTTTAATAATACTTATTATTAAAATACTATTTTATATGAGTGGAAATAAATTTTAAATTTTATTTATGTAATAAATTCGAATTTGTTTAATATGTGAGAAATGAATAATATTTTTATTTTATAGGATACCATTTTATTAATATTTTCAAATATTAATTTTTTATTTTCAACACTTTTTGCAAACATTTACAAATTATCAAAATCAACAACTTTCAGCCACTTTCAGCAGCTTCCAACAACTTTCAGCACTTATCGATAAGATTCAACTACTCCAAACACCCACTTAACTTTGCTATGGTCAGACTTTCACCGCAACTTACAAACTTATCTAATTTATTGGACTATTTTATCCTTTAAATAATTTTATAATTTTTTTAAAAAAATTTAAAATTAATATTTTCTTAATTAAAAATTTAATTATAATTACATTTAAATATATTAGTTAGTAATTTGATAAAAATTACTCCCTCCGTTCCACTCCATTAGTCCATTTTCTTTTCGGCACGGAGATTAAGAAAATTATTTGTTGTGTGTAAAATAGATAAAGTAGTGGGGTCCACTTGAATATATTAGAGTATTATTTAAGTTAAAAAGGGAAAGTGGACTAATGGAGTGGAACGACCCAAAAAAGAAAAGTGGACTAATGGAGTGAAACAAATGGAGTATTTTATATTTATTATATATAAATTCTTCAAGTTTAATAAAATAATTATTATTAAAATTAAATATAATTAAATATATATTAATTAAAATAGTGGGTTCTGAAAATTTTGAATTTTAAATTGATAATTTTTTCTATTTTCGTTTAATGATTATTTTTTAGCTACACACTACATCCGTCCCGCTATTTCTGGCATACTTTCTCAAAATCGACGTCCCGCTATTTCTGACACACTTCCTAATTTGGAAATAACTATAATCTCTCTCATATTTTACCATCTTATCTTTCATACTTTTTCTTACTTTATCATCTTCTCTCTTACTTTACCATCTTCTCCCTCTTACTTTATCATCTATTCTCACTCATCTTCTCTCTCCTACTTTATCATCTATCAATATCTCATTTTTAATCATCTACTTTCTTAATTTTCGTGCCGAAATAAAGTGTGTCAGAAATAGCGGGACGGAGGTAGTAATTATTAAAATTATATAAAAATATCATTATTACGGATTTTAAGCAAATAAATAATATTTAAAATATAATATGTTTATGTTAATATGATATATTATAAATTTATATAATAGAAAAGTTAATTTATTATAAATTATAATTATTTAATAATATTGAGGTAAAATGAATATTTTATTTAAAAACTTAAAATAAGCTACTGATATCAATAGTTTTTCAAATATTATTTTCCCCACTTTCAGCAGCTTTCAACACTTCTTTCCAAATACTTATAAATTCTCAAATCAACAGGTTTCAGCTGCTTTCAGCAGATTTCAGCACTTATCAATAAGTTTCAGCTACTCCAAACACCCACCAAGTACGTATCTGCTATGGATCGTATAAGCAGTTTTTTAATGTTTGTAAAACTTGCTTTCTGTATTTGATTCTCTAACATTAAGCAGATAAACTGCTTAATTAAATAATTTATTTTAAGCACTTATTGAGATGCTTTTAGTGCTTAAAGCACTATAATTTTTGGATTTACCAAAAATATCTTCTTTTTAAAATCAATTCTAAAAACTACCTGATTTAATTTAAAAGTAATTATTTTCAACTGTAAGCAAAAGCAAATAAGAAGTGTTTATAATAAGCAGTTGCAAACACACCCTTATTAACACCGCTCCACCAAACATTTCATCAAAGTGATGGAAAAATAAAAGGAATTAATTACCACCAAACATCTTCTAATGAACCTTACCATCGTTACAAAGGTTTGTGCGTACCACACCATAAGGGTATTGACATGTGGTAATTATGTCCCACTTTTTTGATGTAGTACTCAAAAACAATGTTGTCAAACTCGCGAGTCAACACGTAGACTCGTCCGAGTTTACGAGTCGCAAGGCTCAAACGAGCCGGATCGGTGTAGGATCGTTTGTGTGATAGGATCGGGTGGGATCGCGAGTCAACATGTAGACTCGTGGGATCGTGCGAGTCAGCACGAGTCTACAAAGATCAAATTTTTTACTTTTATTTTATTTTTTAAATAAAAATATATTTATTGTTTTTTTTTCAAAAAGCCGTAAATGACTCTAATTAGACTAAATGCCCCTTCAAAAAAGCCCAATCAATTGATTCGAGTTCCCAATCAATTGTGACTTGGCGACTTCATCTTTCGAAGAGCTTCGATTGCTGAAGGATATGTTTCTGAATGTATGGACCTTATGTAATTTTAATTATTTTCTTGATTTGTCTTAAGATACGAAATTTTTTACTTCTCGTAGTAATTCCTTGCTGTTAATTTTTTTTTATATATTTCATGATTCAGAATTTTGTTTGATTTCTAAAAATAATTTTCGAAAAAAAACTAGATGATGACAAGGCTAAAAAGTGTGTTTTTATAGACATAAGTTATACTAAAAAAATGAAAGATGTCTGGTTTCTTCCCTTATCAAATTTGATATGGAGTCTCTTTACATTTTACAGTTTTTATCATTGGTAGGATGCTTGTTCAAGACATAAACCACACAATGCACATGCTAATTCTATATTTAATTATTTATTGATATGACCAGCACCAAATGGAATAGCTTACTTGTTGATTGAAGTTTTGTGTTTTTTAGAGACTTTTCACGTTTTAGATGTTTTTTATGGATATTATATCCTAAGTTTTTATCTGTTAATGTTAATTTACTTAAAATTTAATTTTTAGTAGGATCGTACGATCCTACCACGATTCTACGATTCACGATCCTAGTAGGGCCCAACGATCCTACCTAGGATCGCGAGTTTGACAACATTGCTTAAAAGGATATACAGAAATGGTATATACAAATCGTCATTATTAAAGTGCAAACTCCGCTTTTGCACCGTATATCACACAAGAGAAAAAAGTAAAATTGAATTTCCCGTCTAATAAGTCGACATTAAATTAGAAACCGAAAATACTTTTACGAATTAAAATTTCCAAGAAAAAAAGAGATATTTGAGATATTCTTTTGATTATTGTTATTGAAAATGGAAAGATAAGATGTATATGTTGACATTTTCTCTTTAATAATATAAAAGATATGATGGCTATATCTACTAGAAACTTAGATTCATATGATCAAATCTTTATTAGGAAAAATATGGATCTTATTCCTAGGGCTAGATAAGGCAACTATATCTTGATCGTAATCTTAAGAAGAAATATTTTGATTATGGATGGAAATAACTTATATATTAGAATTCTAATAAGAGGAGGAATCCTATTAATTCCTTGCAGAAAATAATAAATTAATAAATCCTACCCTATATACATATAGAATGAATGATATAGGAAAAATTATCAAAAGGAAGAAATCTGCACCCCCTTCCTAGTACTGATTGAATGATTGAGATTGAATATTATAAAGTTATAAGGTCTATATATAATAAAAAAGATTATCCATATATAAATTATAGTAATAATTATATATATGCTTAAAACCGCATATAAATATATTGATATTCTACACAAATTATACTTTTATTCATTATTAATAACGAGAAAGAAGAAAAGTTGAAGGTGCTACTCTTCCATGGCGGATTCTCCAAACAACTGCCAGATTGTATCCTACCACCTAGCCAACAGGGAAATTCAACAATCTTCCAATCCCAATCGTTCAATTCACATCTTCTTCAACTTTTGCTTCAAATATGAAGACGTGGATTGGGTTCGAGATGAAAATTATGTTTGGTTTGTGAGACGAGGAGAAGACGATTGTAATACCACCTTAAAGAAAACAGCGGCCGTATTCGTGAATTCCCGGTCCAAACAAATAATAGAAGCCCTCATGGATGTTCTGGATACTGTACCGGTGCCGGAACGTAGTCGTCACATGTTGTTCGGATATGCAACAAACCAGCTGTACCAATTTTGGCACAAAATCGAGTACGGCAACAAGATTGTGAACATTGATATCGAGGTAAATATCCAACGCAATTTTGTCACCGTCGGTAAGATGAATAGAGAGGAAGAGAGATCAGCTTGTTCCGTATGCCTCGAAGATCTTTCGGAAAGTAAATTGGTGTTGGGCTTTCCCTGTTCGCATGTTTTTCACGTAGATTGCATCGAGAAGTGGCTGAAGATGACTAGTTGTTGCCTGGAGAAACTACTGAAGAAGAGCACTTTTTGCCCGGTATGCCGCCGCGAGATGTTGGTTAGTAGTGATTTGAGCTTTCTCCGCCACTGATTTTTAATTTCTTATTTCTTTTCTTAGTGTTGATAGAAACTTTTATTTTTTATTATATAGTTTTCCTTAGTTCTGATATGATGGTATATGTTGTTTTGTTTCTAAATTAATATGTCAAGATATTATATATGATGATCAACGTAAATAATTCGTGAATCAATATTAATTATGAAATTTTCTAAAGGTATAAGCAGCAATGTTATCATCTATTGCCTATCGATCGTAAAGACACGTATCCAAACGCAGGATTAGGTTAAAATATTGAAAATTAACCAACGTTTTCTTTCTTTTTTAATTTTTTTTAAAAATAATAATATTTGGTATAAGTGAATTGATACGTGAGGTGCGTGATTGAAAAAAGAAGTGTATCTCATTGTAGAGCAGGAGAATAAACCAAAATCGAATTTTTTATCTGCAAGTGAATCTCTTTATTTACTGGTAAAGTGTGATCTTCAATTTAATTTTATTTAATTATTTGATTTCTTGTTTGTTATGTTTACAAAATAAAAACAATTTAAAAGCAGATTTATCTTGAGTATCTATGTTTGAACATTTTCTATCTGCACAAGGCTTGTGATTTTTAATTACAGAAATAGGTCCACATCATACAACCATTCTAATAAGCAAACCACATACCACATAATGAAGTAAGCAAACCAAAGGTTTGCAGGCTACTGCACAAGGAGTTGAGGTTTACCCAGAGCGCACCGTAGGTAGCGGCTGCGGGTTCCTCAAATCAAAAAAAAAAAAAAAAAAAAAAAAAAGTAAGCAAACCAAGCAAAGTATATCATACCACAGACTACAGAGTTTTACAGAGTTTAGAAGTAAGCAACCACGAGAAAGTATATCATACCACTTACAGAGTTTAGAAGTAAGCAACCACGAGAAAGCAATTACAGAGTTTAGAAGTAAGCAACCACGAGAAAGTATATCATACCACGAGACTACAGAGTTTATAGCATATCATACCACGAGAACTCTTACGGAACATAATAAAATGTCATGCGTTTCACTCTTTTAATGTATTCCTGAAAGAAAACAAACTGAGTTTTATTAGTCTATATTATATTTGTATAACGGCATTAATGTTAAATAAAATATGTTTTCATATACCTCGAATTCAAATTCGAGCCCAACAGCAGAATGACCCAACAATTCTCCATTTTTGTTCCATCTTTCGGCGTCTCCAATAACTTTCTCTCGAGAATCCACTAGCTGACATGGAAAAAATATATATATATAATTAATGTGAACTATATCAATATAAATTGGTTAACAAAATATAGTAAACCTGCGGCAAGGTAATGGAAGGTCCTTCAAACTGTTCACCAAGCGCTTTTTTCACCTCACAACTATAGCATGGCACGTGGAATTTTGGGATGTCTTTTATCTTGAGCATTTCATCATCCACTAGTCTTTGGGATTCTTGATAGAGTACCCAATTTATCACGCAAGAGACGTGAGAAACGTGGAGCTCCTACAATCAAAGTAAATAAATTATTAATTTTATAAACACTACTAAGATTTTTTAGACGATGATTTACCCCAGTGTCGTTGTTGCATAGTAGTTTTTGCTCATCTTCATCGACGAGGGC
>CM054813.1:21565719-21719148 GCA_028984105.1 Lavandula angustifolia | reverse complement strand
CTTCATCGACGAGGGCAGCAACATCTGTGTTCGGTAGTAATTCTTTGAAACACACAGTGCAGAGCATACTCTTGACATCTTCCAGCTTTCTTTTTTTCTTTATGTCATAACCATTCCACAGTTCATGCTGGTTGTTGATTATTACCAGACCAAAGTTGAGGGGCTCAATGTCTGGAGTATCTTCAGATCGTGCATACCACTCCAACCAGATTCTCTTAATGCCAATTCCAGATTTATCGTGCCTTATGAATCGTGCGCCAATAACTCCCGTTCCCACCCATTTGGCATCGATAACAAATTCATTGTTGTGTCGTTTCAAGGGAATGGAAAGCTGATAAAGTTCATTATCAATCTCATCGATCTCATTAGTAGCCTTCTCAATTCCACTAAAAAATACCAGATTGTCGTTGAACGGAAAGTCTGACAGCCTTGAATTCATCTGCTGGTGTGGAAGGCTTTTCAGGTGATCCACAAGTTCTTTATAGTCTTCACACTCATTCTTGCAAATTTTGCAAATTGACCTCCCATTGCCTTCTTCATCAATGTAAGGGTGACCCATCGCCTTTAGGGCAGCAATTGCACCCTTAAAAAACATATTGTCCTTCATCCTAATTAAAAGAAAGTGGTCAGTAAAAGCGGCTGCAAAAACAACCATAAAATCTGTAAGCAGGTCAGTTTTACATGCATTCCATCCACAAACACTAAATTATACTAGGACAAATGATTCTCCAAATGCTTCTAAGATTACAAAACATAGAAATACCGATGTTAACATTGAGATTGTCTCAAAACGACTGCCAACAACTTCTAGCACTGATCTTAAAAGGTAAGCAAGAGTGTTAAAACTCAAAAATGGCATGGCGAAACTGAAACCCAAACACAAACAAAAAGGAACCAAAGGAGCCACACAACTCAACTATTAATAGTGACTAACCCCTCTCTCTTTGATCATCTCCTCAACCACCAAAACAAATTAATCTATCTATACTCATGTGTATGGCTCGCAAGAGAATTTGAGATGACAAGCAAAGAAAGAATATTGAGCTATGCAGTTGACCATGCTACTGGTCACCAAATCAAGTACACTTAAATTTGTGGATAACTATTGATGTGGCACCCAGATATCTAGTTGAACATGATATATAAAAGCCTGATCACTAAATCAAGTATATAGAATTTGGTGCATAACTATTGATGTGGCACCCAAATAACTAGTTGAACATGATATAACAAAAGCTAATAAGATTGCCTTGCTGCCAGCCAAAAGGGGCAATCCTATCAAAGAGAACTTGATATCATCCACCTTTTTGCCTTGGGAATTAGAATAGATTCACAAACTTAACTTATATTGCAGAGTCTATTCTCATTCAACATGCAGTAAATATGTTTTCTTAAGAGCAGAGTAGTATCCTATTCAAGTTCATATGAAGTATGGATTCCAACAAAATTCGCAGAATATATAACTCTTTAATACAGTTACCTACCATTATGAATTTATTATGTGAAAATCAACAAATTCAGTACATAAATCAGTGACAGAGCCATGCCAATCTCAGATATTCTCATTGTAACAACAAAAGACAAGGGAACCAAAATCATAGACGCATTCATTTGTGTAGATTATTTTTACTGTTATTTCATCCCTGATTTTAAGATATAACATATATGAAACCTGAAACTCAAAGAACTTAGCAAGCTAATGCTTTGATCAATAAATTTTGCAGATATTTCCAAAATATAAACCATAGAACTACAAATAGATCCACAATTTAACCTTCATAAAACCTGAAACTCGAAGAACTTAGCAATATTTCGATCAATAAATTTTGCATATATTTCCAGAATACAAACAATAGCACCAACAAAATCGTTCCTAAAACTTAGCATGCTAATGATCCTAGAAATACATTTTGCAGATATCTTAGGAAGAGAAATAACAGAAGTAGAAGAATCGTACCTAAAACTCAGAAGATTCACAAAAAGAACGAGGCGTTGGGCAGAGACGAGATAGAGAGATTCTCTGAACGGAGGGAGAGAGTTTTTTGAAAATGGCGGTAGGAAATGAAATGTTCAGCTATTATTCTATTTATATATGTGTTTTTATTTTGCTGAGATTAATTCAAAATAAATTATCTTATTGATGAGATGTAAAATTATCTATTAAAACTAATTATATTATAGTATTATTTTATATTGTACACGAGTTAATGTAAAATAGTTTTTTGCGAACTGCGGGATGGTGGAGCCAATTGGGAGAAGTGGGAAATGGTGGAAAAATTGGGAGGATTGAAAAATGGTTTTTTCCTCTGAGCACGAATCGCTCGCCAAATCGTTTGAAGAGAAGGCCAGAAAGAGGAACGGCGGCATATGATTTTTTTCTCCTCGCATCACAAAACTTGCAGGTTTTGTTCTCTCGATTCCAGTCGCGGTTGATTTTCATCTGAGATTCTATGTTTACAATTATTCTGGAGTATGTGTTCTTGTATGTTCAGTTGTGGCCTTGCAGATTTATAGAGTATATTTTCTTGCTTGTGTATGTTGATGGTGTAGGGATTTGCTTTATGAGTTGATATCTCTCTCTCTCTCTCTCTCTCTCTCTCTCTCTCTCTCTCTCTTTCTCTCTCTCTCTTGATGATTGACAAAAGAATCTAGACTTAGTTGATGTAATTAATGTTTCTTTATTTGTTTAGAATAGCATTGTCTTGAAAATTCAGTGCTTCCATTCTCCTTGAGTTGTTTAAATGTAACCAGTACAATACAGTGGATGCTTAATTGAGGGAAAGGGAGGATAAAATGCTAGAAGTTCATTGAACAAAGAGATTTTTATGTTTCTATTTCTGAGTTTTGATTTCACAGTCTCAAAGCTGATACTCCTGCACTAGATAATTGTCCTATTTTCTGGAAAATATTATAAGGAGGTGTTATCGCGAGATGCAAAACATTTTCTATTTCTAATATGGATTGTAAAAAAATCACACTATATAATTTGGAAATTGCAATAGAGTTTGTGATGATTTTTAAATCTTTTTGACTAAATAATGTATGCATGATAAATGAAATAATCAACTGCTGTCATTGTCACACTCTATCATAGATTTCTAACCATACTCTTCAAGCACGTGTTATGGAAAAAGGGATCTACATGAAGGTATGAACAAAAACACATATACCATTATATTCCTCTGTCTTATAAGAAATCTCAGAACATAAACCTAGCTCTAGAACAGAGTCATTAACTTTATCAGATGAAAGAAGATCCTAGCTTATGTGATGTTGAGATTCCTAATTGTGTAATTACCATAACGGAAGGAAAAAGAGATTTCTAGATGTTAGTTTCATTTAAGTTAGCCCTACTTTGCTAAGATATCCACTCTTATTTTAGGAGTTTTAAGTTTAAATACTTAGCTCAATTATATGTTACAAGCTATTAGATTCTAGTTCTACTACTTCAAATGCCATTGGAATCTTGATTGCTTATGTGGCACCACGAATAGTAGAAAATATTTATAACGTCTTTGTTATCTGTTGCTAGAGTGAAAGAGAACTACACGGCAGGGCAGGATCATGGCGAAACATTGCTGTAGAGAAATGCAAAACTAGGAAGATTCACCTCACTTCATGTAGATCCCTTGAGGATTGTCGCCATGAATCTTTACAAGAAGCTTGGTTTGGATGTGGATGGTTTTGTAGATTCAGATAGAAATGCCTATAGAATGTACTAGGATCTTGATGAGGATTAGCTGAATCGGTATATTCGAGCAAGATCAATCTTCATTTCATACACTATTACTGTGGAAAGAGGTCATTCAAATCTGCCCTGCACTTGTATTAAGGAATTCAGTCTTTTTCAGAAGTAGTGCATCTTGATTGGAATTTGTTAGAGGATTTTAGGAAGAAGAACAAAGAGTATTTGATGCCCTACATTAGTCTCCAATGCATATGTATTCCCTTAGAGATTATTTACGATTGACTTTTCATGTTCTCATCTATTACACGATATCACAGTATATTTTAGTTAGTTGATAATAAGTTCAAAAGTTTAATTTGAATCACAGAGGGTTTTTTTTGGGTATCGAGACAAATTCACAATCATTGTCAAAGACATGCACCAATTAAACCTCCTTATATAGAATTTAAACCAAAGGGAAAGATTATAAATTCTAAAATAAAGTGTTTTCCTTGAATTTGATGGAACTTGGATAGAATAAATACGCATGATTACTCTGTTGAAAATTCTTAAGACGGATTTTTTTTCAGAATAAAGTCATATTCACGTTAAAATAGATCTTTTTCATCATTTTTTTAGTGTTTAAATATTTTTATACATTAGAAATAAATAATGAAACAAGGTAATACATTTCATCGATGCATATGAAACATATCAAAAATTAAAAATTCACTTGGAATTTTTAACATTGTCAAGTAAAATTATAATCCAGTTTATTAAGTATTGCTCCACCAAACATTTCCTCTGCCCATAAAAAAGAAAAGAAATTGATTGCACAAATTTACCAATACAATATTGCACTCTACCAAAGTCAAATTTCTCCGTTGAGAATCTTTGATTTTTATTTATTTTTAATTACAAATTTATATCAATTTTAATTCTTTTCAACCTATGTAAACAATAAAAAATTCAAACCAAATACTAACAAATGTGTTCACAATTGAAAATAGCAAATGTTTAAGCAAAATGGAAGAACCTAGGTTGCACGGACACAGACACGTGACACAGTACGACACGGACACAGAACACGGGACACGACATTTTTTGAAAAATTTAGGACACGACATGGGCGCTAATATAAAAAATATTAAATTATTAATATATATATAAAAAAATTTAAAAATGATCAAGTCAAGGTTTTCAATATCAAACTCATAGTTCAAATGATCAACTCAAACGACATAGTCATAATTCATAAGTAGATAACCATAACATAAAAATGTAAAATACTAAAATAAGTTGATAATCTAAATACATTAGTAAGGTAAGTAATATTTAATTATTTAATTATATATTTATTTACTTATTACTAATGTAAGGTAAGTAATATTTAATTATATATTTATTTACTTATTACTAATTATATATACGTGTCCCACTGTCCCTTTACTTATTTAATTATATATGTATTTACTTTTTACTAATTTCTAACTACATGACTCATTCAACTGTGTCCACTACAAGACTAAATCAAAAAACGTCACCTTAGGGTGGTTGAACCTCCTGTGTGGTTTGCAGGCTACTGCACAAGGAGTTGAGGTTTACCCAGAGCGCACCGAAGGTAGCGGCTGCGGGTTCCTCAAATAAAAAAAAAAAAAAAACGTGTCCGTTGTCTACTTGGAATGGCATAGTTGGTGAAGGTGGTTGGCCCGAGACCGATAGGTCCTGGGTTCAAATCCCACTGGAACCAACTATGTGGAGCCTGTCACCTATGGTTAGCCTAGGGTGGTTGAACTCTCCTGTGTGGTTTGCAGGGTTTACCCAGCGCGCACCGAAGGTAGCGGCTGCGGGTTCCACATATAAAAAAAAAATGTGTCAGTTCCGTGTCGGACACACAAATCGCCATGTCTGGGAACGTGTCCGTTTTTCTTTTTTAAAATTTATGGACTTGTTTTTGCAGTGTCGGACACGTGTCGGGCGCGTGTCCGGACGTATCTGTGTCCGACACGTGTCCGACACAGTACGGCGGGTTTTTTCGGAGTGTCCGTGCAACATAGGGAAGAACCATGTAGATTTAGTGATTATGTTGGTCAAACATTTTAATTAGTTTTCGTTATAATATGATGTGAACTACACTCTACTAAAATATGTCTTCATTAACGTTGATGTCGGTGGAATTAGCTATTAATTAATTTCAGTAAATCCGACGTGGCAAGCAAGGTCGATCACAAAACTCTTCACACTTCAGTAAATCACCATCCCCATTTTCCCGTATTCTGTTAAACGGCTCACATCATCAACACCGCCCTACGCCATGCGCGGACCTGCACCGGCGCAGAACCCATGGCCGCCGTCTCCTTCTCCGAGATCTTCAATGTCGAATTTTCGTCGGAAATGCCGGTTGACTTCAGTCCACCGTTGACTGCCATGGTAGTTATAATCGCCACCGCCTTCGTCATCATCACCTACGCGCGCCGCCTCTCTAGGCAGTCCCTTCACGTCTACCGTCGCTACAGGCGCTAGCGATGGAGACGGCGGCGGTACCTTCAGTCGTCGTCCGCCGGTGAAATTGAGTCGCCACCGTAGTCGTACGATCCTATCGACGGATTCCACGTGCTTTCTCCTTACGGAATCGATTAATCGATCATCAAATCCATTCCTCTCTTTAGAGGCGGATCTGAGATTTATCGTTAGGGGCAAAATTTAGGGGATGCGTAAAAAAAAAAATTTGAGGTGTTTTTGATCTAAATATACTTACTAATTAAGATTTATTTAGCGATATTAAATTTTCTTTTACGAATAGCCGTTAAATATTATTTGTAATTTATTCGAAAAATATAGTACAAAATCGTATTTTGCCGAAGCCTAAATTTAGTTGGAGGATACGAATAATAATAATTTCGAATTTATAAATTAATCAAGTATTTGAAAGATGGAGCTTTTTATGCTTCAAATATTGTTAATTTTACTTAAAGGACAATCAAATATAAAAAAAGAAAAGAAAGCACAAACATAACATATGTTATATTATATATAACTCTATTAAAATAGATATCCAAAACTTTAAATTTTAGACATTTACTAAAATTAACATTAGTGCATGTAACATACATTTTTGAATATTTGCCAAAATTAGTTGTTATATTTACACTAATTCTTAATTTTTACTTTGGTGCAAGTTGACAATTTCAAATTTTATTTTGGGGTGGGGGGAGGGGGGATCCAAAAAAATAATGGGACAAATGTATAAATTACTAAAAATCGAAAACAATTCGTAGTATTACACGAAAGTTCGGGGGCGGTCGCACCCACCCGCCCCACTTTGTATCCGCCTCTGCATCTGTCAGTCTTCACGCAAAAAAGTGGATTCTACGACTGAAGGAAAATAGAGGTTAAGAACGATACCTTCCTCCTTCGTATGTTGTCGCAGCTTTGATTGTTGCTCGTGTGTCAGATATTCTGATATGTGTCCCGACCTTTTTCTTCCTCTGGGTGGTTAGAGAATTGAAGAAAATAAAGAATACTGTCTCTCTTTTCTCAAGCGTGTGCGTGTATAATTTTATGAATGTGTGTGTTCTGTTTATGAACATAATACTAATATATATAAGCTTCAAAAGCCAATATAATATTAATATATTTGTAGTCCATTAATTTAATTATATTCCTAATGGACTTCCACATAATTAGCCTATAATATAATTAATTAATCAATTGGGCTGCTAATATTTATCAATTAATTGACCCAGCCAATTAATTCCAGATAAATAACATTATTAAATAATGTAAAAATACATTAATCTATTAATAATAATTTCTGAGAGACAATAAATAATTTGGCAACTAATTGGGTCAGATCAGAGATCTAATACAAGAAATAAAGTAGGGCCTCAAATTAATTAATTATCTATGCTCAGCTCAGAGCAAAATTAATTATTAAATACAGATTCATTCCACTAGAGAATCCGTGTTGACTTACCCCTTTATCCCAAATTGAGCAAGGGCTTGTATTTTAGACTTAATCGATCTCCGTGTTTAAGATAGAAATATCCGTTAATTAACTAAGCTTACTGACAGCTTAAATTAATTAACATCTTATATTCCTGAGTAGTACCATTCGACCTTATTAACACACATGAACTTAATCAACCGGTCGGGTTTAGTGTGCTAATCCTTTCGAGTTCCTCAGGGGATATTATCAACCCATTTTACTAGGATACGGTAGCAAGATACAGACAACCAGCCTGAGCCACAAATGACTACTAGCACCCAAGATACGTAGATTCGGTCGCGATGGCGTTCACCATAGTAGGTCAAAGTGATAGCTAGCTAAATGCACTCAGCTGAAGTCTTACCAAGCTTAAGACCAACTAAGTCACCGAGATCTTGGTTCTCCACTAAGTTCAGTCAGGAGAACACATCTCGCTGTGATCCATCAATACAACACCTTAAGTGTACCAGTAAAGACAAGCAGCTAAGACAAGTCACTTCTTATCTAAACTGCACCTTAAACCGACAACTTATCCTTAAGTTGTCTCAGCTGTGATAACTGTTTATATCTTGTCAGTTCAACCAATTTGTGTTGTCTTATGTGATACCCGACACACTACACAAATCTAACTTTTATACAAGATAAAGGATAACATGTGCAAATATATATATTTATCAGATAGGAGAATAAAATAGTGGTAAGGACAAAAACACATTGTATACAAGCATAAAAAGTGCTTCCAGTATACAGAATCCCAACAATTCTCCCACTTATACTAAAGCAAACTTTTAGTATACAATGTATCAATTCTAGGTACAAACTAGTATTTAGCTGTATATCCTATCTATCACTCCTCTTCTCCCACTTATACAAAACTTTCTGCAGTCCTAAGTGGGGAGCATCTCTACCAGTCCTAAGCCACTAACATGCTTCTCGTAAGCCGGAATCGGTAAGCACTTTGTGAATGGATCAGTTAGGTTGTCTTCAGTTCCGATCTTTTCTATGAGTACGTCGCCTCGATTTATGAATTCTCGAATAATGTGGTACTTCCTGTCTATGTGTTTAGACGCCTTGTGAGATCTGGGTTCCTTAGAATTTGCCACTGCACCCGCATTATCACAATAAATCGTGATTGCCTTAGGCAAATTCTGAACAATATCAAGATCTTGGAGAAAATTCTTGAGCCAAACTGCCTCTTTCGAAGCTTCTGAAGCAGCCACATACTCTGCTTCCATGGTTGAGTCCGCAATGCATTTCTGCTTTGCACTCCTCCATGAAATGGATCCACCTCCCAAGGTAAACACATAACCAAAGGTCGACTTCTTCTCGTCTCTGTTAGCCTGGAAATCCGAGTCCGTATAACCCAAAGGCACTAGACTGTCTGACTGGTAAACAATTCTATAATCCATAGTCCGTTTAAGGTACTTGAGAATATTTTTGACCGCTGTCCAGTGCGCTTGTCCAGGATTAGACTGATATCTTGAGACCATGCCTATAGCATATGAGATATCTGGTCTCATACAAAGCATTGCATACACGAGACTACCGACAGCGGAAGCATATGGTACTAGCCTCATACTTTCTATCTCTTCAGGCGTTTTAGGGTACTGATTCTTAGATAGAAAAATGCCATGTCTGAAAGGTACCGAACCTCTCTTGACATTTTGCATGCTGAAACGAGCAATAACAGTATCAATGTAGGATGCTTGTGACAAGCTTAACATCCTTTTCTGGCGATCTCGGATAACCTTGATCCCAAGGATGTAAGCAGCTTCACCTAAGTCCTTCATTTGAAACCTGCTCGGATAACCATGCCTTTACATCGATAACACTTCAACATTGTTGCCAATGAGAAGGATGTCATCTACGTAAAGTGCAAGAAACACCACTGTTCCATTAACACAGATACGATACACGCACACCTCGTTAGGACATGATACAACACCATAGGATTTGACTACCTCGTCAAAACGCTGGTGCCATAACCGAGAAGCTTGCTTAAGTCCATAAATAGACTTCTTAAGCTTCCAAACTAGATGCTCTTTGCCCTCCTTCACATAACCATCTGGTTGTTTCATATAGATGTCTCTACCTTTTTCAAGGTACCTTTTTCAAGGTGACCATTTAAGAATGCGGTCTTGACATCCATTTGTCAGATCTTTAGGTTCATGTGAACTGCTATGGCAAGGAGAATCCTAATAGACTTGATCATTGCTACGGGCGAGAAGGTCTCTTCATAATCGATACCTTCTTTCTGGGTAAAACCCTTCGCCACTAGCCTGGCCTTAAATGCCATGATCTCTCCATTCGGTCCTCACTTTCTCTTGTATACCCACTTACTACCAATGGTCTTGCAGCCCTCAGGTAGTTCAGTGATCTCGTATACATCCATATCAGTTATGGACTTAAATTCTGAGTCCATGTAGATTCTCCATGAATCTGCATCTACATCTCCCACTGCTTCGTTGTAAGTCTAGGGATCCACGATAACTTGTTCATCTGCCGGGAGATGGTCAGACGTCTCCCTAGTGAACATATACCGATCAGGTGTAAATATCACCCTCCCACTACGTCGAACAGTGCCAGGCGCTATGTTAACATATTGTACAGTTACTCGTGGAGTACTATCTTGCACAACTGGCTGTTCAAGTGGAACTCGACCACCTTGTAATTCCTCAAGGATGATGTCGACTCGAGATTTATGGTTACTAATGTAATCCTCTTCTAAGAACCGAGCGTTAGTGCTAACAACGATCTTCTGTTCTTCAGGATCATAAAAGTATCCACCCTTGGTTTCCTTCGGATACCCTATGAACAACATCACTTATGAACGTGATTCCAATTTGTCGACCTGCATATTTAGTACATAAGCAGGATAACCCCAAATCCTTAAGTGGTGCATACTGGGTTTGTGCCCGCTCCACAACTCGAAAGGGGTCTTTTGTATCGACTTGGAAGACACACGGTTCAACAAGTATGCTGCAATCTCTAGGGCATATCCCCAAAAGGAAACTAGCAAAGTTGCATAACTCATCATCGACCGAACCATCTCTAAGAGAGTTCGGTTCATTCTCTCTGACACACCATTCTGTTGAGGCGTGCCCGGTGCTGTCAGCTGGGATGTAATCCCACATTCTGTCTAGTAGTCCTTGAACTTGTTGGATAGGTATTCCCTACCACGATCAAAACGTAGTGTTTTGATTTCTTTACCTAGCTTCTTCTCCACTTCTGCCTTGAATTCCCTAAAGGTTTCAAAGCAATCCAACTTGTGGCGAAGAAGGTAAACATATCCATACCTCGAGTAATCGTTAGTAAATGTAACGAAGTACTCATACCCTCCACGAGCTTGTGTAGACATAGACCCACACAAGTAAGAATGTATCAAACTTAATACTTCTGTGGCTTTATAACCCTTTGCCTTCAAAGGCATAGTCATCTCTTTCCTTCCAAACAGGTTTCGCAAGTTAGAAATGGTTCAACTTGGAGAGACTTCAATGATCTATATTCCACCAACCTTTGAGTAATGTTAAGATTGATGTGACCTAGTCTTAAGTGCCACAGATAAGTTTGGTTTACCTTAGAAGATTCTTTCCTCTTCTTATGATTTGATGATGAGGAAACAACATTAATAGATGTACATGGATTGGACGTAATAGTATATAGAGATCCATTTAAAGACCCATTGCAGATAAGATTTTTCCCTTTCGAAATCGAAATTTGATCATCAAAAACAGATCTATAACCATCAACGATAAAAAGTTTTGAAACGGAAATAATGTTTCGCCTAAACTCAGGCACCAATAAAACATCTCTTAATACTAAACTTGAGTCTAAAACAGATAAATGTAAATCTCCTATGACAACAGCTGGAACTCGTGATCCATTGCCCATGGAAACCACCACCTCGCCATCAGCCAGAACCCTTTTCTGCAGAAACCCCTACAAGGTGTAACAAACATGATCAGTTGCTTCGGAATCTACTACCCATTCATGGGTAGATGCGGAAACAAGCACAGTTTCAGTTACTAAGGCGATGCGTGTACCTTTTTGTTTTGCCTTGAAGTCGGGACATTCAGTCTTCCAATGTCCAACCTTACCATACTTGAAACACTTCCCCTTAGGTTTTTGAACCCCTCCGGTGTGTGCTAACTTCGTGCTCCCACTTTTCTTCTTGACGTTCATAGCCTTCTTGCCATTTTTCTGGAATTCACCTTTCGGAGGGTTCCTTGAGCTGCTAGTAGTGTTCAAGATTTGGGTTCCCTTACCTTTAGTCTGACCCATGATTTTTTCTGCAGTAATTAACTCACTCGAAAGTTCATTCAAAGTGTAGTTTTTCCTTGACATCACTACATTTAGGCGAAAATTCTCATATGACTTAGGTAGTGAATGTAGAATAATATCTATCTTGATGCCAAGATCCAAGACACCCCCAACATTTGCAAGTCGATCTAGCAGCTCGATCATATATAAAACATGATCCTGCACGGATGCACCTTCAGCCCTTTTGCAGGTAGTAACCTGCATCAGGAGATGAAATCTTTGAGATCTATCGGTCTCACCGAACTTTTCAGCCATGGAATCCCATATCACTCCCGCATGGGGCGTGTTTTCATACTATGAAGCAAGAGAATCAACCATAGTGGATAGAATGACAAAACGAGTCTTGTCATTATCCTCTACCCACTTTTCAGATTCCCTTATCTGCTCCTCAGTCGCCCCTTCTTCGGGGAGTTCAGGCTCAGGGGTGCTGAGAACATACAAGATTTTCTCATTTTGGAACATTAGTGTAAGGTTTCTCCTCCACTCCTTATAGTTGTCAACACCCTTTAAGGGTCGGCTCAAAAGACCGTTAACAACAGCTTGAACAGACATATCTGAAAATAATTAAAAATAAAGCATGTAAGAAAAAATAATTTGCACATAATTCGTAAATAACGATCATTGTAACCTTTTGAAAAACAATGATGTTAAAAACCTCGAACAACTCTAGGAATTCCACAAGCAAGCCACGCAGGTGGACGTTTACTAGTGTAACCCTAAACCAAGCTATTTACCTAGCTCTTTAATTCCAATCCAACCCTAGGTTCTTAAGACGAATAGAATTAATAGTTCGATATTCTGGACCACGTCACTATTAAAAATGCGGGAAGGGACTTCGAGGGAAGTGAATTGTACCTGCGGTGACATCTAAGCATTGACCATTAATTTGACCAAAGTAGAATCAAATTCTCGAAATTGACATACTTACTCGAACCATGTCGCATTCAATTTGATATAATCAGCTATCCTATTTAATTATTATCTTCTAGAGTACTCGTGTTTACTAGGCACGCAAGCCACGCAGGTGGACGTTTACGGCTTCGCTCCCACTACTCAATAATAATCAAATATTGTTTTGGAAAACTCATCTCACAAAACTTGTAGCTCAAAGATCATACTACTTTTGTATAGAGTCCAATTAATGGAGGTCCAATTAAGTGTTTAATATCCAAATTAATGGAATCTAATTAAACATTTAATTTAAAGTTGCTTAGTCTTTTTTATTCAAAAGGTTTGTTACGAATCATGCATCATCACATAATTCCTAAAGCATGCAATTTCTAAACGCACATAATAAAACGTGCTCGCGAAAATTAAAACATGCTTAATAACGACATAAATCCTATTTACATGCTTTTCTAAGCACAATTAATCACATAATCGCATGCTAAAGCATAATAATAAATAAATACGCAAATAGGAAATTTAAAACGTCGTTATCAGGCTTTAAAACACGTAATTTCTAACTATTACATAACCCGATCAAAATACAGATCTTTGAAATATTCCAAATCTTCGAATCTGGAAACTGCATCATCGCCACGTCATAAGGGGCGTCTGCCACGTGTTAGACACGTGGCAGCAGGGCTGACGTGGCACGCCACGTCAGCTGCAACGTCATCATTTTCTTCAACACAACAGCGCCGCCGCCGCTAGGGTCACAATTACGTAGCTCCGATCACACCTTTGGCCTCGCTGTGGTCTGGCGAGGCCGCGCCGCCTGCAACATTGGGAATCGCTGCCAGGTGCAACCACGACTGCCGGCAGCAGACGCGCGGCTGTCGCGTCTTCCCAGCCCGGCACCGCCCTCCTCGTCGTACCTGGACACCGTCGAACATTACCCATGCGTTTGGGCGGCCCAATTCTGGCGACAATTGCCGCCGCCGCGACGTGCCTGCGCGAAAACGCGCCTCGCGCCGCCATTTCAGCCACCCGAATTCACCCTTTTCGAGCTGCGATTCGATCAATTGAAATAGGGGAAACATATTTAGAACACTCACGACTACCGTGTAACGGATTCCGGCCGAGATTAGTTCCTGAATTTCCCGAATTTCAAACGATTCGCCGGAACGAATTCATAACGAGCAGCCAACTTCAGACGTCAATTTTGATCGCATCTGGGATCGAATAATCCCTTACGACCTATCGACGCGAAGCTCGTAAGATGAGGATTCCATAGGTTCAAGTCGATCGTCGATCGGACACCGGACGCACCGGGAATCTACGCCGCAAGATGCGGCGGAACCCTAGAAAACTAGGGTTTTCTGTGAAAATTCGGGCTTCTTCTTTGTCTCGTTTTTCATGCCTCCCGGACCAATTACAGTACGAAAAAAGTACAATCACATAACAAATAGGTCCTATCATCTACTCGTGGATTTTCTCACGAGAAAAACGTTACAACAGGGTCAAAACAGTGGCTCGCAGGCCGCCCCAAACACGAAATTAGCACGATAACGACGAAAATAAACCCTAATCATGCTCCTAACAACAACAATCAGAGCCTAAACCTCGCTCTGATACCAATTGAAGGAAAATAGAGGTTAAGAACGATACCTTCCTCCTTCGTATGTTGTCGCAGCTTTGATTGTTGCTCGTGTGTCAGATATTCTGATCTGTGTCCCGACCTTTTTCTTCCTCTGGGTGGTCAGAGAACTGAAGAAAATAAAGAATATTGTCTCTCTTTTCTCAAGCGTGTGCGTGTATAATTTTATGAATGTGTGTGTTATGTTTATGAACATAATACTAATATATACAGGCTTCAAAAGTCAATATAATATTAATATATTTGTAGTCCATTAATTTAATTATATTCCTAATGGACTTCCACATAATTAGCCCATAATATAATTAATTAATCCATTGGGCTACTAATATTTCAATTAATTGACCCAGTCAATTAATTCCAGATAAATAATATTATTAAATAATATAAAAATACATTAATATATTAATAATGATTTCTGAGAGACAATAAATAATTAGGCAACTAATTGGGTCACATCAGGGATCTAATACAAGAAATAAAGTAGGGCCTCAAATTAATTAATTATCTATGCTCAGCCCAGAGCAAAATTAATTAATAAACACAGATTCATTCCACTAGAGAATCCATGCTGACTTACCCATTATCCCAAATTGAGCAAGAGCTTGTATTTTATACTTAATCGATCTCCGTATTTAAGATAGAAATATTCGTTAATTAACTAAGCTTACTGACAGCTTAAATTAATTAACATCTTATATTCATGAGTAGTACCACTCGACCTTATTAACACACCTGAACTTAATCAACCGGCCGGGTTTAGTGTGCTAATCCTTTCGAGTTCCTCAATGGATATTATCAACCCATTTTACTAGGATACGGTAGCAAGATACAGACAACCAGCCTGAGCCACAAATGACTACTAGCACCCAAGATACGTAGATCCGGTCGCGATGACGTTCACCATAGTAGGTCAAAGTGATAGATAGCTAAATGCACTCAGCTGAAGTCTTACCAAGCATAAGACCAGCTAAGTCATCGAGATCTTGGTTCTCCACTAAGGTCACTTAGGAGAACACATCTCAATGTGATCCATCAATACAACACCTTAAGTGTACCAGTAAAGACAAGCAGCTAAGATAAGCTACTTCTTATCTAAACTGCACCTTAAACCGACAACTTATCCTTAAGTTGTCTCAGCTGTGATAACTATTTATATCTTGTCAGTTCAACCAATTTGTGTTGTCTTATGTGATACCCGACACACTACACAAATCTAACTTTTATACAAGATAAAGGATAACATGTGCAAATATATATATTTATCAGATAGGAGAATAAAATAGTGGTAAGGACAAAAACACATTGTATACAAGCATAAAAAGTGCTTCCAGTATACAAAATCCCAACAACGACTGCATCCGTACGCTTCCAGTATGCTCCCACGCCTTCCACGTTGGCTTCGATCACACGCCAATTGCCCGCTCTGTCGAGCCGGAATATTCCATCAGGATTCGCCATTCACTCCGTTGATGTTGGCAAGGATTCGTCGAATTCTCGACGACATTGTAATCGATAGTGTGATTCTGGAACTTCTAACCGAACTTCCGGCCGTTTCACAGGTGATAAAGGAGGGCGAAATCACTCACGAGCCGTCGCCGCGACGGAATAACTTACCAGAGGACGAATTCAACTGCGAGATTTCATATTGAAGCGATCGTTTTCGTTCGGATTTGAACGGAATTTAAGATTAGAGAGATTAGTTTCAGAGCCATTAACATCTTCTACTTGGCGATACAGCAGAGGCGGCGGAGGGGGAAGTGCGTGGAGCAAACGTGCGTCGCCGTTCAGCTCACTAACCAAACCTAGAGTTTTCTCCTTCCGCTACTACAAAGGCATGAAATCCCAATTTTTTCGACGGCGGAGCATCGGTGGCTTCTTCCCGTTATCCAAGTCAAGCGCGCAGCTCGGCTCATCCAGCGGCAGCAACTCCTTTCGACGGACGAAGTCATCGGCGGCAGGAGCGGTGTTTTCGTCGAGCCGGCTGCGGAGCGCCGATCCAGAGGCGCTTCTATCACCGGAGAGATTCAATAGACGGTGAAGATTAGAGACAAGTGGATGGTTGATAAAAAGAAAGACAATTTCATGTGGGAATTAAGGGGGTGTTTGGTTCATGGGTATCTTGCCCTACTATGGGAATCACCCGGGTTTGATACCCATATATCGTGTTTGGTACGTGGCTATCGATACCCTACTATGGGTATCAAACCCATATGAGTATGATTTTTTTGAAACCCAAGAAGAACTAGGGTTTCATTTCTGAAACCCATCCGGGAATCAACTGTTTGGCGCCGTTCGAAGCCGGTTTCTTCTTCTCTTCTTCTCCGTCGACTATTTGTGAAGGTTCAAGACGAATTTCTTCAAGGTTTTTTTTTCTTTCACTTTTAAAATTCTTCTGCTCGAATTTCTTGTTGTGATTTCATCTCGATCCCTCTCCTCGCTCTCCCCTACCTTTCCTCTTATTTCTGTCAACCGAATGGGACCTCTCGTTCCCTGCTTCCCTCTCTCAGACCGGCGCCGATGGTTGCGGTTGTCGTCGCACTTGGAATGGTGGTAGCGCTCTTTGGTTGACTCTCTGTCTCGATGCGAAACAGAGCCGATCTCGTTCCCTGCTTCCCTCTCTCTGTCTCAAAGTTTTTGGCTCGAAACTGTGAACTGATTCATGATTTTGGTGTTGTTGACAATTTTCAAGATTGGATCTTGTTTGTAGGGATGACAATGGACCGAATTTGGACCGGATCCTCCTCAGTCCAGATCTAGATCCGGGATTTTTTACTTTGATCCAAATCCGGTCAGATCCATTGGATCTCAAAAAATGAGATCCAGACCCAGATCTATTAGATCCACAGTGTCTCGGGTCTAGACCCGGATCCATAAGTTTTTTAACTAAAATTAAAAAAATTCTAAATCAATTAAAATTTAACTAAGTTAATTAATTCTACGATAACACGAAAATCTATAAGAGCATTACTATCATTAAAAAAAGTCAAAATACTCATGATATTATAAAAATATTACAATCATCTATAAAACTACAATATTCTCTCTAAAAAAACTTCCAAATTCGTGGACAGTGGGTACTCAATCTCCTCCCTCTTTTCTATTTATTAGATTACTAGTAAAGTATTTCAAGCTCAACAAATAATGTAATGTGATATTTTAAGTAGAATAATATAAATATAATATTTTAGATATGATAATAAAATAATATTTTAGTTTTAAAAATTGGCGGATTTGGACCGGATTCGGATCTCAGATCGTAAAGTCCAAATCCAGATCCGCAATTTCTAAAATAGGTCCAGATCCGATCCAGATCCAATGGGTCCAATTTTTTAAGATCGAGATCCAGAAAAATGGATCTGGATCCACGGATCTGGACCGGGTCCAAGATCCATTGCCATCTCTACTTGTTTGCAGTTTTGGTAATTTGTGTTTGTCTTATTGAAAATTGTTGATTCAAGATTGATGAATCTTGTTTGCATTTGTGTGGATTAATCAGGTATCATGACATTATTGAAAATTGTTGATTCATGATTGATGAAAACTTTCGTCTGATTCTCCTTCTATTTTATTCAGCATTTGTGTGGTTCAACTGAAGTCTAACTAAGGTATGCTACTTCTGGTTTAATAATATGTGAGATTTATAGGAGGAATAATAATTGAGTGTAAGGCAGTTGAAGCACAAGAAACTGCAGTTTATGATATTCCTAAACGGCTCTTCAGTGCAGAAATGCGTTTCTCGGAATTCTTGCCAAGCTCATGGATAGATGTTTTACAAACTGAAACTCTCACACATACACAAATAAAGTAAGATATATGATCAATAGTTGTTTAAGATATAATTCTTTAGTGCAATAGGATATTTTATTTGTTGCTTATTGCAGAGAAATGGAAGGATCCTTTGAACTGTAGGTTGTTTAGCTCTGTTTTCTCCCTCTTACTTTGTGAATTACTTTATGCAATATAAGCCATGTTTGCAGAGAAATGGAAGGATCCATAACATTATTAACCTCTGTTTTATCCCTCTTATTTTGTGAATTACTTCATTTGAACTCTAGGTTGTTTGGTTGTTGCTTATTGCAGAGAAATGGAAGGATCCTTTGAAATGAATGTTGATGATCAAACAAACTTGAGAACTACTAGCTAGAGGTAGAGGAAGGAACAAAAATTATTGGACCGATGATGAGCTAATGATGTTGATTAGGGTGCTCCAAGAAATTTCTAGTGATCCTATGTGGAAGACATATTCTGGGTTTAAGAGTAAGTATATGCATGAGCTACATAGGAGGATATTGCGGAAGGATCCTTCCTTTTTAAAATAACCAATTCCTCACATTGAATCAAAACTCAAGTGGCTAAAGACAAAATACTATGCAATTAGTGAAATGATCAAACAGTCTGGATGTACGTGGAGTGATGAAGAGCACAAGATTCAATGTGAGAAAGAGTGATATGACCAGTGGGTTAAGGTAATATATAATTGTTGATTAATTGTTTTGCTTCATGTAGAGAACATTTTATTAATTTTGTGTATCTTTGCTAGTTAAGCTACGGCTTTGTCACATTTTGTGAGAAATAGTTCTCTTTTCTTGAATTGCAGAGGTATCCTGAAGCTCGAGGAACTAGGGAAATGAGTTTTCCTTACTTGAAAGACCTTGATCTTGTGTATGGAAATGATCGAGCAACAGGAAAGTATGTTGAAGACTATACCAAGGCGGTGGATAATATGGATGAATGGTTGAAGAATAACCCTAAAAATTTCAGTTGCCCTTTTGAAGATGTAGATGAATTTGTGGAAGAGAACTCTCCTATCCAAGGAGCTCATAACATGTCTGCTGGTACTAGTAGCACAACCTCGAAGCGCAAGCAAAAACAGTCTCCCACGGTAGCAAAGGAACAAAAAAAGATGAAGACTCAAGATACTTTGCAATCACAATTGGCGGATGCTACAAAAGAGTTCAGTGCTTGCATATCTGGACTGTCAAGCTATTTCAAGACCATTGCTAGTGTGATGGAGAGCGAGGAAGCACGAGAGTCCGAGTTGTCAAGTAGAAAGAAAACCATCATTGCAAGTCTTGGTAGTATTGGCCTTTCTCGAGAGCAAATATGGGCAGCAGCGGATCTTCTTGCACTACACGGCCACAAATTGGAAATCTTCTCTCAACTTGAAGAGGGAGACAAATATGGTTATATCATCTCTTTACTATTCGAATGGTCGAAGCAAAGAGCTTCTTGAACAATGAATTATGGTTTTTTCTTTTTTGATTATGGATGGTTTTTGATGAATATCTGATTTGAACAATGAACTATGGTTTTTGATGAATAATAGACTTGAAACTTTTATGAATGTTTCGTTCCTAGTTCGCTATAGTTACTTATTTGAATTTTATATATGAATTACTAATATCAAAATTTTCATTCCCATTGAGGCTAAAATAACCAAACATTAAATTTGGTTACCATACTCATTCACGTATAAGTACCAAACACCATTAAAGGAATCTGTCATACTCATACCCAATCACCCTACTATCATACCCATTGCCATTGTCATTCCCGAATTCGTACCAAACGGCCCCTAATAGTCTGGAAATTCTAATGGTGGTATTCAAAGACTTCGGGCTTTTTTTTTGAAGGTTCATATCTGCAAGGCCATTTATTCTAGAATTTAAATCGTGATTTTCAACCTTAAAACAAATAACAGTATGTACAGTTAAACCTCGATAAAGTAATATTCGATAAAATAATAATCTCGCTAAGATAATAATTTCTTCCGGTTTCGATATGGGTCAATGCACTAAAATAATGTTCGATAAAATAATAACATCGTTAAATGAATATTTTTTTATCGGTCCTAAGGTTATTACTTTATCAAGGTTTAACTATATAAGAATTTAGTCTACATTTATTGTAATTGTAGTTATACCGTTCTTTTTCTCCATCGGTGGGGAAATTACCAAGAATTGACTCCAGCGGCACCGGTGGAGCTGGCGGCGAATGGAGGCGGTGCAGATCCCACTAAGTGCTATGATAACATCATCCCACTAATAAGATTACCAATAATTAATTAATAGTAGTAGTTCAATTTAGCATAGTACAGTTAAACCTCGATAAAGTAATATTCGATAAAGTAATAATCTCGCTAAGATAATAATTTCTTCCGATCCCGATGTGAGTCAATACACTAAAATAATGTTCGATAAAGTAATAATCTCGTTAAATGAATATTTTTTCTCGGTCTCAATATTATTACATTATCGAGATTTTAATGTACTTGCTAGTATTAGTCTCATCTAATTTTGTGCACTTATCAATAACTGATCTATTTGATCTCAATCTATGATTTTTGTAACAAATTTTTTTAGCGCGGTATTTTAGGAGAGTAGTTGGTTGTGAGTAGAGATGTGGGGCACTCAAAATAAATGTTTGTAATAATTTTTTATTTTAAGAAAATATTACAAGAATGGTGAGACGTCACGAAAAGGAAAATGTTACAAGAATTATGGGACGGAGGGAAAATAATGTATGCTAAGTTGACATATTATGAGGGTGTTTGGAGTAGCTGAAGCTTATTGATAAGTGCTGAAAGCTGCTTAAAGCAGCTGAAAGTAGCTTATTTGAAAAACAGTTAGTGTTTGGAAATAAGTGCTGAAAGCAGCTGAAAGTGGAAAAAATAGTGTTTGAAATACTACTGATAGAAGTAGCTTATTGTTACTTTTTAGAATAAATGTCTATTTTGCCCTTAGTGTTATTAAATAATTATAATTTATAATAAATAAATAAAATTCAAAAATTATTCTTATTCTATATTTATTTTTTGCTTTATAATTTTAATCAAATATTATAAGATATTAAATTTTTTATATTTGATTTTCCCATTTTAAGACATGAAAAAATCGCACAATGTGATTGAAGTAGTTAGTTTTATTAAAATATGTAATTAGATTGATATTTCATTATTTTTTTAAATGGGCTCATTTTCCTATTTTTAGGTCTCAATCAACCAACTTTCGTAGTTACAGACATGATCTAATTCTAATATTATTAATTATCCATTTTATAGTGAATCCGTGAAGAATTACCCGAAGAACCAAATGCTCGGTCGCCGTGAAGTGAAGGATGGAAAGGTACCCTAGATAAATCTATGGGTTTTTCGTATTTTATTTTATTATGAAATATCGACGACAAGATATTATGCGTATACAAAACTCATGTGTTTGCTTTTGTAAATCCTAAACTTGATTATGGGATTTAATCATAATAATAATTATTGTACAACTAAGCTTAGGATTAATTTAAAACCAAGCCAGGGATTAATAAAAACAATAACGTTTTGTCAAATCCGCAGGCGGGTGCATACAGTTGGCTAACGTACCAGCAAGTCTACGATGCAACCCTTACAATTGGTTCTGCTATACGACGTCGTGGCGTCAACCCAGTTAAGATCATTTCTTAATTTTTTTTCACTTATTAAATAAATAAATTCAATATACTAGCACCTATATTTCGGTTTGAGATTTCTTCTATATTTCTTTTAGGGCGATAAATGCGGCATATATGGAGTAAACAGCCCTGAATGGATCATGGCAATGGAGGTGTATATATATATATATATATATGAATCAAATCTTGAATATTTTATCCTTGTTATTATATTTTCTTTTTAAAAAAACAAAAAACAGAGGCTTATTTAATTGATGTACAGGCTTGTAACAGTCAATCTATTACATATGTACCACTGTATGATTCACTTGGTACGTTACACAATTTTATAAACTTCATAATTTTCATCCATGAATGAATTAGGCAATATCTTGAGTTGGTGTTTTTTGCATTTGCAGGTCCAAATGCAGTTGAGTTCATCATCAACCATGCTGAAGTTTCCATAGCATTTGTCCATGAAACCAAGCTGCCTGCTGTAAGCTGTCTAATCAACAATGCAGAACAACAAAATTAAATAGATTATATATATATATAAACCTGTCTTACTTTTTAATCTTTGTGCAGATACTAACATGTCTATCCAAATGTGCCTCAAATCTAAAAAGTATGTGAATTCATGATATACATAACTAACTAATTCCCATCTTGAAATTGAATGTAACTTAGATATCTTCTGTTTTGAAGCCATTGTCAGCTTTGGAAATGTTTCCGATAAGCAAAAGGAGGCAGCCGAAGAACAAGGCGTAGCTTGCTTCTCTTGGGAAGAGTTTGCTCTATTGGTTAGTATCTCATCACCAAGAATAATTACAACTATTACTTCTTGTACTCTAACATTTGCTCTGTTTCTTGAAGGGAGATTTTGATGTCGAACTCCCTCCGAAAAAGAAGACGGACACGTGTACGATAATGTACACGAGTGGCACCACCGGAGAGCCAAAAGGGGTCATTCTATCAAATGGTGCATTTATGTCTGAAGTCTTGTCTATAGATAAACTTCTCCGAGAGACGGCAAAAGAGGTTAATTAAGACTACATTAATTCTTGATTGGAGATGTTTTAGCCTTGGACTAAAAGTCTAAATGCATGAAATTCTTCAGGGCAGTGAAGAGGATGTATACTTTTCTTACCTTCCATTAGCCCATGTATTTGATCAAATCATGGAAACCTACTGCATCTTTTCGGGCTCATCCATCGGTTTCTGGCAAGGGGTATGATTTCATCAATATTTCATTTCATAGACATTGATTTCATATGTTTGATGCTGTTAAGACATTTGAACGAATAGGATATCCGGTTCTTGATTGAGGATCTTCTTGTGCTCAAGCCAACTATATTCTGTGGCGTTCCTAGAGTTTTCGATCGTATATACACAGGCATAATGGATAGAATTGCCGCTGGTGGTTCAGTGAAGAAGTCACTATTCCATCTTGCATACAATTAGTAAGTGTTTATTTGCCAAAGCAAATCTCATTAGCCTCTCCCAACTTCTTACAAGTGTTACAAACAAATGGTAATTGACAGCAAACTAAGGAATCTTGAGAAGGGGCTCAGACAATAGGAAGCATCTCCCCTTATGGACAAGCTTGTCTTTTATAAGATCAAACAAGGATTTGGTGGGCGTGTTCGTCTCATGTTATCCGGTGCTGCGCCTCTACCGAAGCACATTGAGGAGTTCTTGAGAGTCACTTGCTGCTGTGTGTTGTCACAAGGCTACGGTAAATACATATATATATGCATGCAGTTCCTACCCTCTATGCCTCTCTCTTTTCTAGTCTCTCACTTGATCAAATTTGTGTCAATTTTTGCAGGTCTAACAGAGAATTGTGCTGGATGTTTCACTTCCATAGCCAATGTATTCCCCATGATGGGAACAGTTGGAGTCCCTATGACAACCATAGAGGCAAGGCTTGAATCCATACCCGAAATGGGATATGATGCACTCTCTTCTTCTCTTCCAAGAGGCGAGATTTGTCTCCGGGGAAACACCATGTTCTCCGGCTACCACAAACGCCAAGACCTCACCGAAGAGGTGGTCGTGGACGGGTGGTTCCATACAGGGGATGTTGGGGAGTGGCAGCCAAATGGGACAATGAAGATCATTGATAGGAAGAAGAACATATTTAAGCTGTCACAAGGAGAATATGTTGCTGTGGAGAGTCTTGAAATCACTTACTCTCAGTGTCCTGTTGTTACATCTGTGAGTTGAAGCTGAGACATGTTCTGTTTCTAACTCTTTTTTTTTTTTTTTTTTGTTATTTTTTGGCGTAGGACTAACAATGTTTATTTAGATTTGGGTGTATGGGAGCAGCTTCGAGTCGTTTCTGGTGGTCGTGGTGGTGCCGGAGAAGAAAGCGCTTGAAGATTGGGCGGCGGGTAATGGAGAGAAAGGCAATTTTCAGTCGCTGTGTAATAACACAAATGCGAGAAAATACATTCTTGATGAGCTCAACAGCACTGCTAAGAAACATAATGTAAGCTTGTAAAGTCCAAATTCTCTCTGACTATAGCACTATAATTTGCATACATTAGCGATGGAATTACGATGCTCACATTACCGACGGAATTTTATTGTGTCAGCTAAATTAGTGATGGATTGGCGACCAAATGTCTGTCGGCACGTTTGCGTCGCTCTATTTTTCACTCATTTGATGTTTCTTTCAGCTTCAAGGCTTTGAAATGCTGAAGGGTGTTAAGCTGGAGCCAATTCCGTTCGACATGGAACGAGATTTAGTTACCCCGACGTTCAAACTTAAGAGGCCCCAGTTGCTGAATTATTACAAGGTATGTTGGTAGTTCGGTCAAGAATTTAAACAAAGAAGAATAAGAGAAAATATTCTTTTATGTCTTCTTTGTCTGTCTACAAAGAAATCCAACGCCTATATATACATACTAAGAAATCTTAAAAAAAGAAAAATATCAATTACAAATAAATAGTAAGATAAATCAGGATATCGGAATCATGACCAAATCACATCAAATATATCGGGAGATATCCTTCCAAATTAACCATAATATATTTTCTATATATATATTCCGATATCTTCCCAAATTAACCATAATATCTTTTCAGATATATTCTGATATCCTTCCAAATTAACCCTCATAATTATGGTATTCAAATCCTCATAATTATGGTATCCTTTAATATCCCCCTCAAGGTGGAGTGTGCAAATTTCGCACACCCAACTTGCACAATATAGAATCAAACACCGTCTTGCCTAACGCCTTGGTGAAAATATCCGCGAGCTACACTTTTGTAGACACGTACGAGGGACAAATCAAACCTTCCTTGATAGCATCACGAATAAAGTGACAGTCAGCCTCAATATGTTTAGTTCTTTCGTGAAACACTGGATTTTGAGCTATGTGCAAAGCAGATTGACTATCACAATACACTTTCATACCTTGACCATGCTCAATTCCCAAATCCTCCAACAATTGTTTCAACCATTTGAGTTCACACACAACAGCTGCCATGGCTCTATACTCGGCCTCGGCGGAAGACCGTGAGACCGTTTGTTGCTTCTTGGTTTTCCAAGAGATTGGTGAATCACCCAAAGTCACAAACCCGGCCCGGTTATGGAACGCCTTGTTAGAGGGCAACTAGCCCAATCGGAATCGCACCAACCTACCAAGCGAGGATCTTGATTACCGGTAAGAAAAATCCCTTGACCCGGACTTTTCTTGAGATAGCGGACGACACGAAGTGCAGCCTCCCAATGCTCATCCCGAGGGTGCTGCATAAACTGAGACAATATGTGCACCGAGTATGCAAGATCCGATCGTGTTACAGACAAATAAATTAGACGTCCCACAAGGCGTCGATATGGTTCTGGATCAACCAACCAGATCTCCAGTGGCTTGTGCTAGACCATGATTCTGTGCAAGAGGAAATGAGGCCGGTTTGGCTCCTAAAAGCCCCACTTCCGAAATGATTTCAAGAGCATATTTCCGTTGGCACAAGTAGAAGCCGTCTTTATTGCGTGCTACTTCAAGACCTAGGAAATATTTTAAGATTCCCAAGTCCTTCATACGAAAACAACTTCCAAGATACTGCTTGAAAACCTCCAATGCCACCTTATCATTTCCAGCAATAATCATATCATCAACATATACAAGAACCGAAAGCTGAACACCATTTTTACGGAAGACAAACAACGAATAATCTGAGCACGACTGCACAAAACCATAAGCTTTCAACGAGGTAGATAGTTTGGCAAACCAACATCTAGGCGCTTGTTTGAGACCATATAAAGACTTCTTCAACCTACACACCATGCCCGGCTTCACATTCTTAAATCCCGGCGGCACTCTCATGTACAATTCCTCACTTAAATCACCATGAAGAAATGCATTATGTACATCCATTTGATGCACTTCCCATCCTTTAATAGCAGCAACAGTGAGGAAAGTACGAACAGTCACCATTTTTGCAACGGGAGCAAATGTCTCGTTATAGTCAATACCTTCTACTTGATGATTGCCACAAATCACCAATCGCGCCTTAAACCTCTCCACAGTGCCATCAGATTTATATTTAATACGATATATCCACTGACTTCCAAGCGCCTTCTTACCTGGTGGTAAAGATTCCAGTTTTCAAGTGTCATTTTCTTCTAAGGCCCGAATTTCTTAATTCATAGCATCACGCCATTGAGGATCATGAACAGCTTCCTTAAAATTCTTTGGTTCACGTCCCATAGTTATAGCTGCAAGAAAATGTTGATGGTTTTCCGAAAAACGAGCACAACTAATAAAGTGAGTTATAGGATAAGGTGTACCTGAAGAAGGTGACGAAGCCGATGAATGCATGGATGGACTTATTTTCAGTACGGTGTCAATCACATAATCCCGATACCGTGTGTTGGGAATCTTAGTTCTTTTTCCCCGACCCAAATCATCTTCAACTTGGACTTCTCTATCTTCAACCAAAGGAGAATCATGTTCCAAAGATTGTTCTTCAACATCCACAACATTCTCTGACACATCATCTTCACCACCATCAACAACACTTATATCATCGTCACTACAACCGTCACCAAACTCAGCAACTTGAGGTGTTAAATCTTTAGTGGTCAAGGAAGATTTTGGTTCAAATGGAAAATCATGTTCAAAGAATTGAACATCACGAGATACAAAAATTCTTGAGTATCAAGATCATACAATCTCCAACCTTTCTTGCCAAACGGATAACCCACAAAAACACATTTTCTACTACGACTAGCAAACTTATCTCCATCACGACGTTGATTATGAGCATAACACAAACACCATATAACTCGAAGTGGAGCATATGAAGGTGATTTTCCAAACAACGCCTCATAAGGAGATTTGCCGTCAAGTAAAATAGTAGGTGTTCTATTAATTAAATAACATGCAGCCATCACACACTCCCCCCAAAATTTAATAGGTAAATGACCTTGAAAACGTAAAGCTCGAGCGACATTTAAAATGTGTCTATGTTTTCTTTCAACTCTTCCATTTTGTTGTGGAGTCCCAACACATGAAGTTTCAAATAAAATCCCATGAGTACGAAAATACGCATCTAAACAATGAAATCCGGTCCCATTATCACTACGCACACGTTTGACAACTTGTTCAAATTGACACCCGATCATAGAAACAAAGTCAGTAAATATAGGCAAAACTTCCGTCTTCTTGCATACCAAATAAATCCAAACGGCTCGCGAATAGTCATCAACGATTGTCAAAAAATAGGTAGCCCCACAAGATGAAGGATGCTTGTAAGGCCCCCACAAATCCAAATGAAGAAGTTCAAAAAATCGACTAGCACGACTCGTGGAAATGGGAAAACTGGACTTACATTGTTTGGCACGTGGACACACATCACATACCTTATTTTGTTTCTGAGTAAACCGATTCATAGCTGATAGGTCTATTTCGTACTATCCATATTTCGTGTATTTTGGCATATTTTGTGGTACTTGGATTTGTTTTGGTGTTTATTTTGCAGTGCTTAATGATGATGTGACATTTACGAGGCATCGAGGTGGTGGTAGAAAGATTTGAGGAAATCAAGCCAAGTGAAGAGGGAAATTGTCTTTGATTTCCAATCTAGAGGAAATCAAGCCAAGTGAAGAGGGAAATTGTCTTTGATTTTCAATCTAGAGGAAATCAAGCCAAGTGAAGAGGGAAATTATCTTTGATTTCCAATCTAGAGGAAATCAAGCCAAGTGAAGAGAAGAAGAAAAGGAAGAAATCAATCTTATCTCTCTCCCTTGATTTGCGCCGAAGAAGAAAAGGAAGGAATGGAAGATTGGAATCAATCATGAATTTGATTTTCATATCACATGGTAATTAAGGAGAGATAATTAGGGATTTTATCATTAAATCTCTTAATGAATCATTCGACCAAAAAGGAAGGAATGAGGCTATATAAACTCCCCTTGAGGGAGGAAGAGGAGATCACTTCAATCATCTCATTCTTCACTTCTACTTTATACAACAAGTTCTCTTCATTCCCTCTCATCCAAGTCTTCACGGAGAGAGGAGTTCCAAGGAAGCCGATCGAAGGGTTATCACTTTTAAGTTTGAGTTTCTTGTTTTTAAATTGATGAGCTTTAGTTTGATTTGGAGAAACATTGGTTTAACATTTTCATTTGAATTTCTGGATTTGAATTATCTTAACCTATGGATGATTTCTTAGTAGTTTCTTTTAAATTTGTAATTCTAGGATTTTAATTCCATGCACTTAGTGTTTTGAATTATTTAATAATTAGTTAGAATTTTCGTTCATATATTTTTATTGAAATTCAGGATGCTTTGTGTTTTGTCCATCCATCAATATGCGTAGCTAATTCTTTTTAGGGTTGGCAAGATGTAAAAACACACACACCTCTTTAAATTCGTGAGACTAGGGCTTAACATTAATCACTTAAGTTCGAACTAATCCTGGTTTATTTAATTGAATTAATTAATTTAGATTTGATCACCCTAGTTAATTTAATTCATTGCTAATTTAGTACTTCCATCGTTTCTCGTGGGATGAGGCTAAATAAGTAGCAAATTGTCTTAGGACAATTGGATTAATTTGGTAGGAGACTATTAGATGCTCACCATACGGGTAGGCTCCTAAATTGGGTTCCCTTAATTCTTAAAGGCCGATTAGATGTTAAATCTATTGATTGCCCACCAACGTAGGTTACATCTAATTTAGGGAAGTAATCGTTTCAATGCCCACCATGACGATTACCGATTAATTAGGGGAATAGGGGATATGTCAGTTTAATTACGATATCCTACAACTAGTTGATTTAAGTGGATTAATTAATTATTAGTGTCAGTGATCGATTGTGTGTGTGTGAATCATCTTGCTGGACCCGCTTTTCTTTGCATTAATTAATTCCGTATTAAATTCTTGCTTTAATTTTCATTTCCTAAAGTTAGTCAATTTCCAAAAATTGCGTGGTTGCTAACCAATCCTTTGATTGATAGGATTAATAAGTTTGAAAATCTCCGTTCCCTGTGTTCGATACCTGTAGCTATACTAAATTTAGTTCTAGCTATTTAGCAGGATTATTTGGTGTAAATAGCGATCACCAAATTGGCGCCGTTGCCGGGAATGGTGTTAACTTTAAGCTTAATTTTTCTACTAATCTTTTGTGCTATTTAGTTGTTGCATGAGCAGGTCTTCCCGCCCTTTTCTACATTTTGATCCAGAAATAGAAAAGACTGCGAAAAGGAATAGGAAGGCAACAAAGCTGCAGAAGCAACCAAGTCGCGGCGAAGCGGTAACAGTCCGACCGACGAGAAGAGAACCGTAGTCGAGTTCGAAATCGGTCCGACAGGTCAGACAGACCCGTATTCTGAAGACAACAATTCTGAATCTGAAGAAGAAAGTATGGGTCAAGAAGAAGGAGCCAATCAAGATGAACTCAGGTTCTAGGAATTTGGGAGAGGACTTGCCCGGACCAATCAACATAATAACAACTGAGCAGATAGATGTGAAGCTGAACTTGGTCGCGGCATGTCCTAAGTTTTATGGAAAGCTGAATGAAAATCCCTTTGCTTTTACGGAGGGATTTAATCAAGTCCGTGATGCACGACAAGGACATTTGGATGCTTTCAAGCTCAAAGCATTCCCTTTTACTCTACAAGATGGAGCTCGTGCATGGTTTTCCGGATTGAGGCCTAAGTCAATCACTACTTGGGCTCGATGCGTCAAACATTCCTAGACAAATACTTCCCTCGGTCAAGACAAATGTACTCAAGAAGGAGATTTCGGGATTACTCAAGAGCTTGACGAGTCTTTTGGAGCTTACTTGGGAGCGATTTGGGAAGCTAGTTGATAGCTGTCCAAACCATGGTTTTTCTGAAGTGGATCTGCTGCAAATTTTCTACCAAGGAATGACAGATGAGTCCAAAACCATGGTGAACGTTGGACTGAAGGGTAGCTTTGCTAATAGCTACTACATTGATGCAAAGGCAATCATTGAAGGCCTAGCGATCACATCACAAGACAAATGACCAAGGATGCAAAGGAAGTCTGTAAATCTTTCAAGTGGAGATTTTCTTGATGATCTAGATATGAAGGTTGGACTCAAAATGGAAGTGAAGTTCAGCCAACTTGAAGACAAATTGGATAGGTAGGCTATTCAAGGAGACGAATCCTCCTTCCTCTTCCTCTTCATCTGCAAGAACAATGGCTGATCACACATGTGCTGCATGTGGACAAAGAGGGCATACATCTCTCCAGTGCAAGGCGAGGATGTTAATGTAACCGGCATGGAGTGGACGAACAAGGTTCATTCGAACTTAAGGTGGAGACAAGATGATCAAGCGCCACAACCGCCAAGGAATCCTCCACAACGTCATTCCAATCACCCACTTATCAACATCAACGTATCGCCACCGCAGCAACAAGGGTTCCAACAACCCTACGACCTCCAAATCAAAGGCAATTCCCGCAGCAATTTCAAAGAGACGGCCCGTCGCCGGATGGACCGGAGCACCCGTTGGAGAAAATGATGGTTGAAATGATTACTTCTGGAAGAGTACCATTGTCTATCAACAACAGATGCAAGATGAGATTAATCGAAAAGAGGGATAATCAAAGCATCGTCGAGAATTTATCCAAGCAGATTTCCAAGTTGAATTCTTCAATTCAAGAGATGAAGGCAAGTCAAGGGCAATTACCGTCGCAAGTCCAAGCCCAACCGAATGCTAGGGCTAATGTAAGTCAAATTAGCATGTACGGTAAAAAAGAAGACCGAGCTCGAGCGGGAAATTGATGAAGAGCAAGGTGCCCGTAAACACAAGCACGTGGAATTTCCACAAAGTCAAGTACAACAACTCATCACCTATGACAAATTATATCGGACCCTACCCTGGTATAGAGCAACCTTACCGAGCTTCGCATCAAATGACATTGAAGCCGAAAATGGCAATCGTGTCTCCACCCGACGAAGCCGACGGGGATCCTCATGCTTGAAGAATTGATGTGCGAGATGATTGTTCTCAAAAGATGTCATGATATCGAAGCGATGCGAAGGAAATAACTTCAAATCATGATGAGATCCAAACCGTGAAAGAGAGGTGCAACAATTGAAGTGGGAGCAACAAAATATTTGGACAATCTAACCAAGCAAATGTCTATGATGACCACTTCGCTAGATGAAATGAAGGCAAATCGGAGGAATTACCTTCTCGACTCACCCAAATTCGCCGCCCATAGTTGCAATCACATCATGTTGAGGAGTGGAAAAGAGTTATCCGAACCAACACCGCGAGTCCCCAAAAGATTAGATCGCAACGCGCCGGCCGCGACGGCATTCGACAGCAGAGAAAGTCGAACCGCCGATTGACCCGCGACTGCGGAATCTGGTTGATGGAGAGCGATTGACGAGAGAAGGTCGATCGCCCAAAAAGAACCGACGAGTTGCGAATTTTACGATGAAGTTACGCTGCGTAGAAGGCCGATTTGTCCCGCAGACCCTAAGCTGTCATACCTCCACCGTTTCCGAGGCATTGGAGAGGAAACGGACACCGAACAAGGAATGCATGGATTATGTGAAGTTGTTCGAGAAGTTGGAAATCAACATACCTTTCCTCGAAGCCGTGAAGATTCCCCAATTTGGGAAATTTGTCAAAGACTTCATAGCGGGTAAGATCCAGGCTCGAGAAGGTATTGATGGATACATCGGTGTCGGCAATCATCCGGTAAGATGCTCCCCGCCAAGTGCGTGAATCCGGTATGTTTAGTTTACCTTGTCTTATGGGTAATGTGATGGTTAAGCAAGCTATGTGTGATTTGGGTGCATCTATCAATGTTATGCCACTTTTACGTGTATAATCAATTAACGGAGTGGAGTTAGTGGCTACTAAGGTGATTATACAACTTGGCGATAGGTCATGCATTGCTCCAATAGGTTTACTAGAGAACATGCTAGTCAGAATCAACAATTTTGTCTATCCTGCTGATTTCTATGTTATAGATACTAATGATAGGCAAGTTGAGGGTACTGCGGGTGTTCTGTTGGGTATGCCATTTTTGAAGACTATTAGGGCAGTGATTGATGTTGATGAAGTTTCCATAAGTGTTAAGTATCATAATGAAATTTATGTTCATCATATTGATAATGCACTTAAGAAACCTAATGATCATGAGAATGAAGTGCCCTTTCTACTGACGTTTTTTAGAGCTTTGTCCAAGAATATCTTGAGACGATTTGTTGCGAGGATAAGATGGAACTCACTCTCACACATGGATTTGCTGATTTGGATGCCAAAGACATGAGGGATAAAGAGATTCGTGATGATTCCATGTGGTATAAAGACCGTGGGAAGGGATTGCATAGGGTGATCAAGGTAGTGGATGTGACTCCACTATGCATACCTCCACCCGATTGACCCTTTAAGAGGAGGTCTAGCCAAAGACTTTAAAGAAAGGCGCTACGGGAGGCAACCCGAGTTTATTATCGTTTATTTCCTTTGATTTTATTATTGTTTGGTCTTTGTTTTTGTGTTGTTTTTCCAGATCTAGGCTACGAAGGATGTTGTGGACTTAAGTGTAAGGAGAAAAGATCTCAGAGGAGTTAGTTGCATGGTGAGCTTGCAGCCTTCGGAGGCGCTTTGATGGATTGGAGTGCACGGTTCTCTCTCGTCTTCCGCCTCCGGGCGATCGGTGATGCCATCTTTCCCCCTTGTTTTATTTATTGTTTTTTTTAGTCTTTGTGTTTTTGTGCTCGTGTCTATGTTTTGTTTCTCTTTTACTTGCTCGTTTGCAACGATCAAGTGTAAGGAGGGTATTTGTTATGTATTTTTGTCATGTTCTCCGTCCTTTTTCTTTGTCTTTTCTTGCGTGAGGGCACACAAGGGGTTAAGTGTAAGGAGGGGGATGTCTCTACTTCGTTTCCCTTTGTCTCGTCATTTTCTTTTGTGTCGTCGAAGCATGCCAAAATTTGAAGTTGTTGATGCACTCTTGTTCTTGATTTAAGCATGTTTAGCTGTGCTTTATGTCTCAATAACGAACTTGTAGTTATTGTGAAGAGTAGGAGAGGGTGCACATTTGTATGTGATTTGGGATGAGGAATAATAAGTAAATTTTGGATCGCATTTTATACACTCCTTATATTAGATTTGAGCCATTAAAGTAGGACACTTCCTACTAATTTCATTGAGAGAGAGCTTGTTCATGAAATTGCAATAAAAGTGAGTCATTTGTGATAAGTGATAGGAGGCACTAGGGATTGAGCCATTTTAACTGCGACAATATTTCCTACCTTGCAATTATCCCCTAGTGAGCTAATTTGTGCCTTGACCCATTCTTTGATTTAGTCAGAAATATTTAAACCAAGGCCTTTTTAGCTTCTCTTTTTCCCATGTCATCGTATGTTTTACAAGCTTAATTGAGATTGATCTATCTTTATTCTATTACCTACTAAGTAGGCTTGCTATTATATTTGTGGTACAAAATAATTGTTGATCGATTTTGAAATTGAGAATTATTATTGGAAGGTCAATTAGTTCAACATCCAGGAAAAGAAATAGGCAAAGTTTGCTGAATATGATGTTGTTTCAAATGCTGCTGTAAAAAAAAAAAAAAAAAAAAAAAAGCAGCAGTAATGTTTTCGAATAAGATGTCAGCAGCTGATATGCTTTACTCTTATAGTAGGTTTTGGATTTCAATTCTTAATTATCTCAATTTTAGTAAGTATAACATGCATGACATTTAATACATTATGTGGAGCTTAGAACCCCTAGGACCCCTACCAACAAAAATTTGTCTATGTCCTAAGCCCCATTACAACCAAAGAAAAAGACCTCCTTGATATTGCAGTTATGACACTCTTTTATCGTGATGGATGAACTATATTTTCTTGAGTGGCTTGACCGGACTTAGATTAGAGAGTGGCGAGTGAACCGTGAGGATGATCCATGTTTGCTTAGGCTTTTGACTAAATTGATATTTGTGTGCCTAATCTTAAATTTGCAATTCTACTTGTTTGTTGAGATGCATATTTGCGTGGTTGGACGTGCTTTACTAGTTCATTGAGTGCGGAGATTATGGATATGATTGGTATTGCTTCTTTCGTATATTGTGTCGTTCCTTTCCGTGTTCGTTGTTCCTCTTTTCCTTTGTTTGAGTCTTGTTTTGTTTTTCGTGTCTTATTCTGTCCTTTTCTTGTTCTCGTTTCTTTTAGAATCTTGAGTCTTGGGGGAGGATCGGAATTTGGATAGTACTTATTTTTATACTTGAGGGCAAGTATGTTCTAAGTGTAAGGAGGTTTGATAGGTCTATTTCGTACTATCCATATTTCGTGTATTTTGGCATATTTTGTGGTACTTGGATTTGTTTTGGTGTTTATTTTGCAGTGCTTAATGATGATGTGACATTTACGAGACATCGAGGTGGTGGTAGAAAGATTTGAGGAAATCAAGCCAAGTGAAGAGGGAAATTGTCTTTGATTTCCAATCTAGAGGAAATCAAGCCAAATGAAGAGGGAAATTATCTTTGATTTCCAATCTAGAGGAAATCAAGCCAAGTGAAGAGAAGAAGAAAAGGAAGAAATCAATCTTATCTCTCTCCCTTGATTTGCGCCGAAGAAGAAAAGGAAGGAATGGAAGATTGGAATCAATCATGAATTTGATTTTCATATCACATGGTAATTAAGGAGAGATAATTAGGGATTTTATCATTAAATCTCTTAATGAATCATTCGACCAAAAAGGAAGGAATGAGGCTATATAAACTCCCCTTGAGGGAGGAAGAGGAGATCACTTCAATCATCTCATTCTTCACTTCTACTTTATACAACAAGTTCTCTTCATTCCCTCTCATCCAAGTCTTCACGGAGAGAGGAGTTCCAAGGAAGCCGATCGAAGGGTTATCACTTTTAAGTTTGAGTTTCTTATTTTAAATTGATGAGCTTTGGTTTGATTTGGAGAAACATTGGTTTAACATTTTCATTTGAATTTCTGGATTTGAATTATCTTAACCTATGGATGATTTCTTAGTAGTTTCTTTTAAATTTGTAATTCTAGGATTTTAATTCCATGCACTTAGTGTTTTGAATTATTTAATAATTAGTTAGAATTTTCGTTTATATATTTTTATTGAAATTCAGCATGCTTTGTGTTTTGTCCATCACTCAATATGCGTAGCTAATTCTTTTTAGGGTCGGCAAGATGTAAAACACACACACCTCTTTAAATTCGTGAGACTAGGGCTTAACATTAATCACTTAAGTTCTGAACTAATCCTGGTTTATTTAATTGAATTAATTAATTTAGATTTGATCACCCTAGTTAATTTAATTCATTGCTAATTTAGTACTTCCATCGTTTCTCGTGAGATGAGGCTAAATAAGTAGCAAATTGTCTTAGGACAATTGGATTAATTTGGTAGGAGACTATTAGATGCTCACCATACGGGTAGGCTCCTAAATTGGGTTCCCTTAATTCTTAAAGCTGATTAGATGTTAAATCTATTGATTGCCCACCAACGTAGGTTACATCTAATTTAAGGAAGTAATCGTTTCAATGCCCACCATGACGATTACCGATTAATTAAGGGGGAATAGGGGATATGTCAGTTTAATTACGATATCCTACAACTAGTTGATTTAAGTGGATTAATTAATTATTAGTGTCAGTGATCGATTGTATGTGTGTGAATCATCTTGCTGGACCCGCTTTTCTTTGCATTAATTAATTCCGTATTAAATTCTTGCTTTAATTTTCATTTCCTAAAGTTAGTCAATTTCCAAAAATTGTGTGGTTGCTAACCAATCCTTTGATTGATAGGATTAATAAGTTTGAAAATCTCCGTTCCCTGTGTTCGATACCTGTAGCTATACTAAATTTAGTTCTAGCTATTTAGCAGGATTATTTGGTGTAAACAGCGATCACCAATAGCAGGAAGCAACTTCAAGACCAAATCTGACGGATGTCCCATTCGTCGATGCCACAACTCAAAGGAAGAAACTCTAGTTAGAGCCAACACACGCATATCTGGAACACCTCGGAAAAAATACAGTCCATCCAGCCTCTCACCCGCTCCAATCACCGTCTTCGTCGGAGGGTCCTGTATAACACATACACCTTTAGCAAATTGCACCGCACAATCATAATCATCAATCAATTGTGATACGGAGATTAAATTGCAAGATAAATGTGGAACATATAACACATTATGAAGAATCAATCCCCCCTGCAACTCCACTTTTCCTTCTTGTTGTGCTTCAACTATAGAATTATCCGGTAATTTCACCCAGCAACAAGGCACTTGCCGAATATCTCGTAAGAGAGATAAGTCACATACAACATGATTAGTAGCGTCGGAATCAATAATCCAACCATTCTTATCTTTCTTACCATACAACCGTTCATTGGCTTTAGCTTGTGTAAGCACCTCAAGTACTTGTTGTATCTGTGCAGAAGAAATTTCGGCTAAACCTGCAGTAGCTTCAACACCTCATGCACTGGAGGTAGATTCAATTACGGCTGCATTTGCACGAACATCCGCTGCACCACTTGATCGAGCTTGAGTTTGTGCAGCTAAAGCAACCACACCACTAGCATTATTACGGGATCCGACTTCACCTCCATGTAACCGTTCAACTTGACTAATCTGTTGGTACGCCTTGTCAATGTTCGACAGAGGATCAAGACCAAGTAGATTCGTACGAATCGATGCATAAACCACATCAAGTCCAATAAGAAAGTGGTGCAAACGGTCCTCTTCCTTCAAATCTTCCACATGCTTAGCAATGTTGCAAGTGCATTTCCCACAATTACACTTAGGAACTTTAACATATGTATTCAATTCCTCCCACATCTTGGAAAAACGACCAAAATATGTGGCTATAGATTCAGATTGAATTTGCTTACATTTTCCCAATGACATCTTTAATTGACATACACGTGTGCCGTTCACTACACAATATCGACTTTTGAGATCATCCCAAAGTACCTTAGCATCATCATATTCTCCAAGAGTTACTCGGATCGCCGGATCGATGGTGTTGGTTAACCAGGAAACCAACATGGAATGAACAGCAACCCAATCGTCGATTTTCTCCTCTGTTATCGGCTTCGGAACAGATCCATCGATGAAGCCGAATTTTCGCTTCGCTTTGAGAGAGGTACGAACAGCCCTCGCCCACTCGTCATAATTTTCTCCACGTAACTGGCCCGGTGTGATAATACTGCCAGGACTATCACTTGATCCGAGATGATACGTCATGTCTACCTTCTTAGAGGTAGAGGATTCCACGTTACTGCCAACCATGAACTCTCAAGGAGGCTTACTAATAGGCAAGAACAATCTCGTTAAAAGAATTGCTCTGATACCATGTCAAGAATTTAAACAAAGAAGAATACGAGAAAATATTATTTTATGTATTCTCTGTCTGTCTACAAAGAAATCCAACGCCTATATATACATACTAAGAAATCTTAAAAAAAGGAAAATATCAATTACAAATAAATAGTAAGATAAATCAGGATATCGGAATCATGACCAAATCACATCAAATATATCGGGAGATATCCTTCCAAATTAACCATAATATATTTTCCATATATATATTTCGATATATTCCCAAATTAACCATAATATCTTTTCAGATATATTCTGATATCCTTCCAAATTAACCCTCATAATTATGGTATCCAAATCCTCATAATTATGGTATCCTTTAATATATATATATATATATATATATATATATGGTACGTGTTGAGTCTCTAATGGGCGGGATAATTAGGATTTACAATTACACGTGTATTTATATGTTTTGAGTAAAGTCCAAAACTAATCCCCGGCCTAGCCCATGCGGAGGTGCTCGCGCTCTTGGACTCTGGCATGCGACGGGTTATAGTCGTGGAGGTGGCAAGTTTATTAGATTCCTCATTGGAGAAATATTGTGATAGATGCAGGATTGCATTGATAAGTTGTACATTGAAGCTAAAGGAGCAAAGCCATAGGAACTCCACCAAACCTCCTTCTAGTGTATGTTGGTATATAATTTTAACACTTTCTGAATATCCGATTTTCTTTTTTTATATTATTCGGGTCTGTATTGTTGAATAATAATATAATATGATATATAATGGTAGTACTTTATAATAGGGGAATCGAAAAAATAAGAGAGCCACCACGTTGCGCAATGCTGAGTCATTACATTTTGAAGGTGGGACCTTACTAACCATCAAAATCAACAACAGCTGAAAATGTAATGCCAAATCGAAAGTTGGAGGTTGGGACAAAATAGATATATTGATTTAAAGGTTTTTTTATCTGGAATTATTAGCATACGTGGTACAAATCCTACTTACAGAAGTCAATGTTTTGATTACAATTATGTTACTTTGATTTAAATATCCATTGCTTCTTCATAACAAATTACTATTTCTCACCATCCAGCAGCAATGTATTAAATATTAAATATTATATCGACATAAAATATCAAGGATTAAGTGCCAAAATTAACTTTTTAGGCAAGATTACCGGCCTTGGACGCTAGGTTTGGTTACAAAGATTCCACTAATTACTTGTGAACTAACACTTGTCACCCTACTTACCTTTCAATTCATTATTTAAACAAAACTGATATTATTATTTTTTTACTAATACATGTGCAGTGTTTTTTATTAATAAATCGAATGTCTCCCTTCTCCGAGAATGAAACTATTCGATATAAACATTTTGAGACAGTTCGTCACGCGAGACACATCATTTATTAATTTAATTTAAATAACATTACACACCATACAGTAATACCAATAAGGATATGACTAAAATCATGGTCCAACACGATTCAAGAATTCAATACCCACAAATAAATTCCTTTTGCCTTAATTTGAAATATCTTATAAATAAAAGAGGGGAATGTCAAAAGCGTACATTTCAAAGTTGGAAAATGCAAAAATGTACATGTTTTTCCATAAATGCAAAAATGTACAAAAAAGTTTATTCCACATTAAGTGTGTGCAGTGTGTGTGCAGGTGTGTTGGATTCTTTCTCCTTGTTTTACTCACTTACCTCGATAATTACAAAATAAATGCATGCATGCTTGAAAATAAAAGCTGAAGATATTAAAAAAAAAACTTCCCATGCATGCATGCATAAAACCGAGAGCTGAAGATATTATTAAAAAAAAAAAAACATGCATGCATGATAACAAAACCTGAAGATTAAAAAAAAAAAATTCTCATGCATGCATGCATGAAGCCGAGAGCTTAAGATATTAAAAAAAAAAAAAAAAAAAAAAAAAAAAAACATGCATGAATGAAAACAAAACCCGAAGATATAAAAAAAAACTTCCCATGCATGCATGCATGAAGCCGAAAGCTGAAGATATTATATATATAAAAAAAACTTTCCATGTATAGCCGAGAGCTAAAGATACTATTAAAAAAAAAAACACAAGCATGCATGCATGAAAACAAAACCTGAAGATATTAAAAATAAAAATAAAAAAATTCACATGCATGCATGCATGAAGCCGAGAGCTGAAGATATTATAAAGATATGTGTTTATAACGTGAAGCCTAATGAAGTCTAAACAAAATAAAAAAATAAAAAATATGGTTATTTGAGGCGAATAGGGTTCAAATCCAAGACTTAATGAAATCTTCCAAGCTATGAAACCATTGTACCAGTACTCATTCTTGTAAATTTATATAACTAATACCATGTTTATAACATGAATAAACTAGTACCCATTTTGTGGTTAATTGTAATATTTTTTGGAATTTTTTGAAGATATAATTGTGGAATTTCATAAATTTAATTGTAATATTTTCGTAAATTTAATTTAGGAAATTTGTCAATTTAATATATTGAATTTCGTTAATTTAATTTATGGCAATTTTGTCAATTTCGTTATTTAATTTAGGGAATTTCATCAATTTAGGCAATTTCGCTAATTTAATTTAGGGAATTTCATCAATTTAATTTAGGCAATTCTGTTAATTGAATTTGAACAATTTCGTTAATTGAATTTAGACAATTTCGATAATTTAATTTATGGAATTGCGTTAATTTATTTTAGTGATTTTCGTTAATTCTGAACTAACTTTCCATGGTGTAAACTTATTTGTTGTTAACGAAAAAGATAAACATAATTTTTTATATTGATAAAGTCGCAATATTAAATAAGATAAACATAATATTTAAATGGATTAAACAATTACTTTTTATATGACAATTCTAATACTAGTTTGTGGTTCATGAATATTAGGTAAAACCTTGATAAATATTATCATATATATTATATAAAATTATAGATTAGTAATTATTATTACGTAAAACCTTGATAGATATATATTCGAAAAATATTCAAGATTATCCTATATATTATCCAATTTCGAAACTAAATAGGATTCAATTTTATGAAACCTAACCAATAATTGAGTTTCGTAAATAGTGTAACATTTTCAAACCCTCTTAAAAGTAGTCAACAAATCTGAACCATTGGGAGAAAGCATGCTGAAAAGAATACATTGGAACTCGTTTTTGACTGAAGGTACACGACAAGTTTTTGACTGTATATATGGACATGTTAGTTTTATTTTAGGTTTATATATTTTGGTTTATGATCTTTGTAGAGCATGCTTATAGAGAATATTTTTATAGAAATACCGTAATTAGTTTAGTCAATTTAAAGGGAAGAAATTGAATAAAATATAACATATATATTTCGTAATTAGTTTAGTCAATTACCGTAATTGAATAAAATACCGTAAAATTGAATAAAATATATATACCGTTTGAGATTAGCTTAAAATATTAGGGGGATAGTAGATATATAAGTATGTGGTTAGTTTAATGTATATGTGAAGTCGCGTGAATAACATAAGAAAGTTAACTCACGGTATAACTAATGTGGTTAGTAGATTATATTATAGTTATTCCGTTTAGGTATAAAATTGAGTATATTATATTATAGTTATTCCGTTTAGGTATAAAAGTATGTATTGATATATAAGTATGTGGTTAGTAGATTATATTATAAGTATGTGGTTAGTAGATTATATTATAGTTATTCCGTTTAGGTATAAAATTGAGTAATTTGATTTATTTTAGTAGTGCTAAGATAATTATAAAAATACGAATTCATATTATGTATCAACAAGTTCTTTACTGGAGAATAGTATGATTTAATTGTATTATTCGTATTCATATCGGCTCTATTGGTGTTTATTTCAAAAAATTAGGTTATTCATATTACATTTGTAATACTAGCTTGTGGTTCATGAAAAATCACAAAATGTAACTTCGAAACTGTCCGATCAGAAATTTTCTAGTGTACTGAGACTAAATATTACTTTGTTTTGGGTTAGACTAGGTTCTGAGTTTTTTCTTTCTTTGCATAATACGTCGCATATTAATGTAACGGTTTAGGGAGAAGTGTGAACATGTATTTATGTAGTGCTAACGTTCTTTTAAAGCTTAATTTATCTGTGTAATTAATTCTATACTACTACAGGGTAACTGGAGATGGGAATATCTTAGTATTTTACTACTAAGTTAATGAACTGACCTTTGTTTGAGAATATCTTGATATGTATTTATTTAGGATCTGACCTTTGTTTGGGAATATCTTAGTAATTTACTTCTTGCATTTCAGTGACTTTTTTATGTATTAGAGTTCTGAACTGGAGAAAATTAAGCTTCGTACTTCGTTAATAAAACTTCATACTTCGTTAATCAAACTTCATACTTCAACAAATACATAGAAAGCAAAGTAGAAATAAGACACGACAAATTTAATCTTGTGTCTCCCTCTCTGAACATGTCCTCCTTGTGTGGCCTCCGACAGACTTCGCACTAACAATTATCAGTCCGACATTATCAAAGTCGCACTGCCATCTGTTCTCCGGCACAAAATCGTAAACTGTCCAATACATATCATTATGTCGTGCACGTACTCTGAATGGACAAAGATCGCCCAACAGACATTCAAACCACTGATACTGAGGACTTGCCCTCTTCACTTTATAAGATATTCGACACTCTAAATGCCAGAGACCAACGACTATTATTAGCGCGTCCTTCTTCCAAAATATGTTGCTATTTTCGAGAATGCCCTCTTCAATCTTCTCTATATCCGTACAACCAATGACTCCTGCTTGACCTGGCGGAATAATTGGCACTAGCCAATTTCTGACTTCGTCGACAACTTCATTATCTTCGTCTTGTAGGGTGAGCGCTCTGTTCTATGGCTGCTCTAGAAGTGTCATTAGCCGGTTTAAACCGCCTTCCCTATGAATCCACGATGCAAACTCGTACATGGTTCCATAAATGTTTTTAGCGACAACATGTTCGTCTTCCTCATCCTCTTCCTCAACCGTATAATCCTCATCATACGCATCATCATCATTATCGTTATTATCATTCGCACCGTGATCCTGTTGTTCTGCTTCTTCTTGCTCCTCTTGTTGCTCTTCTTCTTCTTACTTTTCTTGTTGTTCTTGCGTTTCAAACTCATATGCAGCTCCGCTTTGACCATATGCATCACTAAAAATATCTGGGAAACTAAATTGGCCACTTCGAACAAATGCATTGTCCGATAAAGGGTAATCAAATGAAGGGACGTAATGTCCTTGTTGTGATGTCCCGACACAATCAGCCGGAGCCGTCAAAACGACGCACACAGTTGGATCGGCCTCTAAGTTGATAAGTCGAACCAAGTCATCATCTATCATCATTAATGACTTAATCAACTTTCCAGATTGAGCATACTCCAACGAATAAAGCGCATAGGGGGTAAGCCGTGAGTTAATTTGTGTACGGACTTCGATGCTTGCTCTTAAGGACGACAACGTTAATTGGTCAGTCCGAAGTGGGGCAAGATGTTCATCCCCACCTTTGTAATCTGAACCCAAGAAACAACATCCATACTTTATAGTTACACGTGTCCAGGTAGACATCTGGAAAGAATTAAAAAAGAAAAAAGTATCTTAGTACTCTGCAAAACCATATTTAGTACTCCGTAAACAACACATAAGATAAAGCTAACATGCGGATAACTAAGATAATACGTGAATTAAAAAAAATATTAAAAAGTAATTATAATAATTTATTTCCGACTGTGTGCGTCAATTGGCACTAAGTAGATGAGTCAATTTCATCTACTTTAAAAACAATATTTAAAAAGATACATTGTATTTTTACTTCAAATGTTAAACTTAATAATATGTACATATTTACTTAAATACTGTATATAATATGTAGATATTTTCAATGATTTTTTGATATAAATTTTTGACGCGATAATATGTACATATTTTCAATGATTTCCTAAAATTAAATTTTATACCTAATAATACGTAGATATTTACTCAACTAGAGATTTGCAGGGAGATTTACATGCTAATTATGTCCATAAAATTAAGCAAAAAATATAACAAATTATGGAATATGGTTACCTTTAAAGATTGTTTCACTCTAAACAAGCGCCCTCCACCCTCGCTCTCTCGCTCCCTCTCGTTCTCTCTCTTGCGCTGTCTCGCTCTCTCACTCCCTCTCGTTCTCTCTCTCTCTCGATGTCTTGCTCTCTCGCTCTCTCTTGCTCTCTTTAAATTCTATTTCATTGAAGAATATAACTGTGCTGCATGTGAAAACATCTCTCTCAATAAGAAAAGAATCATATTCCTCTCCTACTGTGTATAGAGTTCTGTTCTTGTCTGCATCTCTATGTTGCATGTGACTCTCTGGAAAAACTAAGTGAACAGTGGTGATCTCTCTTTATTTCGCTCTCTCGCTCTATCTCTTTCCAGAATTTTTTTTCTCTCTCTAAATAGCTGGACGAAAATATTCTGGGACGAAAATATTAGCTGGACGAAAAAAACTATTCTGGGACGAAAATATCGCTGGATGAAAATTAATTTTTTTTTCTATCTAAATAGCTGGACGTAAAAAAAAAATTAAAACGACATCAATATTAGCCGGATGAAAATATTCTAGGACGAAAATATTCTGAGGATGAAAATGCATGCTGGGACGAAAATATTATGTGGACGAAAATGCATGCATGAAGGAAATTTTCACGTTGCATAGATATTCCCTACTATGGAGTGAGCCTATTGAATTTTTCACGTTGCACACTTTAGGAGGAGAGAGAAGGAAACTTGTTCACCTATTCAAGTACAACATAAGACACTTTACTGTAAAAGTAGGAGGAGAGAGAATGAGACTTGCAACACCTACTCACCTATGCACCTTTATAGGTTTAAAAAGCAAAAATGTATATTTTTGTATTTATGGAATGTTTTGTACATTTTTGCATTTTCACATGTTTGATCTATACATTTTTGCACATTACTCTAAGTAAAAACTAGATTCCCAAATCGTGGTGTTGGTCCGGAGACGATAGTCAGGTGTAGAGGGGGGGGGTTAATACACCTGATCACAGTTTCTTTTTCTCAGAAGCTGAGCTGTAGGTTGCGACTGATGAATAGTGCCAGATAGTAACCTTCGATCACGGGTCAGAGTGTGTCAACTACTGAGCTCTCCTACTGACTTTTGTCAGTACTTGAAACTCAGTCGGAGATGTGCGGATAAGTGTGTAGGACCCGGAGATTCGTCTCAATTTGAAAACGTGTTTTCGCAAGTTAAAGAATTTTGGCTAGTGCGCTTTTATAAATACGTTTTATGCAAAGATATGATTTTAAACCAGTTTGTATGCAATGCAATAAAACAGTAAATAACACAAGCAAATTAACGTGGTTCGGATACGCAAGATCCTACGTCCACGGTCCTGACAAGGCAGAAGAACTTGTTGATTAATCTGAGCAAGTCTCAGCAAGGAATCTGTGCACTGGACATACCCTTCTAAGTTATAGTCCTTAGCGACTTTACAAATCAAACCGAAGTTTGAAAGGAGGGGATAATCTCCAACTAGAAGGAGTTCTTACAATAAGAACAATTCACAGAAAGTGAACTCCTTCGAATTTCTAAGCTATGAATATGGAAATGAGCTTAGCTAGAGAAGAAAGGAATCTAAATAACTCTAGAGAGAAGAACTAGTAATATTCTATGAAGGCAAGTTCTTTGCTGGATAATCTTTCAAGTTTGCTAGAGTGTTTGAATGCTTGAGCGTTTTTCCTTTTTTTTATTAATCCCATGCGTGGAGCTCGGATTTCTTCTCTATTTATAGTTGTGAGCCGGCATATGTCCGTTGGAGAAGACGATGCCACGTGTCACAAGCTTCCAAAGAAAACGGCCATATTTTTCGAATTGTTGCAGCAGGGCAGTTGACACTGTACATGAGAGCAGCTTTAGTTGGTCAGAGCAGGTAAAGCGTTGTCGGCTTCTCATTGGTCGAGGTTTGTGGTAGGTGAGAATGTGTCAGTAGTCAAAGTTGACTATTCTTCAACCTCGTATGATCTTCTGCTGAACTTCGAAATGACTTTTGTGACTGGGTCGTTTTCTGTCGGATACAGTAGACTTAGGACATTCTCTGTCTTCTTCGTCTGAGTCTGCTGACAAGGAATGCATCTACTGAGTAGGGTCAGGTGGTGACTGCGAAGGTACTGAGCTTTGCATTATGTTCTTCTACTGATAACTATCAGCTGATGGGCTATCTTCTACTGAAGGTAAAGATCAGCTACTGGCTGAAGAACGCAAGCTCTTACACTGATGACGTGGGGTTCTGGAAGGTAACTTCGATAGAAGATCAATCCAACATTTTACCCCGTACAGGACTTAGACAAAAAGATAATCAAACATAAGAAGTCTAACATATACATCATGTAATCCTATCGAGACACTACACTACTGATATCAGCTAAGTTTTGGGATCTTCAATTCCATAGTACTACTATGATTTCCCCCAATATTATTTTAACCACTAATTAGCTGAATACCATCTACTGACTCATAACCCAACAATTTCCCCCTAATTGATGATGCCAAAACCTCTACTTCTATAAAAACACAGACAGGAAAGCTAGACTACTGACTTAGAAGGACTTTATTAAAACTGAAATAGATAACTTCAGTAAGTTCAGCAGGTGAGAGATAGGTAAAATCAGAGAAACGGTTATGTGAGAGTGTGTGTCAGATCACTTCAGTGATCAGTTGTGTAAGAAATAAAACACAACCAAAAGTCGTAAGACAATGAGTAATTGTCTGGCAAGCAAAATAAACTGATATATATAATCAGAGAATTACAAGGTTTCTATCGCTATTACATAAGCTGAGATAAGAAGATCATTGCTGACGTCTGAATCTCTGCATACGGTTCTTGAAGTCTGCAGACCTATCAGCTGGAGGGTCCAGACAAGAAAACTTGTAGATTCTTTTCCGCAGAGTCTGGATGTCCTCGAGATCCTCAGGTCGATCAGAGTTGAGATTGTGATGATAAGCAGCTGCCTCGATCTCATCTTCTATCTCTTTTGTGCAAAGCACGCCGCGAGCAGTCATAGGAGGAGGGATTCTTCTGAAGGCTGGAGCTCTGATGGGTATATTTTGTTTCTCCATGATTGGCAGAAGTTGTTCTGCGAGCTGGGGAAAGTTATGATGAAGACATTCTTCGAATAGTTGATCAGCAGGCATCCCAGACGGATAGAAGTCCCATACATAATATCCCTTGATGAAGGATTCTTTGAGTTCCTCCCATAGCTCGTTCAGTTCAGCTGGTACCCATTTGTCTATGTGAGGAGTAGGCGCCTTCTTAACATAAGGTGCTCTGGGCGCTCTCCCGTAATATTTTGAAGCTCTGGGTATCTGCCTTTTCAAGTCAGCTGCTGGCTTATCAGATAGACTAATCATTTTAGCCATGTCAGCCAATCTTTTCTTCTCTCTGAGGGCCACTGATCTAGCATCTCCTCTCCTGAGACTAAGTCCCTTCAGCGTTGCCTCCCAGGTAGCTCTGTCCTCGGCCTCCTGCTCAGGTGTAAGAGTTGAAGTGTAGAAACTCTGAGTTGTTGGCTGGACTTTAGTAATTAGAGCTTTGGCTAGCTCCTCTTGAGCTTTCTTCTTCAGTTCCTCCTCGATTTTCTTAGCCTTGCCTTTGGCAGCCTTGCCAATCGCTTTCTTAGGCTTCTTGGCCTCTTCTAGCTGATGCTCATTATCCAGCTTGTCTTGTAGCTGTTGAGCAATTTGTAGACCATAGGCTTCCTGCTCCGCTTTAGTCTTGAATTTGGGCGTCGGGGAAGATGGAGGAGTGGTTTTAGTTGTAGTCTCCTTCCCCGGCCTTTGCAGTGGCAGTTGCTGAGGCTCTTCTTCATCCTCCTGATCGAGGAAATGAGCTACGTCCTCGATGTGCTGAGTAGATGAGATAGGTGCTGGCTCAGTTACAGTGGGTTGCAGTGGGACATACTCTAGGAGGAGTACAGCTGAACTGGTTCCAGCCTGAGCGGCTGAACCTTCTCCTTGAGGTACAGAGCTGGTCCCTTCCCCCTGATTTCCTCTCTCAATAATCTCAACATCAGCCTGTTCCGCCTCAGTTTCTTCTTTCATTGCTTCTTCCCCCTTTTTAGCATCATCAGCCTGGGAGAGGTGAGTGCGGATGGCTTTCACGTCCTTTTCCAAGTTATGGACAGAGTCTTTGATTTGAGTAGCAGTTGCTTCAAAATCCTTGACTAGGTCGCAATACTGCTCCCAGTCCTTCTCCTCATCAGCTCTGAATGTTTTCAGTTGAGCAGCTGACTCCTGTCGGAGTTTCAGCAGAGACTGATCGTGAGATTCTGTCATCTCCTTCTGTATGGCTTTCAGTACCTCAGCCTGTTGCGTAATAGCTAATTGAAGGCTAGAGGTGGCCAATTTATTTCTCTCGTCCATGGTGGCCTGGACTGCCGCGAGAGTCTGAGTCAGCTGCTCAGAGAAAGATTTATGCTGAGATAATAAGAGTTGCTGACTCTGAGTGGCTAAGTCTGCCTTCTGAGCTGAAAGGGCTGCCTCAACGATCTCCTGAATGTTTATCTGAGGAGTAGGAGCTTCTGAGGCCTTCTTGACCCCTTCTGCTAATCGGTCGATGCTTTCAATCTGGGCCTTTGTGTATTGAGCCCATTTGATATGTACGTCTTTGGCGAGGAGACGATTCTTGTCCCCTTGGCGCCTGATAGCTTTATTCACCGACTTGGAGGTCACGGAACCGATAGGTTTTATCTGATAAGAATTGGCCCCGAGCCTCTGCTCAGATATCGCGAGTTGTTGCGCTCGACTCGGCTTCGAGGCAACTTGAGCTTCACCAGATTTGGCGGGTGGTGGTGATTGGCCCTTTTCGCGGGGAGTGGAACCCTCAGCAGAACCTCCCAATTCTGCATCCTTGGGTGGTGCCTGTTCCATCTCTTCATCATCCTTGTCATCACCATGATGAGATGGAGGCGAAGGGCTGTCGCCGGGGACTGAGGAGCGCAGGCTTAGTAGATATAGCATCGCCGCCCTCAAGTCCTCAAAAGAAGCGAGGTCAGCTGGTTCCCCGAACCCAATGGCTGACTGTAAATCCTGCTCCTCGGTAAGTAATGACAGAGCTGACTGGGTCCTTATTATGTCTTCCAGAATATCCCAGTTGAGGAACCTCAGCAGCATTTGTGTCCTTGCCCTTATGGCAATCTCCACTAAGTCTGTGTGCTCAGAGATCTCAGGGATCTGAGCATGTACTTCTCCTGCAGCTCGGAGACGAGTGGAGTGTAGGGTGGTCCACTCAGAGGAGGTCTCCTCAGTCGGTACCCTGATGTCCGACTGAGTCTCCTCAGAACTGATGCACTAAACTTTGTCCTTTATCGTGGCACCCTCAATGCCGGTGTTAGAATCTAGGATCTGTTCATCCTGAGTGGGTGGAGGAGAGGCTTGTTGAACTTGTACTACTGAGACCTCAGATGGTCCAGTCTTAGTAAGCCTCTTCTTCTTGGGTGGGTCGGCGCGAGGGGGCAAATCTGAGACTGCTCTCTTCGGCTCAGGCGGCCCTCGCCCGATTGATTTCTCAGCAGCGGCTCTCGTCTTAAATTTGATGAGCTTGCTGTCAAAATACCTGGAGTCAGCAAAAGCTGAACTCCTCGAGACTGATTGCTCGATAAGTATGGACATCTTCGTCCCATACAACAACTTCCCCACACTTATAAGTTTTCTCTCTCCAGTGGGCGAGGCTGTGAACTTCTGAGCCTGAGCCTTCAGCTCGGCTACATAATAGCCGGTCCAATTAACTTGGACTCCATCATCTATAGCCATCATCAGTTGGATGCGTGGCTTAGACAGCTGATCATATGAACCCGCAGAACTCGTGAGTATATGAGAAACAACGTATGCTAGTCCTCGGTATTGCGGTAGCAGAAGGTTCTTCGGCAGCACTGTCTTGAAGGTGATATCCTTCCTTCCACAGAACTTCTGAACATATGAGTTCATCTCCTTCTCCTTATAGCCTATAGGAGTAATTCTAGTCGCCGGAAGATCAAAGATTAACTCCAGAGCGTCTCGGAAGTTGATGACCTGCTCACAAGCACCCCATGAGTTGGGTACTACTTCCTTCATAAAGGCAAACGATGATTCCTCAACCCCTGAATCTAGGGTTCTCCAGTTGAAGTAGACTTCCACCACTTGTCTGGGCAAAAACGCTAGGGGTTGCTTGGAGACGAGCAGTTCTAGTCCAGAACTCTCAATAGCTGTGAACACGGGCTCCAGATATGGAAGATCAACTTGACGAAGCGCCATAGTGGGTTTGTACTGGATGCGAGAGATGATGATCTCGTCAATATTTGTGGGAGTATGTACTGCCGCCATGAGTATCTGCAGAAAAACTCGTTAGCACTTGAAAATAGAATTAGTCAGTATGAGTTTTAGGTAGAGTTAATACATTACCGAAAGATTTAGAGTTTGAGATACGCAAATGCAAAGCAGTCTTAAGATTTTGGAAGAAAACTGAATCGCGGAGAGAAAGCTCTAAAATTTTGGATATGGCGAAAAGTAAGGCTAATGTAGAAGATGAAAGATTTTATAAGATCATGCGTAATAAGCCGTTTAGATCGAACGACTGGGGTTTAATCTCTCATTTTTATCGACGGCTGAGATGTGATGTTATAAAAGGAATGATTGCCTAAGCCGCATCTACTATAGACCCACGTAGGATAATGCGCAGTTAAAGTAAGTGAGAAGACGTGCATTAAATGCGCTCCAGGCAGCATTAAAGACTAAGTCATTTTAAATGAGAACGGTTTCCTACTGACTTATCCTTAAAATATTAATGGCGGGAAATAAATGCTCATTAACTACTGAGTGCAAGCGACTGAGATAATAAATGCGAGCATGCTTCTGATAAACTTTAAGTAAATAATACTCCGCAAACCTCTTCAGCTGAACTTTTACGATCAGCTGGTTACCGTTAAGACTAAGGAGGATGGTTGACGTGCTGATGACCACGTTCCCCCTTACTGTGTACAGTGTGATTCTCCCGAATGAATCAATGTACTGAGTCTTCTGACCTGTCATACTGGTTCCTTATACTTGATACCAATTGTTGGTATATCAAGGGTTGGCTTCTACTGATACCAATTGATACCAACCAATTGTTGTGTTCTACTGACACGATTCAGTAGGATCCAGTTGACCTAGCTCAGCTGATAATTCTCTGAATCTGTTCTCAGCTAGTGGTTTGGTCAGTATGTCTGCCCTTTGCTTGTCAGTATGGATTTTCTCCATTCTGATATCCTTCTTCTCGACATGGTCTCTGATGAAGTGGTGTCGAATATCCACGTGCTTGCATCTCGTATGGAGAACTGGATTCTGAGTAATTGCAATAGCACTTGTGGAGTCACAGTAGATGGACACTTCATCCTGAATTATACCATAGTCTCTCAGCTGTTGTCGAAGCCAAAGGATCTAGGCACAGCAACTTCCAGCAGCCATGTATTCAGCTTTAGTAGTGGACGTTGCTACCGAATGCCGCTTCTTTGAAAACCAAGATATTAGTTTGCTCGCCTAAGGAACCGACACGTTCCGAAGTTGACTTTTCGATCTATCCCGCATCCCGCATAATCGGCATCAGAATAGCCTGTCAGTATTAGATTATCATCAGCAGGATACCATAACCCTGCGTCAGGTGTTCCTCTTAGATATCGCATAATCTTCTTTGCTGAGTCTAGATGACTTCGCTTAGGATCTGCTTGAAATCTTGCACATACACCTACATCATAAGTTATATCAGGTCGGCTAGCTGTTAAGTATAATAAAGAACCAATAATAGCTCTATAATCAGTAGAGTTAACAGAAGCTCCCTCTTTGTCTAGATCGATTTTGAAATTTGTATTCATGGGGATCTTGACTGGCTTGCTAGAGTCGCAGCCGAATCTCTTGAGAAGATCTCGAGTGTATTTGGCTTGATTGATAAAAATTCCTTCAGGTGATTGCTTTAATTGAAATCCAAGGAAATAATTCATCTCTCCCATCATGGACATCTCGAATTTCTCTTTCATCATTTTCTCGAATTGCTGACATATGGTTACGTTTCTGCAGCCGAAAATGATGTCGTCCACGTAGATTTGCACCAGTAGGATGTCATCTCCTGACTTTATGTTGAACAAGGTGCGATCTACTGTCCCCTTCTGAAAATCTTTCTTAAGTAGAAAGTCTGATAGGGTATCGTACCAAGCCTTGGGTGCTTGTTTTAACCCATACAGAGCTTTCCGAAGTCTGTACACCTGATGTCCCTGCTGAAAGTCGTGCGGTTGTTCCACGTAGACTTCTTCCTTCAGTAAGCCGTTCAGAAAAGCTGACTTTACATCCATCTGATATACTTTGAATTCTTGATGCGTTGTGTAGGCTAGGAAAAGACGAATGTCTTCCAATCTTGCGACTGGATCGAATGTTTCATCAAAGTCGATTCCCTCTGCTTGACAGTAACCCTTGGCAACTAGTCGAGCATTATTTCTGACGATGACGTTGTTTTCACCACGCTTGTTTTTGAAGACCCACTTAGTGCCAATAACGTGCTGATGTCTCAGGTCGTCAACAAGCTCCCAAACTTTGTTTCGACGAACCGGTTCAGCTCTTCTTGTATGGCGATGATCCGATCGGCCAAGATCATTGAGTGCGTCCTCTATTGACTGAGGTTCTTCTGTAGACAAGAAACAAGAATAGAGTGAGCTTTCTCCTTGACTTAATTTAGATCATGTTCTTATCGTTGCTGACGGATCTCCTATAATGAGATCTGAAGAATGAGCGTCAAGCCATGAACGTCCGAGTCCGGCTTCTTCTTCGATACTACTTACGCACGGTCAGTAGGTGTATTAGGCATTTCGCAGTAATCTTGTTTTGTGATCGTAGCGATCCAAGAAGAAGGTTAGGATCTACCGAGTTTCCTGGGTTCGGGGGCATTTTGCTCAGGAACATTAATCGTTCCCCCTGAGTTTATATTCTCAGTAGAGGTCTCAGTTACCACTGGGGCTTCCTCATTGACCGTTGTTACCTGTTGTTGATTCTGTTCAGTAGAATCAACCAGGTCAGCTACATCGCTTGTTGGCTGAGTCAGAATTTCTTCATCGTCTGACTCATCATCCCAACAATGCTGGATCTTTTCAGCTTTATCAGTTAGTGCGAGATCCTGTAGCTTGCTGCTGACATTTTCAGTATCTGTCTCTGTAGTTTTCCTGTTCTTAGTAACAAACTCATCAAAAACAACATGAGGGCTTTCCTCCACACAAAGGGTCCGATAGTTAAAGACTCTGAAGGCTTTACTGACTCGAGAGTATCCTAAGAATACTCATTGATCAGATTTGCTATCAAAGACTCTCAACTTATCTTTCCCATTATTATGGATAAAGCAAGGACAGCCAAAAATATGAAAATTAGAAATAGAAGGAGTTCTCCATTTCCATAATTCGTAGGGTGTCTTCATGTGTTGGTATGTAAGTAAAGAGCGATTCTGAGTATAGCAGGCGGTGTCAGTAGCATCAGCCCAAAACTTTGAGGTTAGTCCAGAGTCTGCTAGGAGCGTTCTTTGCCGCTTCTTTGAGTGTTACGTTCTTACGTTCGCCAAGTCCGTTCGCCGAGGGGTGCGAGCCGATGTCTAGTGCTGAATTCCCTCTTTATCGCAGTACTCCTTAACTACTAAGTTGAGAAATTATGTTCCTCTGTCTGAGCAAATTCTTTGAATCTTGATGTTCTTTTCCACACTGAGTTTCTTCAGCAGGTTGGGTAGCTCAGTTTGAACATCAGATTTGTTGGCAATGAAGATGACCCAAGTATATCTCGAGTAGTCGTCAATAACGACGAGGGCATACTTCTTGCCTCGTATAGTCACTGGAGAGACCGGCTCGAATAAGTCCATGTGCAGCAGCTGAAGGTTTCCATCAGTGGAAGGTGAAGGAATATGTGGATTGCTTTTCTTTGTCTGCTTTCCCTTCAGGCATGCTTCACAATTTCTATCTTTGATAAACGATTCGTTGGGCAGTCCTCTTACTTTGGAGTTCTTGGCCAGCTTATTCATAGTCTTGAAGTTCAGGTGGCTGAGTCTTTTATGCCATAGCCATCCTGACTTGTCACTTGATTTCGTCTGTGCTAGTAAGCAAGCCTCAGGTTCTGCGGTTTTCCAGTTTGCAACGTAGATATTCTTCCTTCGTGAACCTGATAACACTGTTTTCCCTGTAGATTTATCAACAATATCACAGAAACCAGCGTCAAAGATAACTCTGTTAAGATTGTCACAGAATTGACTGATAGAAAGGAGATTATGTTGAAGTCCTTCAACATATGTTACTCTTGGAACTGAAGCAGTCCCAATGTTCAACGTTCAATATCCCCTTGTATAGCTTTTTGAGTTGTCACCAAACTCAATTCTGGGACCATTTTCTTGTACGTAGTTGGTCAGCAGGCTCTTCTGGTATGTCATGTGTCTCGAGCAGCCGCTGTCCACTATCCAAGGGTCCTTATGCACCTGCAAAACAGAAGCATTTTTAGGTACCCTTTGGTTCAGTTGGGTCCTTACATGTTAGTGGGTGATTTCGGAACCCAGATCTGCCTAGGGACCTTAGAAGTCTGAGACTTCTTCTTCTGAACCTTGTCAGTTTTCTTCTCCACAAGACCTTGAGATACTGACTCTCTGATGATTTTGGGCTCAGGAGCTTTCTTCTTCTGAGTCTTTGCGCTTCTCCTGACCTTGGGCTCATAGTAGTACGAGCCATACTGAGTCGGGTGCTCATACAGTGGCTCATTGTACTATTCTGCCCACCTGACCTTCTTGGTTCCCCCTGAGTTTGATCGTGGTGTCCTGGGGCTGGAACCTTTGGTTAGCTGCTTCTTGCTGCTCGGCTGAGGTACAACTATTTTCTGTTTATTTTTCGTCTGAGGTGTGGTGTCAGCAGCTTGCACCTTTCCTCTGACAAACCTATCAGCCAGCATTTCTAAGCTTTTTGAAGTGGAAGCCTCGTGAGTATAGCCAAGTCCTTCTTTCATGATTGTTGGCCTTTGTGCTCTAAGCATACTTTCTAGCTTCTCCTTAGCTCCCAGGTACTGTTCAGTCATCAGTCCTCGCCAGACCTCATCTGAGTGAGTTATAAGCTTTTTCCACGTCTGTGAGCTTCTAACTGAGTCGGGCTATTTCAGTCTCTTTCTCAGAATTGTCCTTAGTCAGAACTGAGATCTGAGTCTCTTGAAGCTGAGACTTAGTCATAAGAGATTCAATCTCTTCCTTGAGTCTCCCTACCAGATTCTCTGACTCAGTAGAGACCTGACAATCAGAAGAAAGTCTCTGATTCTCAGCCTTTACCTGTTCCAGTTCCTGAATCGTTCTGCTGAACTCTCTACTCAGTTGAATTTGCTCCTCTAGTAGTTCGTCGTAGGCTTGTACCATTTCCAGGGGATCATCTGTGACCGAGCATGTGTCGTGTGTGCTGTGTGAAGAAGAGGTTATGTTAAGTTTAGAATTTACCTCAGCCTCTTCTCCGGCCATTAGACAGTATTCAGCCGTATTTTCAGGAACCGTCTCTCCGATCTCAACTGCGATGAATGCAACTTCGTCCTCAGAAGAATACATAAATGTATCTTCCTCGATTGAGTTGTCGGATATCTCCCCGGCTATGTAGGCCTACCTTCTTTTGGCAAATTTATCTCGTCTGGCCTGCCGTTCTGCTCGTTGAGCAGCTGAGAGTTCGGGACAGTCGTACTGATAATGTCCCTCCTTCTTGCAGTTGTAACACGTAGATGTTCTGCTGCTCTTTCCAGCTGATTCTTTGGATGGGCTAGCAGCAGGCTCAGTGTTCCTGCATTCAGTAGAAGGATTAGGTTCTTCCCTTTTCTGATAATCTTTCTTACCTGAGGGAGAATCTCTGTGGTATTTCTTCAGCTTTTTGACTCTCTCCTTCTCTCTTTGATATTTGAGAGCCATCAGTGCAAGTTGGTCAGTAGCAGATATCTCAGAGGACTTTGTTTCTCGCCGCAGCTCTTCGCCTTTGCCGGAAGAAATGGTTTTGGCTCCAGTTTTGCTGACTGTTGCTTTGAAGGCATGGTCAATCTGAGTGTCAGCTGGAGCACTGGAACATCTTTGGGGTAAGCTGTGCTCAAATTCCTCTGTTTTTAATTCTGAAAAGATAACATCAGGAGTTAGAGCATTAAGATCAGAGCGGCGTAAATAAGTAGCAAATGGGAGTCACTTCTGTCGAGGTAGCGCTCTTAAGATCTTGGTGTTCATCTCTTTGTTGGTGAACATCTTCCCCAGCCCGTTGATAACATTGACTTGATTTGTAAATCTGATGCTTAGCTCGTCAATGGTCTCACTGGGCTCCATAGCAAAGGCATCGAACTTCTGAAGCTCTAATTCGAGCTTGTTCTCTTTGATCTGCGGGGTTCCTTGGCTCAGTACAGCCAGGGCATCCCAAAGTTCTTTTGCCATTTTGGAGTCCTGCACTCTCCCGAGGTGAGAGTCACTGAGTGTAGTTAGTATAGCATTTCGCGCAACTCGGTCGAGGTTGTGCAGTTTTTTCTCTTCCGGTGTGAAGGCAGATTTTTCTTTGGGGATCTTAGCACTAGTTTGTGCTCCTACACCTCCCACAGCGGCAAATTGTACGCTGTCGATCATGGGAACGATGGGTCATGTTTCAAGAACGTCCGTCATGCTGTCATGCAGCGATGTAAGGTGTGCCTCCATTCTCACACGCCAAACCGTATAGTTCTCTATTGAGAACATAGGTACCATCCGAATACCTGACATATCAGACATGTTGTGAACGAGTATAAGGATGAAAGAAGAGATGCTTGTGCAGTGAAAACGTTTTCAGGATCTGTTCGAGAAGACCAGTAGTACAGAACCGGCGATCAGAAGAACACCGATGCTCTGATACCAATTGTTGGTCCGGAGACGATAGTCATGTGTAGAGGGGGGGTGAATACACCTGATCACAGTTTCTTTTTCTCAGAACGTGAAGGACAAGTGAAGCCGTAGGTTGCGGCCCGATGAACGGTGCCGCGATAGAAACCTTCGATCACGGGTCAGAGTGTGCCAACTACTGAGCTCTCCTATGGACTTTTGTCAGTACTTGAAACTCAGTCGGAGACGTTGTGCAGATAAGTGTGTAGGGCCCGGAGATTCGTCTCAGTTTGAAAATGTATTTTCGCAAGTTAAAGAATTTTGGCTAGTGCGCTTTTATAAATACGTTTTATGCAAAGATATGATTTTAAACCAGTTTGTATGCAATGCAATAAAACAGTAAATAACACAAGCAAATTAACGTGGTTCGGATACGCAAGATCCTACGTCCACGGTCCTGACAAGGCAGGAGAACTTGTTGATTAATCTGAGCAAGTCTCAGCAAGGAATCTGTGCACTGGACAGACCCTTCTAAGTTATAGTCCTTATCGACTTTACAAATCAAACCGAAGTTTGAAAGGAGGGGATAATCTCCAACTAGAAGGAGTTCTTACAATAAGAACAATTCACAGAAAGTGAACTCCTTCGAATTTCTAAGCTATGAATATTGCAATGAGCTTAGCTAGAGAAGAAAGGAATCTAAATAACTCTAGAGAGAAGAACTAGTAATATTCTATGAAGGCAAGTTATTCGCTGGATGATCTTTCAAGTTTGCTAGAGTGTTTGAATGCTTGAGCGTTTTTCCTTTTTTTATTAATCCCATGCGTGGAGCTCGGATTTCTTCTCTATTTATAGTTGTGAGCAGGCATATGTCCGTTGGAGAAGACGATGCCACGTGTCACAAGCTTCTAAAGAAAACAGCCATATTTTTCGAATTATTACAGCAGGGCAGTTGACACTATACATGAGAGCAACTTTAGTTGGTCAGAGCAGGTAAAGCGTTGTCGGCTTCTCATTGGTCGAGGTTTGTGGTAGGTGAGAATGTGTCAGTAGTCAAAGTTGATTATTCTTCAACCTCGTATGATCTTCTGCTGAACTTCGAAATGACTTTTGTGACTGGGTCGTTTTCTGTCGGATACAGTAGACTTATGAGTCTCTGTCTTCTTCGTCTGAGTCTGCTGACAAGGAATGCATCTACTGAGTAGGGTCAGTTGGTGACTACGAAGGTACTGAGCTTTGCATTATGTTCTTCTGCTGATAACTATCAGCTGATGGGTTGTCTTCATCGAAGGTAAAGATCGCCCATCGGGTCAAGAACGCAAGCTCTTACACTGATGACGTGGGGTTCTGGAAGGTAACTTCGACAGAAGATCAATCCAACATTTTACCCCGTACAGGACTTAGACAAAAAGATAATCAAACATAAGAAGTCTAACCTATACATCATCTAATCCTATCGAGACACTACACTACTGATATCAGCTGGGTTTTGAGATCTTCAATTCCATAGTACTACTATGATTTCCCCCAATATTATTTTAACCATTAATCAGCTGAATACCATCTACTGACTCATAACCCAACACGTGGTCTTTAAGGCCCATAATTATTAAAAATCGACTCAATAATGATCATGTCTCTCTTTATATATAAGATTGGATATCGTCCCTTCTTATAAGATCTTTTATGCGAATGAAAAATTCAATTCTTTATGGTATCAAAGTGTACGTAAGTTGATTATCATTAGATATATGTATTGAACCGATCCATATGAATCGATATTCATATTGATCTATACGCGGATCTAAATGTGGAATGTAGTAAAGTACATTATTGTCCTACATTGGTTCGGATCCCCTTTTAAGGCAATGAAATGATCAACTTTTCAATTGCATATTTTTCATACAGACCCAAAAAGGGAAAAAAAAAATCACGATGAAACCAGTTCACGTATCACTTATATTACATACTTTCACACAGTTTTTCAATTACGTATAAATTATTTTACGGCGCAGGCATCCCAAATTCCAAATGTCGAATTCAATCACGCAAATCACATTCCTTTTCATACGTAGGTTGCCAGCCGTTGACGTTTTAACGGTTCATGCACCCACAATCAGTCACGACGCCGTATCGCGTCATCGCAGCGTAATCCTCCCATATCGTGGCGCCACCTGATTGGGTCCTATCCCCCACGTGCCGGCTCAGCTGATATTAGGTCAACGGCTAAGATACCATTACGTGGCACTATGCGGCCAAGCCCATTAACTCTGGGCCCACCGGCCGATGGCTTTTCGACCGTTTGACGGTTTATTTTTTTGGCGCGTAAATAAAATGTGAAATTTCTGCGGTTCTACGTAACGGCAGTTTTCGTCCGACGTTTCTATCTTTAGAAGTCGGGGTTGTAAAGGTTTATACCTAACTTTGACTATTCGGAGGTTCAAATTTTTGGTCTTGCATTTGATTTGAGGGGATTAGTGCTAATGATTCGAAATAATATATCAAGTTGTTTATTTTATCCCAACTAGCAACTAGATGCTTAATTAATTTGAAGATTATTTGTACATATAAAAATATAAAATTTTATATGATATCAAGGGTATGATGATTCAATGTCTTAAAGTAATTCTTTATTAGAACGTAATCTTTCTGAATCAAGAAAATGTTTTTCAATTTGATAAAGTAAAACTTAAAATTAAATAATTTCGATCAAATATTGCCTCCTCTACAGAGGCAGTAAACAATTTGCAAATTAATTAAATAAATAAGTAGTGTCAATGGTCAAGCGAATATAAAATTAATTAGTACACATTGGTATATATTGATGGCTTATTATCTCGTTTCCACGTAACCTTCTGGAATTATATAATTTTTATAGATATAATATTAACGTGTTCCTTTTTAATTATTAATTAGTGAATATGGAAGTAGTCATCATTGTCACACCATCTAATGTAAGTGAATTGGGAAACAGTCTCATAATAGTAAAAAGTTGCAAAAATATTTTACAAAATTTGGAAGTCCAATAATTTCATAATTTATATTATAAAAAAATCATATAATTATAGTATAGTCTTTACTATAGCAGGCAGTTGAGACGCACATATTTCTTATTCTTAAGCCTCACGTATCTCTTACCACGTGTCCCTGTCTTTAGATCCTTGTTTGCCTACTTCTCCCTCCTCTCTCTCTCTCTCTGAAACGCATGCATATATATATATATATATATACACGCCCTCACAATCTCATTTTCTCAATCCTTTGAAAAAATTAAATTTTGATTCCAAAAGTCTCCTTCTCAAAAACACTCCGATCAAATTATTCACAACTTCAACAGTATATCTGATGGCAATCGTGGCAAAAAATGCGGCCGCAGCCTCGCCGGAAAAGAACAGTTTCCGGCGTCAGAAATTGAGTACCCTCTTAAAAGATCAGTCCAATCAAGACCACGACTCCGACGGATACACCAGCTCCCACCACCGCTTCAGCGACGCCTCCGTCTCAAGCAGCTATATCGCCGACAACTCCGCCCTATACTTCTCCAATCCAAGCAGCGCCGCCTCTTCTCCGTACAACCCCACGTCGCCGTGGAGTCATCCCTCGCCTTACACAAAATCCCCATGGATCCATCAGCTCGTGGCTTCGTCATTGCCGGCAGACGACGAAGATGACGAAGCGGCGGCGAACACCTACGATCTAATTGGATCGCTCTACCGCGAGGAAGGCCACGTGTATTCCCTGGCCGCCGTCGATGGACTTCTCTACACCGGATCCGACAGCAAGAATGTTAGGGTTTGGAAGGATCTAGAAGAATTCTCCGGTTTTAAATCCGGCAGTGGGTTTGTTAAGGCCATTGTCGTGTTCGAGAATAAGATTTTTACGGGTCATCAAGACGGGAAGATCCGGATTTGGAAGTTTTTGGGAGATAAAAAGAACACGCATAAACGGGTCGGGTCGCTGCCGACGACCCGGGATTTGTTGATGAAATCAATTAACCCGAAGAACTACGTGGAAGTTCGACGACGTCGTAATGTTCCGTGGGTGAAGCACTACGACGCCGTTTCGTGTATGAGCGTCGATTCGAATCAAGGTTTGCTATACTCCGGCTCATGGGATAAAACCTTGAAGGTGTGGCGGATTTCGGATTCGAAGTGCCTCGAATCGATTCCGGCGCACGACGACGCCGTGAATTCGGTGGTGGTGGCGTTCAATGGATTGGTATTCACCGGCTCCGCCGACGGTATGGTGAAGGCGTGGCGGCGGGAGTTGGTGGGGAGGTCGACGAAGCACGTGTTGGTGGAGACGATGATGAAGCAGGACTACGCGCTGACGTCTCTGGCGGTGAGCCACGGCGGGGGCGGCGGCGGCGCGCTCTATGCGGGCTCCTCCGACGGTCTGATCAGTTTTTGGGAGCGCGAGAAGCACTTCATGTCGTACGGCGGCGTTCTGAGAGGCCACAAGCTTGCGGTGCTGTGCTTGGCGGTGGGCGGGAATTTGGTCTTCAGCGGATCGGCGGATAAGAGCATCTGCGTCTGGCGGCAGGACGGAGGCGGCCTCCACTCGTGCGTGGCGCTGCTTACCGGACACAGAGGGCCGGTGAAGTGCCTGGCGGTGGAGAGAGACGCCGCGGCCGCGGCGGAGGAGGAGAACGATGATAAGCGGTGGATTGTGTATAGTGGGTGTTTAGATAATAGCGTGAAGGTGTGGAGGGTTTGCGAGAGTCCTCTGAGCAAAGTGGAGGAGGAGGAGGAGGAGTGAGTCGCGTCGACGGAATTGAATGGAATTGAAGGCGGATAAAGTAGGTAGGGCGTTGGCGGCGGCGGTGCAGCCGGGTGTGAAGGAGGCATGGATTTTGCGTGTGGAATCATCATCAATTTGTATATATTTCACATCCAAATTGGTTTTGATTTGTAATATTCTTCAATAGTTCATTTGTTTATTCCATCTTTTTTTAAAATATAATGTGAAAGTCTAGTAAAATAGTGGTAACTTAAATTTACAATTTTTTCCTTGATTTTGGGTGTGAAAGTTTAGTAAAATCGTGGTAACTTTAAATTTACAATTTTTTAATATTTAGGAGGTGCGGTGATCTCCATATTCAAGCATATCCTCATGTACGTTAGTAAAAAATCTACAATATTGATAATATTATCAAAATATGTTACTAACTTGATTCGAGTGACACCATGGGAGTGATCAATTGACCCGACCCAAAATTGATATTAGTTTTTGTAGTAGAGTTAATCAAATACTTGTGTCATAATATAGTGGTAATGTCTCTTTCTCTTCAACCTCTATGTAAGCTAAAATTTAAATTTATAGGACATCATACTTTCTGAAAATTTAGGATAGAATTAGAGACGTCAATTATATATGTAATTAAATGTAAAAATAATAAATTTAAAATAAGTAAAAAACGATTAAGTCTCAATACTACAATATGTGACAATAACAACTTATGTTTTATAAGATCAAATAATTCTGAGAAAAAATCGAAATTGGTCATTTAATGTGGCTACTGTCCGATTTTGGTCCTTTATTGTGACACTGTTCGATTTTGGTCTTCTAACTTTCACACATGTCCGATTTTGGTCCTACGGTCAAGATTATTTGTTTGACAATGGCGCGTGAACTTCACTCAATGTCGGAAGACCTAAATTGGATAGGGTTCAAAGTTACAGACTAAAATCGGACACTATTTATAATCAACGGACCAAAATCGGACACTGTTAAACTTTATAGGATCAAAATTGGACACCACAAAGTTAAGAAAATTGGACAAAAGCTACAACTAAATGATTAAAAATGGACGAAGGCATAATTAAAGGACTAAAAATGGACAAAAAAATATATATATTTTTTTAATACCAAAATCTACAATATTCAATTGATATTTATTCTAGTAAGATTTTCCATTTCATAGTGCCAAATTTAATTTTGTGATAGCTCAGTAAATGAAATTTAAAATCACAAAATTAAATTTGGTACTAGGAAATTAAAAATCTACTCGAATAAATATCAATTGAATGTTGTAGATCTTGGTATTAAAAAAATAATAATAGTATTTTTTTTTGTCCATTTTTAGTCCTTTAATTATGCATTCGTCCATTTTTATCCTTTAATTGTAGCTTTTGTTCAATTTTCGTAATTTTGCGGTGTCCAATTTTAGTCCTATAAAGTTTAACAGTATCCGATTTTGGTCCTGTAACTTTGAACCGTGTCCAATTTAGATCCTCCGGCATTGAGTGAAGTTCACGCGCCATTGTCAGGCAAATAATCTTGACCGTAGGACCAAAATCGGACATGTGTGAAAGTTAGAGGATCAAAATCGAACATGTGTGAAAGTTAGAGGACCAAAATCGAACAGTGTCATAATAAAGGACCAAAATCGGACAGTGGCCACATTAAAGGACCAATTTCGATTTTTTCTCAATAATTCTTTTACAAAAATATATATTGATTAAAAAAAAATTCATGAGTACTCAACTCCTTCATAGAAAGGACTTGGAATGAGATATTCGAAATAGTGGGACTTAACACGAGACATTTAACATACGAGGGACGAAGATGAGATGAAAATACATAAATTCATTTTCGTCTCTTTCACAGTTCCCACCTTATTCGCAGTCAAAATTTCGTAAAGCGAACGCGTTGATCGAGAAAATTTGGGTCGTCGTTAATTTGATGAAGAATGGGTCTTTACTCTTTCAGCATTTTCTACTTTCAAGTCTTCGTTCCGATCTTCGAACTTTTCCGAGTCTTCTTCTCTATTACCAAAACAAACCCACTTGTCTTATTTAAACGATTCAGATTTTTCGGATATTCCCAATTACTCAGTTCACAGCAAGAAGCATTTTTAGCAGTTTTTGAGCTGATATATACCACCTATCTTCATCAGATGATTCATCTGTTGTAGTGTTGCTTTGTTTCTCGGATTTGAACCGAATAGAGTGTGTGATGTGTGTGAACTGAGTCAGTTACTATGAGTAAAGTCTTGAGGAATTTCTGGCCTGGTTCGACGTCGAAGAATGATGATCGCGACGACGAGTACAGTACGGAGTACTCCTTCGCCATCGAGTACAGCGGCCCTCCGGTCAGCCACGACATTCCTAAGGTGGTTCCGGTGGATGTTCACCGCATTCCGACGGCTGCGGTGGCGGTGGTGAAGAGTAATTCAACCATACCAGTTCTTCAACCAGTACTCAGAAAAGGCTATAAATTACCAATTGAAGACGATAGCTCTAGGGTTCCGGCGTCGCACATCGCTAAATTTGCGAGGTCCGGAAGAATTTATTCGATAAACTTAGAAAGCTATTCGGAGAAGGAAGAGGCGTTGGCGATTAATACCAGAGGTCGTGGTGCCTCCAACGTGTTCGATGAAAGTTCCAGCAGTTCTGGCACGCTGGGATTCTCTGATGGTCATGATGACTCTAATCACCTCTCGGCAAGCTCAGATGTCGAGGAATTTGATGACGATAATAAGGCGAAAGTGACGTACAATCACGGTTCTGAAGCCAGCACATGTAACTCCATTGAAGAAGTGGAAGAAGAAGATGAAGTTTCCGGCCAAGGAAACAGAACATCGGTTGTGACATTCTGTGATATGTCTTCCAGTGATTCGATGTCCGAAGAGAGCGATCGCGATGAGGCTGCAATGTCACCGGAGAGGCCAGTGTTCGTCGATGATGTGAAGGGGCAGTGCCATAGATGCAGTAAACGCAGCCGCTTTGGAGAGAGAGAAGTTTGCATTGTTTGCAATGCCAAGTACTGCAGAAAGTGTGTGTTGAGAGCAATGGGGTCGATGCCGGAAGGGAGGAAATGCATTAGCTGTATCCGCCATCGGATTGATGAGTCAAAGAGGGGATCACTTGGGAAGTGTTCAAGAATGTTGAAGAAAATGCTAACGCGTGATGCAGTTAAGCAGATCATGAGCGCTGAGCTTTCATGTCCGGTTAACCAGCTGCCGCCTAATCTTATCTTTGTAAATGACAAGCCCTTGTCTCTTGATGAGTTGGTTATACTGCAAAGCTGCGCAAATCCTCCAAAGAAGCTTAGACCAGGAAGATATTGGTATGATAAGGTGTCTGGATTGTGGGGAAAGGTGAGAGTTTGGACTAGGACTATTGTGTGTTGTGTTATTATGTTCTTATTGGTTAATAATAATACTTTTGGCTGAAATGAGCAGGAAGGAGAAAAGCCGTGCCAGGTTATCTCTCCCCTGCAGGCAGTGGGTAATCAGATTAAGCAAGATGCGAGCAATGGTGACACAAAAGTGTTGATAAATGGTCGGGAGATAACTAATGCAGAGATCTGGCTATTATGGGTTTGTTTCATTTAAGGCTTTTGTAGGTATGCAAGTTTTGAAGTATGAAATCTGAGCAGGTTTTCTTGTATATGTTTACAGGTTGCTGGAATCCGTTATGAAGGTAATCCTCACTTTTGGGTGACTCCAGATGGATCTTGTCAGCATGAAGGCATGAAAAATGTCGCGGGAATATTGTGGGAAGGGGTGAGGCAAATATTTATCTAAACAACTCTTCGTTGTGTTTGTGACTTTTCACTTATGCTGAAAATTCTCCTTAGAAACAAGCGAAGATGGTATGTATGGCATTATCTTTGCCATTTCCTCCAAATCGTGGTGGTGAAGAGACTGGTAGTGATAGGGATAGTGCTGCTGCAAAGAAAGTAGAACAGAGCATGTCAAATAAACTTCTCCTAGTAGGCTGTGATCAATCTGGAACAAGTACCATATTTAAACAGGTGAGCCATAGTTGATGGAATACATCTTCTTCTTTTGATAAATATATATGATGTAGTTATTATGATAATACAATTGCTGAACGCTTTACCTCTTTGTTGCATCCAGGCCAAGATTCTGTATAATGTCTCTTTTTCAGAAGATGAGAAGCAAAGCATCAAAACCATCATCCAAAGAAATTTATACAAATACATTGGTATTCTTCTTGATGGGCGCGAGTATCTTAGAGAAGAGAACGCGACGGAATTAAGAAGACGACGTACTGACCAGCCTGGTCCTTCAGGTATACATGTACATCATATATTGCCACCATTAGTTATTTGTAGATAATTGTCCTTGGACTTTCTGATTTTAGCTATTGAAAATCAAATTTGAAATGCTTATCCATTCTTGGTATACTCAATTTTCCTCAACACTACATTACTGTTAATAGTTACATTTGGCTGATTATGCAGCTGAAGCTTACAATGTTCCTTTCTATGATGCATTCTGCATAGAAACTGAACTTTTTGTTGGTTATCTTTAGATTATGAGAGTCCTTCAGATAGCATTGATGAAAAGAATGCCTTTTCATTCGGTCCGAGGCTGGAGAATTTCGCGAGTTGGCTGCTCCAAATTATGATGTCAGGAAACTTAGAGGCTATATTCCCAGCTGCTACTAGAGTCTATGCACCTCAAATTGAGGAGCTATGGAAAGACAAATCTTTTCAAGCCATTTACAAACGGAGAAATGAACTCCCCATGCTGCCTAGAGTTGCTAACTATTTTCTTGATCGAGTAAGTCGTGCTTCACGGTCTATCCTTCTGAGAAGCTAGTTCTTCTGTTCTTTCTTAACCTATACATATTTATAAGCTTCTTGCTGTTCTAAAAGGCGGTTGAAATCTCGAGGATGGACTACGAGCCATCTGAAATGGACATCCTGTATTCAGATGGCATAACTTCTTCCAATGGAGTTGCATCAATGGAATTCTCTCTTCCAGAATCATCTCAGGATGGCTACATGGAATCTCTTGATCAGAACAAACCGCCAACTAGGTTAGTTCCCTCGGATTCTCCAAATTGATGGAAGTTTGGTTAGAAACAAATCATCTTAGTACTGTTTTATCATATGCAGGTACCAGCTGATTAGAGTTCATTCAAGCAGCCTTGGAGAGAAGTGCAAGTGGCTGGAGATGTTTGAAGATGTCGAGCTTGTCATGTTCTGCGTTTCCCTAACAGAATACGCTGAATACAACGAAGACATAGATGGGACGCGATCAAACAAGATGATGGAGACCAAGAGATTATTTGAGAAGATGATCAGCCATCCAACTCTTGCTAACAAGCACTTCCTCCTCATCCTCAACAAGTTTGACCTGCTGGAGGAAATTATCGAAGCAGCTCCTCTCTCGCAGTGTGAGTGGTTTCAAGACTTCAACCCGGTCATCAGCCAGCACCCGCACAACCCCAACAGCAACAACAACCCTTCTCTGGCACAGAGGGCTTTCCATTATGTTGGTGTGAAGTTCAAAAGGCTGTTTAGTTCCATGACAATGGGGAGAAGGTTGTTTGTAGCGCGAGCAACGGGGCTGGAGGCGGATAGTGTCGATAAAGCTCTTAGATACGGTAAAGAGATATTGAAGTGGGACAATGAGAGGCATACTGTTAGCATGAATGGTGATTCAAGTGAGAGTGTGGATCAAAGCACCTCTGCTTACAACTCTTGAGCTTCCAAATTGGAGTCCCTTTACAAATCAAAATGTGTATATCCAAATATTCAAGTTTTTGTGTAATAAAAGGGATCAAGTTAGGCCCTTGAGTATGTGTCAAAAGCAATGCTGTAAGAAGTGTATTTAGAATTTGGACAATTGAAATTCTTTGATTCAATAGGATACAATTTCATCAAGAAGACATTCTTACTAAAATATACGCTGTGCTATAATACTAGTTTCTTGAATTCAAGAAGGGGCAAAACGGTCCAGGAGCAATAAAACGGTTGTTTCACACATAGTCTCCTCAGTTCCCGCCGTCACCGGAGATTTTGAGGTGGCCGGTGGTGACGAAGAAGAAGAAGAGACATTAGCTGCATCCCTTTTTGTAGAGTTAAACAAGAATGGGTTTCTTGCGCTCATCTTTGCAAACATGCCTCTCCTATACTCTCCCATGCAAACATCACCTGCAGCTGCCATTCCTTTTCTTTCTTCTTTTTCTAAGAGAGAGAGAGAGAGAGAGAGAGAGGTATATTCTCTTGCTTTTCTTAATGGAATATATATATAGGGAAAACTAGTGGAGGTTGAAGTGAATCACACCCGCAATAGTCCACCTTCAAGACAAGATCTTTTTGTGGAACTTTCCAAGGATATTCCACGTAGCAGCATGATACGGTTGTAGTTTTTGGGAGTGTACAATACAAGGGTCAAGAAAAGAGGCACATCTTCGATTAGCCGTACAAGTACTCATACTATACAATACGAAATGAGTTATGGCCAAATCATTCTCGAGGACCACTTCTAAGCGCGATTCATTTATTGTGGTTGAAAAAGGACAAACCATTTCTATTGGCCCAGTCTGCTGTGAATTGTTAGTTTTTTATCCCCGTACGGTGATGTCGAGGTTGAAAAGAAAAAAAGTGGCAAAAAATGGAAGAAACAACGAGTAGTCGTGAAGATCTTTTGCATGGTGAGTGGCTTCCATTTAAAGAGGGTGAGAAAGTAGGGCCACCTCTAAATACTATATACAGTAAGGCCAAAATATCTTAAGATTATATTCCTATAAGATTATAGATATTTTAAATACTCAAGAATACCATCAAACTGTATGATACTCATATCTCACTTTAATCCACTCTACTTTTCTAAAACCACTTATAACAACTACAAGTGGGGGGTTCTGTATACATAAATATGAACTCCCTTGATGAAGCTAATCACTAAATATAACTGGGAATTCAGATTGGGCCCAGGAGTATGATCATATGATTTGGAATGGGACTAACAAAAGTTGAACCAACTCGCTGCTCTCCATTCTTTTGCAAATAGAATTAAAGTTGCAGTTTCAGATGTCTTGATGCAGCATCTCAGACTAGGCCATGTGGATCGCAGTCCGATAAAGTCTTCACTTGAGCCTTCTGGACAAAAGCCACAACGAAAATACCTGGTCTCTCACTCACTCAAACTGAGCTGAGTTACTGTCACCGGAGCTGCTGCATTTATATCCAAGGAATATACTTTGTGCTCTGCTTCTTGTTTCCTCCATTTAGAACTAGTACATGATCCTTGAATAATTTACTCCGCTTGTGGAAGCATCTCTGCAACACTTTCCGAGGCGGTCCCGAATGAATGGTCTTTCCAAGATCAGATCCAAGGTGTCCAGCCTTCGTACATATTACAAAGGTTGTCTATATTTGTTGCTTGCCTCAGGAGAAAATCAACTTGCTCCGGAATGCTAATTTCCCTGGTGTGTTAAAACAAGCATGACGTGTCAAAAACCGAATTTCCATCACATCTAATACCATGCATAACGGAAGCAGATACCTGTCATCAGTAATATCCAGGCCGTCGATTTTCATCTCTACACGCCTCAAGACTGACACTGCATAAGCATTTTTGCCTGCAAAATGGAACTTTCTTATTTAGACGAACGGAAAATCACAAGGAATATTAATTTTTTCTGCATGAACTATTGTTTACCGGTGCCTGGCCGATCAACAGTTCCTCTGTGTGAGAAGGGAGTTTTCTGCAATTCTTCCTCGACCTTGTCTTGGTCTATCATGGATTGTTTATCTTTTAAGGCAAAACTCGCCTGATTAGAAAGAAATAAATGTTTTTAGGCGCTGCAAGAAACATAATCCAAAAAGCAACTTATAGCAACATGACATAAAGCATAGATATCAATAACCTGATTGGTGTCCGAAACTGTTTTCCTTTGAAGTGATTCCAGTTCTTCAGCCACATCTGAAATTGGTTCAGTCACATCAAGGCGGCTGAAGCTATCCGCAAGACCTGCCTCAGCAGAAGTTTCTGCACTGCCACTTCTGTTGCTCACTACTGGAGATATCCACTCACTATCTGGCAAGGCAAGTTCATTCATACCAACAGAAGCCTGATCATTTTCTCCATCTGATCTGATGGAAATCTCACTCTCCTGCGTATCATACTCAGAACCAGTATGTGCATCATCTGCCCTCAATGGATCAATGTCTTGTGATCTTACTCGTAGACTTTCACCTACTCCTTCAAGAGCCTAGAAAGGTAAATATATAGCTTAGCATCATTACATATCAGATGCTAACTCACGTAGTTATCAGGAAGTTTAACTATATGATTACTTTATGAAGATTGCCAGCATGAAGACCAGCAGCCTTTGCTAGCCTGGTCAAAACAGAGTAAAGCCCCTTTACGGATGATGTGAGAGGTGGTACCAAAGGCTTGATAACTTGTAAAGTTTCCTTCACTCTGTTACGATAAGATTGGAAGATAGCTTGTCCATGAATGGGAGCTAACTCCAACTTAGTCTCTTTCTCCCTAGCCATAGCATCAGTCATTGCAGCAACATCCTTTGACAGTAGAGACTCAAGTGGAATAAGGACTGCGTTAGCCTATTCAGATTCCAAAGCAGGTGTTCTTAAATACATAACTTTCATCATTTGCCGATCCAAGATAAGGAGAAAAGAATCAAATCTGAATTACAAAAGTAGACCTTTGAAAGATTTGTCATAAGAGAAGAGTGTAATGAAGCAGCCTCTTTCCCCAAAATGTGAACATCCTGCAGACCTTCAGTTATAGCCAAGACCTGCAGCATATGGGAAGGTTAGCTAAACTGCTGCTCGTCTTATAACGCTAAAGCTCATCGGAAAACAAAAGATAAAACTAGCAGCTAGTCCTAATCAATTCTTCAAAGGTCTGGTGAAAGAAGCAAAATCATGCAGTGTTTTATGAGACTGACGTCACCCCGTTAGCAAAAGAAGTATCTCAAATCACTATCCTGACTCTATCATGAAGACAGAAAAACAAATGAAAGTAGTTACATAATTGAGATTTACTAAGTCATTCAAAGTTGGCTATGATTAAATTATGAAGTTTTATGGCGTCATATCTTCTTCCTGGGATAATTTCCAATTCATTTAGCAATAAACATCATTTTCTATATTTCTGGACGTATCAAGCTCATGTAGATGCTACTTACCTCTTCGAGCATAGAACCACATTCAGAAGTCAGAGCACTATGGCTTCCAACAATGACCACATACGAAGATAATACCACACTGGCTTCACAGGCAGAGTCCCTCATTGCAAGAAGAGTGTTCTGTAAATCACCTGCACAAGATGAAAAGTGCAGACTCAGACAAACTAAAAACAACTAAGAACCTAAGAAGCGCATGAAAAACTAAATAGCCAGATGCTCTTCACCATTCACCAATATCACGCACATAAAATGATTAATGAAAGTACAAAGAATCAAGACTGGGCCCTTGAACCCTTTTTTCAATTGTTTCAGATGATGCCAAGAATCTAATCATGTATTTGTTTAAAATTCATGTCATAGAGCTGTTAATTATATAGACTAAATTAAATATCTCTAATTTACGATTTTTCACCCATAGCACCAGAAACTGGATATTTCATCAACTTTGAGATATTTCATTTGTGAAAGTGTAAGAGAAGTCAATCAAGACAGAACTCTTTGTCAAGATCAAAGTTACGATTTGTGAAAGTGTAAGAGAAGCCAGTTATGACAGCTCTTTGTCAAGATTAATGTTAAGATATTTCACGTATTATTAATAGAGTTGGTTGCATCCAAAATTATCTTTACTTGAACGATATTCCACCTGAAGCAGACTTGGATTTTGCTGAAGCAATTGAAAGTTCATTAGTAGCAGAAACTAAACCACTAGAAGCTGCTTCCATATTGCTCTGAGCAAGCTTCCATTCCTTCTCAGCCCTGAAGAAAAATAAGAGAAACAATGAGATCCTGGGAGGAGCCTTATGGACTAGCAATGCAATACAGAACAGGAAATAACTCAAACTGACTTATAAAAGAATGGTAAGCAACATCCAATTTTGTAATTGCATTTAGGAAAGATTGTTGCCAATTTCCACCATCTGCTGCAGCCGCCAATGAGGAATTTTCGCCCATAATCCTATACATGCCATCCCTTGAAGCCTCAAACTCCAATATCGAGATGCAAACTTGCATTACATCTGATGTGTTTTTCGAAGCTTCTACCAAAAATTTCCGCCGCTTAATCAAATGGTCATGGAACTCAGATGGTATTCCAGAATTTCTGGCCTGAAGGTTTCCAGCGGAACCAGAATTTGGACCCCCACAAGCCCAGGACATTGCCCTCTCAAGCTGTCCTTCTGCTGTGGCTGAAGTTCCTTCACAACGTTGCAGGCATTCCAGTGAACTAGCTATAAGGGAAACAGATGATCGCATGCTTTCCAGCAACCTTGCTCTATTAGCGTTTAATATAACAGGTAGTAAGTTATCACCCGCGAAAAACTTATGGGAGATCAGCCTGCTAATATCCAAGGGTCTCGAGTTTATATTGTGCATCCATTCTACCTGAGCTACTTCCAGGCTGGCCTTCAGAAGTGTGTCTTTAAGTTCTTCAACCTGCCTCTTCATAATAGATGCTGCTGATGTAGCGGCTTTAAAGGTTTCGTGTGCGTTGCAGTACTCTTCAAGAACGAGCTGCACTCTCCCAACAGCACCATAATCCATTTGAATTGTATCTTCTGCTCGATCCTTAACAGACTCTGCCCTATGCCTCATAGTCTCAATTTCTCTGTCTAATCTTGTCAAAAATATTGGAGCAACTCTATCTTTCAAATATTTGCTAATATGTTCCCGGAATTGGATCCTTAGTTTTTTCTTTACTACATCAACAAGTTGATCAAATCCTAAATTTTGATCAAGAGATGCAGTCATAGCTTGTAAGCAGGAATCAAGCAGAAGATCCACCATGAAAACTTTCCATATAAAGAAGGCATGACTATATAGTAAACCAGGTAATTTCCATATATATTCAGATATTGAGCATCCTGAATTTATGGAGTCCAAAAGATAAGGAATTCTATTTGAGCTATGTGAAATAGACCCAATCAAGGAGAACAGTGCTTGATCAACAGATTCCAGCTCAGAGAGAGGCTCAATTATGGTTGCCAGAAGTGCTTTCATTTTGAATGCATGTGGTTCCTTTCCTGGTTCACCAGTAACAAGAGATTGTAAAAGAAGTTCTGCATCAAGCAAAGCGTCATTAATGTTTGATTCTCTCTTCGTAAGAGATGAAGAACACAGATCTTTCTGGTTCCATGTCTGATTGAGTTTGTCTAGCTGCACTCTGCAAGCTTCTTCTTGAGATGCAAGCTCATCCGCCTCTTCCCAGGATAAATGATCCCTACCACTAGCAGCAGCTTCCTCAAGAGCCAACTGCTGCTCGGTGATGAGACCTACCTTCACAAAGTAGTTGGACTCTAGTTCAATCAAGGATACTTTCTCTAGCTCAACCTGGATAAGCTGATCAAGAGCCGTATCTACAGATCCCCGAATTTGGGAGACAGATCCAAAAATGTCCATAATATCAGAGTTAAATGAAATAGCAGATTGTATCACACTGGGTACAACTGATTCAATTGCATGCCCGAGAAGGTTTTTACAAAGTAGAATACTGGTCTTGAAAATAGAACTCCAGTTTCCTTCCGAACTATTAGCATCACCATCAGTGCCCGAGATATCCAGGCCAACAAGGTATTTGAGCTGGTTAAGAAACTCCGTTACAAGTACGCAGTTTTCTATTTGCTCTTCAAACTCACAGAAAAAAGATCCAAGATCAGACTGTAACCTATGGTTTGCATTGCTTTCCGCTCCAAAATTATCCAGGCTATTTTGTATTCTGTGTTTAACATTTGAAAATAGATTGAATACAGCTGCATCCAAAATATTCAGAAATCTTCCTTTTTCCTCTTCAATTTCCCAATAAAATGAGGTGTGAGATGCTCCTTCATGTATCATTGCTTCAGAAAAAGTGGATTCCTCTTTCCTCTTGAGACCGGCATGTTGCATATAGTTCATCAGGGCAGATAAAAGGCGTTCCTTGGCTTTTGATTCAGTTTCTGGACCAATGGAAATTACAAGTTCAGCACACTCTTCTTCCAATCTCTCAATATCTGCAGCATACTTTGTCACCCTGAGACAAAGATCATCATAATTGCTCTTAGCACATCCAAACCTATCAATGAGCCCGTCATTCGTAAGTTCAGTAGCTTGCCTTCGAGCAAATGATGTAACATCCGATGAGAGATTGTTTAAAGAAAGTAAAATTTGGGCCCAACCATGCACTGGGCTAGTTGTAAGGTAGTTCAATGGGAGGATCCGCTGCAAAACTAATGAATACATTTGGAGTGAAGCAACAGCGGAAGAAAGGCCATCATTCAACTCAGCTACTAACTTAGAAACTTCACGGTCTATATCATTGCACTGAATTTGTGTGGGTTCAGGAACTACAGTCAATGGAACTCCAGCTGCTATAACGGCAGCTGCAAGAGACAAAACTTCATCTGAACCCATCATCTTTTTTAAGGCATTAATATCTGGAATCGAACTGCTTCTTAGAGCATCAAGAATTCTTCCATGCTGCTCAATCCAGGTTGCTGCCTCTCGGCCTTTCTCCATTACTATAGCCTGTTCTTGGCTTAACTGATGACCCTGTAATTCAAACAAGGCACGGGTTTTTTCTGAATTACCGGTAGCTTCAGCAACAATTGACTTTATGGATGACTCATATTGAACAAGTTTTGAATGCTCTCGGTCAGCTCGATAGAAATGATTTGATACAGTCTCATACTGGTTTAAAACGCTGGCAAACCTCTATACAAGATTGAGAAATGTCAAAGGAGTTATAATTAACTTTACAAACTTGGGGTAGAACAATATGATAGAAATTCAACAAACCTCCATAGCTGATTCAATTTCTGGTAAGCTAGAAACTAAAAGATCATGATGTTCCTGGACACAGTTAAAAAACAGAAAGTCAATTGAATTTATAATGTAACATGTGGTCATATCTTAAACCAGCAGAAAGCAATTTGAGAACGTTACTAAAAGGGTGCTCTAATGATCAACTGGAAATGTTATTTAATTATTACAAACGAGCCTGTTGCTCAATAAAAAAATCAACTAATATATAAAATGCTAATGTCTGAGGAAGAGCTAAGTTGAAGGTACATATTCCATATCTGAATACCTGTAAAGGAACATGAATTTCTTGGACACGCGATGTGAATAGGCTTAAGCTTACGGCAAGCTCCATGCCTTTTCTCTCCTCACCAACAACAGCTGCATCATCATGAAAATTTGCACGTGTCCATTCCACAAGTGGATCCCACACAAAAACATCTAACAACATCAATATTAAATCCTTATTCTTCCTTAAAACACCTAAAACAGCTTCACAATTTGCCCTAAACGAGCCTTCAATACCAGTTAGACCTAATGCTGCTTCAATTGTCTGAGTAAGGCGAAATGGAACAATTTCAGGGATCTTTAATCTTTGCCCCTTATCAAAGCATACATTGTAATCAATATGCAGAATATCTCCAGTAGAAAAGTCTATAAGGATGTTATCCAAATGTCTGTCTCCCAGGCCAAGAACGTGGCCAACAATACTCATTGCTGCTACACTTCCAGAAAACCTGCAAACAGCAAAAATTATTGGAGCTTGCATAAAACTCTACCAAATAAGAGAAATGCCAAATTTCACCAACATCACAGGTTAACATGTCCAGAAGCAGCATATTGTCACAGATTAATAAGGACAGGAATCCTACGACTCATGTGATCTACGGCTTCAGGTCAAACCATCCTTTTATTATCCATTTTCTTAACCAAACCTTCTCAGAAGAAGTAACCATAGATTGCAATATAAAACTATCCCTCTTTCATAATGCAATACCAATCTTGAAAAGGTAAAGAAACAAATTAAAAAACTTGTCTCTATCCAATTTCTCAAGTATATTGGTCCGTATTTTTCATACTTTGACTGTACTTATTTTATAAGTATGTGCGGCAAAATATTATCTCAATAATCTCAATAATCGTGAAACAAACTTTAGAAACTGGAGAGAAAATACATCAACAGACAATGCATGTAGAAAGACAAGTATTGTCAGACATCAGACAACAATGTGACATATGAACGATAACGAGAACACGACATCAGAGCACCAAAGAAGCACAAATCATGCAAACATGTGCAACCTGAGCATAACATGATTAAGTTGAGGTATTTTCAAGATAACACAATTACCTTTTCAACTTTGCGCTGAAGGCTTTAAATCCTTCACTTGCACACCATAGCTCCTGATGAAGAAGTTTCTTAGGAGTCTCGTTCACGAGATCTACATGAACTTTTCGCTTCACATCATGAGGCCAGTCTCTTCTTGATATTACTCTTCTTATGCCTTTCTCTTTAAGTGCTGGCAAAATTTTTCCATAAAACATGTCACTGGGCCGGGGAACAGGAGGGGGAACTGAAGCATTTGTACCAGCATTCATTGCAGAAAGCTGTTGTAGTTGGGCTCTTTTCTGCCATGATTTAAAAACAGAATAGATGCTGGTCATGTTATCTACCCACTGAATCAGTCCAGCTCGTCCGCTAATAGGTGTTACAGAGTAATAACGGATACCAAGTGACTGCCTACGTGTTACAGAGGATGACTGCAGAAAACCATTTACAGATTGCAGTAGCTGCATAATTCTGGCATCAAGGCGGAGGTCTTCACGTCCTTTTAAGAGATAGGTATACTTTAGACCATCAGAGCCCACGATAGTAAGTTTCTTTGGCTTAGTTTTGGTTGGTAATATGGCTAATTTTTCAGAGAAAGAAGCAATCATTATCATTTCCTGGTGAAAGCTGTCCAACAGGCTTTCTGATTCAGATACCACAATTTGCTTCTCAAGACCAGGCATTGGCGCACTAGAAGATTGCATTAATGCCAAATGTGGGGCAACTTCTTCCAAATAAATCGAGGACTTCCTCTGATAAGATGACAAGGAGGTAGCAATGGCCTCAAATGGTGGCCAAACCTCTCCTAATGCTGCAATGGATGCAGGGGGCATCCTAAATTTTGCAACAGCTGATCTAATTTTCTCCTGGTACTCCTCAACAAACCAAACTTCATGAGGAGTTTCAGGTTTCTGAGAAGTAGAAGTCAAACGACGCTCTAAGACCACAACAATGGGAGCCATCATAGCCGAGTATTTTGCAGCATTGATCTTATTCTTCTGACCATGAGTGAGAGTTGAATTTTCTGCAATTCGTGCAGCCTCCTCCTCCAACAAACTTATGCGCCTCATCACATCTAATAGTTAACAAAATGTGAAAGTGCATTAAAATTATTGACTCATCATTTAGTGTGTTCATTCTAATGCGCCTTAAAAAGAAGCACGCGTGTCATGCACCAGACAAGATGGCTCACTATCACAACAGACTAAAGCAGCTTGATTAAAAAGGACAAATTACTATCAGTATTCTCAGTAATTGAAACTAAATTCATATAATATGTACCCATCTATATTATATTCCTACCACCAGCAGCAATGGCTCACCGTCAGAATAGGCTGAAGTTAAGTTATTTCGCACGAGTCGGCAACAATCATATGGATTCCATGAACATTCTACAACTAAAACCGTCCAGAAAACCAAACTAAATTGTCATAAGACACAATTCATACCAGGCCGTTAGATACAACGTAATTAAAACCGATAGCATGAACAAAACAAAGTATCAAGTCAAAGTAAAATGGAGGGGAAAAGAACTTTCACCTGCATGAAGATCATGGAGTGTACCAAGCCACAACTCCTCCCAAAGGACAGTTACATTTTCAAGCTCTTTTATAATCAGCTGAGCATCATGGACTAAGTTTGGATAAAGCTTTTTCTGCAATAAAAAACATAGAAATGACAATGTTCAACATCAAGTAAATGAGCTCCTAGGATGAACTAAAACCAATTATCGAATAAAATTGATTGGCTGCAAAATATCATATCATCTTTAACTATTTTGATAACAGGAAAGGGGTTTCTAAAAGTGATTAACTAGAATTTCTATTCTTCTAAATAAGTTAGGCATCTTCAGTATCGAAAGAGGATGTCATACTAAAGCTACATGATAACTTCAAAGGAAACAAGGTGTCCTGCCTACATAGTAGGTGTCTTCCACAGGTTAAGGAACCAATCAGCCGTTTACATGATCAGATAATTCTTGTCAGCCAAACATATTCTAATAGGTTGCAAATTTATGCCATAAATTACTAGGAAGATGAAATCAAGGAAAACCATGACAAAAGATTCAGATAGTTAAAGCATTAAGACCTTGTCCAAGGCTGCTGCAAACGAAATGGAGCATGTTTCAATCATCAAACTAATTTAAAAATAAAAATGGAAAAGGAGAAAGAATAGAAAACCTGTGTTGTATTGTGAGTTGGAAGTGTTCAGTATATGTAATTGTATTAAACGTAATGAGAAGACTCAAAATAAAGATATAGAAGATTAATATAATAAAGTTATATCCTACGGAAGAGAAATTGGTCAAACATCATTGGAAGATATGTACTGACCAAGTAGTCAAGAATTTTCTGCAGCTCCTCAGAAGGTCCCTTTTCTGGAGAATTTGCATCAACTAGGGTTGGGTAAACTAAGGACGATGGAGAATGTTTAGCGAGCATGGCAAGCAAAGACTCTAACTGCTTCCTGACGACTTTATCAGGATGTGAACTTAATTGAGCAAACAACTGAGGTGCTATTTCCTTCAAGAGTAGAAAACATGATCAGTAATATGTTGAGAATCGGGACCAGGAAGAAAAAACATCAGATTTCACAGATGTTCAATCTTGAGTTCATAAATACTATCAATTACCTGCCAAGGTAGCAAAGGGACCTTTGACAGAGCTGGTTCAAGACTATCTTTCAATTCAACTCCATAGTTTACCAGAATGTCTAATAAATAAAGTGTGGCCCTCAGGGTGTAATTCACATGCTTATACTTCGACTCAAAATCATGCCAAGTTAATTCACAATCAGAACTTTTCAAAGATGAACATGAAAGATAATTTATAAAAGCTTGAGCAGCTTGACCAAAGAGAGAAACCCTTCTCCTGCGCAATGACCACCAAACATCAAACAAACCAGCCATCAGCTGTTTGTCCACACCTGCAGCTATGTCAGCAGAAAGAAAGCATTTCTTCAGCTGAGAAGATAACGCATCAAATAGGTTATCATTACTACAGTTCTCTGTCCCAGGCACTCCAGCAGAAGTTTCAATAATATTGATTATTTGCTGCAATAAATGCTTTTGTTCATTCACATCGTATGTGCATTCAGACACCAAATACTGACACTCTGATCTCTCTTCGTTAGACTCTTTCCGGTAAGACCTTTCTGGAGTTAGCTGTAGAAGTAATTCTTTAACATGTGACTTCTCTTCCTCAGTTAGCATAAACCTCTCAGGTTGAATTTCAGGAGCGAGTATGGAAGAGAAAGAAGAAGAATGAAGAGCTGCATCACTGTTAGATGAGACTGATGCTCTAGCTTGAGTATAACACCACGAGGCATACAAAATCCATGACTTTCCCATCATTGGGCAAAGAAGTGTTGCTGACTTTCGAGCAGTACCCACAAGCTCATCTATGATAAGATTTAATCCTGATCTAGAACCTTGACAGCCATCACAGGAGGCAAGTGTGCATTTTCTTGGAGAAGAAAGTTCAGTCTTGTTAAATTCTGCTTGCATTTCATAAACAATATTCTCCAAATTTTTATTTAGACAATCTTCTAATAACCACTTTGAAAGTTTTAAGCATGCCTTTGCCTTCAAAGCATTCTCTTGAGAAATGCACGTTGTAGTTGTAGAAACAACCAGGGAAGGATGGACGAAAGACCAAACAACAACCAGGGAAGGATGGACGAAAGACCAAACATTTTCATACGTATCTTCAAACTTGTTTTCAACTCGCATGAGTAGAATGTTCTCATACTTGAGACTGGAGATGAAATAATCATGAGAACTTTCATTAGAGCATAATAAGGTCTGGTCTTTGAGGTAGTTGATCAGACGGGTAGCTAGCATTAGGTTCTTCTGCTTCCGTGCTAAAATAACTAAATTCTTACAGAATTCAAGAGTTACCAGAGAATTTGGTTGTGTATTCTGAAAAACACGCAGAACTTTAAGCCACAAACTGCAGTCCTGGTGAACTTGGTCACAAGGAAACTGCATGGTTTGGATATATGAGCTTAACAATGACGGCAAGTGCTCGCCCCAGCTGTCTTCAAGCTTGCAACCCTCCTCAAATGCAGAAATGCAATACAACAGGTTTACAAGTGGTGCCGCCTCCACCAGTCCATCAAGTGGCAAAGTAGAGACCATCTCTTCCAGCATTATTTTGGCCTTTTGCAACACATGGGGCACCTTTTCCCCCTTCCTCTCATTGTGGTGAAGCATTGCTTGCAAAAGCATTTGTTCGCTTCTTTGCAAAGCCAGCTTGGGATCAAGTGTGAGCTCATTGCTACTTTTGGGGGTCAAATCAAGGTATGACCAAGCTGCCTGGAAATCGCCCTCATCAAAACGAGCCAAGGCTTGAACAGAATTTATTTCATTCCCTGTCATGGTCAAAGCGCCAGAGTAACTCTTCCCAGTATAAGTTGCACGAATATTTTGCAGCTCTAGCAGCCAAGAATCCAGAGATTTCCAATCAGAAATAGCAGTATAACTATCTATTATGCGTGCAATGGCATACTGTACACCATCAGAACCCATAGAAGTGAGTGATTCTTCAGTCTGTAACAAATTAATGAAGTGAGCAGCTGCCTTTTCATGTTGGCCTCGTGCCTGATAAACAAGTCCAGGAATCCATGAAAAGTGCCCCCATTTTATATTATCAACTGAATCTTGGTTCTCATCAGCAAACAAGGGAGAGAATGTCATGGATGCCCATTTTTGCAACCCAACCAAAACCTCTGGTTCATACATCTTACACAGAGCAAGAGCCAAGTTCCGTATGATTATCAAAACATCTCCAGCATATCTGCCTCTGATATTCCTCAGATTTTCACTCACCTGGACTCCAGACGTATCTGTCAGAGCAGAAGTCACAATGTTGCTGATATCCTGCAGACGAACCATGCAGTAATGAACTGTTGTATCATGACACTGGATTGCGACTCCAGCATCCATCATTGGCTCACTAATTCGAGAAAACCACTCCTCACAAACTTTTTTGTTAGCCCTGAAAAACAAAGAGCTGGTCTGAGAGGCAGACGGTAAGACCATTGATCCTTCATATGCATTATAAACGTTTTTCTTCAAGGCCTCAACAAATTCCAGCAACAATCTCATTGGCAGTAAATGAGCATAAGAACCTATAATATTTAAAGCTCCATCATTTTGTGATGTCTCCAGCTGTAACAAATGAGAAATGTCAAGAAGCATACGTTCCAAAGCAGCAAAAGTTTGAGTTGGCCCCCCAAGATTAGTTCGGAGACGAGTAGTAATGCAAAATCTAGCTGCTTCATGTACAGCCCACCAAGCACCAGCAAGATGATTAACTGAACAAATTCTTTCAAGAATGTCTTCTTCAATTTTGAGGTCCCACCATAAACCATTTGTGTCACTATTTTCTCCTTCATCTGCCTGAATGTATGGATGGTGCTTTTTGCTCCGGGAAGTATGAATAAGCCGCTGGATCCAAGACAGGGATACTTTCCATCTCTGTGAAATATAACTCAAGATAGAAACAAGTTGCTGTGAATGGAATTGCTGCGGCAGTTGCTTCAGGGCAAAAACTTGCTTCCAGTGCAGGAAAGATCTATGGCCCGATGCAGGAAACTGAGGCTGCATCATATTTACTGTTCCACAACTAAAAAGACCACTGACATATACTGATGTAGGTAAGACGTGATAGAGCAACTTAAGATATGCATCTTTTATGTGCTTCTCTGGATCGCCAAGTTTTTCCAGGATTGCTTCAGAAATCATGGGAAAGTGAATAGGATGTACAATTTTTGCTTTCAAAATCATCTCAATAACTGTTGCCACAAGAAATCGCACTTCTGGTTCCCTATCTGAAGCAGCAAGCAAAGTTGACAATAGCAAAACCTCAGTAATTTTCCAGCATGCAACTTCTTGACAAGGGTAAAATGGAGCCCTTACATTTTTAGATATGTCAATAACATTTTCAAAAAATTTGTGCATCCATTTTAGGGCTTCAACTTTGACTGCTAAAGGATAAGAAATATCAAGAGCACTTATAAGCAGTTTGGAGTACCTTCTCAAATGACCAAGAACTTTCAGTGGATAAAGAACTCTCACATTCTCGTCCTCCATATATGTCCCAGATGACGCGTCATGAGAACCCATCACATTATTTTGTTTTCTTATGGAGCACTTGCCCATGAACTCAATAGCTGCAAGCCTTTCCAATGTTCTTAGCAGAGTAACTTGCAACTTCACACTGCTCTGCATTGGAGTACTAAAGGGATCAAACTTATTAATTAAAAATGCAACCAACTTTTCAGCTCTACCAACAAACAAAGCATCAGCTTCAGCTTGCCCAATGAAACGATTATCTCCTCCTAGAGTAACACAGCTTAAGAGTACTTGCAAGTTAAACTTAATTAGAACAACCAATTCAGATTTAGAACAACTTCTAGAAGCTGACTTCATTTCGAGTCCATCCCCCCAGCATGAATCGTTTTCAAGCCTGAGCTTCAATAGCTGTAACTCTTCAAATATAGAATCAACAGTTTTCTCAACGTCATTTTTTCTATGTTGAAGTAAGAAGATATATGTAGCTACAGCACTGCCTGTCACAAGGTGATTTGGATGTAAACGGAGCTGAGATATGGGTTGATCAAATTGTAATATTTTCTGCACGGATAATGGTGTAAGTCCAAGCTTTTGAAGAGACAACAATTGCAGATTAGTTTTGAGAACACCATGAACCTGGAAGGAAGAATTTTTTTTGGTATGAACTTGATTTGCATTTTCCAATTCTAAACTTTGGAACAATACATCCACTGCGAGTGAGTAAAAGGTAGAAAACTTTTCACCCAATATTTCTGCCAGCAATGTCAAGCTCTTCCAAGAATCCTCTATCCATTTTGACCATCCAAATTTTTTCCCAACCATAGACAGGCATCTTAGTAAAAGAGGCACCATTTGGGAAAGGGGTTCACCAATTTGTTCAAGAAAATTTATTTGCAGCAAACCAGATGCCAAAGATTTTAGAACCGTACAGAAGCAAGATAGCAGGGAAAGCAATCTTTTGAATTGTTGAGGAGTACCAGGACTTACATCCTGGAGTAACAAATCCATGTCACCTAAGAACTTCGAAAGCAATCCCAAAGAAAATTGCATGTTATTTACCCAGTGTTTCTGGAACTGCAAGAAACTATCCATAATAACATGCTTTTCAGATTCAACGACATCTGGAATCATTGCCCATCCGAGAAGTAGATCAACAATGTCCACGAAGTGAGGTTGGAAAACTCTAATAAACTTTAATGAAATCAATGTTAGTACACCAAGAATTCGAGGAAATACAGTCATGGAGGTTCTCTCATCCTCAAGAAGTTCCTGGCACGCTTTAAGAATGGGCAAAGCATATCTCTCAACAGCTCCAACCTCTCCTACATTAAGGAACTCGTGAAGGCTCTCCAAAGCTAGTTCTGAAGTCCCATTGCTAGTATTGGTCAGAGAGGGCAAGGACCAACCAATAAAACGATCAATCAAGCTGAGTAAAGCATGGTTCTGCCTAGCTTTTGAGGATATCAAGAATGAACTCAAAACGGAACACAAAGCTCCATATGCTGCAGCTGCTGCTTGACGCACAGAATAGAATCTACAGGACGAGTCCAAATAAATAAACCAGTTGAACAAGTTATGAAGTTGCGCAAAAAAATAAGCACTTCCAATAACATATATAAAAATAGTAACTAAATTGGACTGAATATATTCAAACTATTGGAATAACTATTACCATAAAACAGGGAATCACAAATATACTTTCACCAATCAAAGTTATGGAATGACATGTAAACAACTAGATAGCTAAGCATTAAGTACCAAGACCTTAAAAGGCATATATGCATCCCTTCCAAATTCTGACTAAACCATCTGTCACGTTTCATTTCCTTTAGACCTCATACTATTTCTCAATCAAATTGTGCTATCCTTGTTACTCAATAAAAGTCAAAAGCATCAGCTTTCCACACCGGTACTATCTACATATATCGTAAAACTGGTCATTAACATCCGTTCAGCAATGTTAACAGAAAGAGAATGACGAGCAAATCAAATTACAGATGTATAAAACTCAAAAGCTGTCAATGCATAAAAAAATCAAGAGATAGAAAGAGCGATTACTTATCCGCTAGAAGTTGAGAAAATCCTTGAGCGAGGTAGGATGCGGAATGAGTAACTAGTAGTGAGTTCGGAGGATAAAGTATGGCGTGGTGAAGAGAGGTGATGGCGGAGAGGCGAGATGATTCATCTTCCTCGGAAGGCGGCGAGGCAGAGACAGCATTAGAAGAAGAGGAGGAAGTAACCGCCGTTTTGGTGGAGTCGTCCTTGGGCAGCGCCGCCGTAAGGAGCGCCGCCAGTTGATGCTGTTGGTGGTGGAGGCCTTGCATCTTGTCTCCACCGCATTTCTCTCTTTCTCCTACTTCTTCTCCGAATCCAAGAAATTCATGATTGGTTTACACTTCCGTCGGCCGTCGCCGCGCCGGAGCAACAGGAAATTCGAAGACTTTTCTTGATTTTCTTTCCCCTCTTTTTACCAAATTATTATGGTAAGTTCCTTTTGTTTTCTTGATTTATAAGTTTTTTTGTTTGTGGGAGCCTGTCTTAGAGGCTCATTTGAGCCTAATGTTTAATTGTTAATTAATAGAATGGTTATTTCGTAGTCCACGTCATGCATAAGCCTGTGTTAGAGGCTCATTTGAGCCTAATGTCACATTAAGATGGTTTAACTCTCGTCAAAAAAAAAAAAAGAATGGTTATTTGGTTATTTCGTAATTATGATTTATACACGTGCTTATCTAATGTTTTCAAACAAGTGGTAATGTGTTATAGTGATTCCAATTAAAGAAAAAATCACTCTTATAGTTAGTTAAATTTGAGTATATAGTACTATTGATCTTATCAAAAATTGATTTCAATGAGATTCAGTAATAGCATTGTGGTCGGAACTTAAAATTTATTGTACTATTCAATAACTATCAGATTGCTTGTCGGAACTTAAAATTTACTGTACTATTCAATAACTATCAGATTTACTATTTTCTTACTCATAATTGAGACTTAATTATGTTATCGTGATAGGAACCGTTCGGACCTTCTCAAAACTTCCTCTCATTGATCTTTTCAGTATATTTGTTCCGGTGCATTCCAACAAATTGATCGTTAAGGAACACTACCTTAACCAAGAAATTAGGAATATATTTTAACCTTTCATTTTGTAGATATATGATCAAGATTGTGGTAGAATTTTTTAAGTTAAAAAACAACATTTATTATCGTATCAATGTCCTTTTAACATTTATTTTATTTTACTATTTTATATTATGAATCTTATATCTTTTCTTTCTTAACTATAAGAATACGCCTTCGTACTTCTCACCATTATTATTCTTCAAATTATTGTTTATGCATTTCATTTAACTTTATTTTGATTTATTTTATTTTATTTTAATAATTAATTAATTAAACCACCCATACGTGATTTTTTATATTTTTTTCCATTTTTTTTCTTCTTCACCTTAATTTGAATAATTAACGAAAGTTCGTACAATTATTAATTTATAATTTTCAATCAAAGTGCACACAATTCTCAAAAGTGTATACAATTTTTAATCAAAGTACATAAATTTTTTAATCAAAGTGCATCCAGTTTTTAATCAAGGTGCATAAAATTATTTAAATTAAAATTAAGAATCTGAACTTGAATATGAGCACATAAACAAAAGGGGCGATTTCTTAAATACCCATTTTCGTATAACAAAAGTCAAATTTACTCAATCCTTATAATTGCTACACAAAATACCCAACTTTACTTAAATATCCCCACTTTTCAGACTTGTCAGCTTGCCAAATTCGTTATTTTGCTTCGTTCTGTGTGCAAATAATTAACGCAGAATCCCGCTCGTGTGTCGCTCAATCCCGCTCACGCGCCGAATCCCGCTACAAGCAGTACCGAATCTCGCTCATTAAATCCCGCCCAGCCTGGTGAAATCCCTCTCGAGCGGTGATTTGGCAGGGAGCAGAATCCCGCTCCACTTCCAAATCCCGCTCGGCTTTTGGATTGGCGGGGGAGCAGAATCCCGCTCGCGGGATCCCGCTCGGCCTGCCTAGTCCCTCTCGGCTTTTTTGATTTGGCAGGCCGAGCAGAATCCCGCTCACTCAGTCCCGCTCGGCCATTTATAGTCCCGCTCGTTCCATTTGTAGTCCTTATCATGAAATTTTATCTATTAATACCGTAATTGAAGTCCAAAATCGAACACACTCACTCCTCTTTCATTTCATTTTCAATTACATAATAATTCGTTCCATAAAAAATGGATAGTTGGTATAATATTATTGTTTATTTTAACGGGCAATTTAACAATTTGTCCGAGTATATTGGCGGTGAAGTTAGAGTTGTTTGCACTCTTGGGAACAATGTTTGTATCCCTATTTTACGACAGTTCATTCAATACAATCTTAATCCCTTTTCACTTTCGTCAAATTATGAAATTTATTACACCTACATTTCTCGTCATGGTATGACGCTTAGGTCCCCATTATCGCGACCGATATGGATCTACTTCGTCTTTGTAGTACACAAATCGAGCCGACTTTATTTCTTGAGCACTCCAATGTTTAATCTTATCATACACCCAATGTTGTTGAACAATTTGGTTCAAAGTTTAATTTTGAAGATCAAGCGGGTGGTAGCAATCGAGCTGAGAATTTTTGCGAACGGGAAACCTTTGTTCGCGAAGATGATACCCATGTTGTGTCCGACAGTGATGAAGAAAATATTTTGGATAGTTCATCCAACGAAGAATACAATGAGGTGCTTGGTGCATTAAATCAGTGTACGTTTGGCGACTTTACGGCATGGATCCGACGTGAAGGTGGTGTGAATCAACTGATATCTATGCTCATGCCGGACAACCGTGTCCTTCCAAGCAACGAAATAATATATGGTGGTGGCGAAGAAGTAAATGACGGTTTACTTCCACTTGTTCCTCTCGATGCATCGGATTCACATATGGTTCGAGATCTGGATCACGTTGTGGACTATCCACTCTGTGAAGGTGCGACATTTTGGGAGAAGGCGGATTTGTTTGCTGCTATTGCACTTCGGCACATGGAATAAGGTCTCAATTTTAGGGTGGCTCGTTCTGACAGTGGTCGGGTTGAGTATAAATGCAGACAGAGTCGTGATTGCCCATTTTTTCTACGGGCATCGTTTCGCAAAGATGTGTTGTGGATTGTAAACTGCTTGCATGCCAAACACATATGTAATCGAGATTTTTCACAAACTGGTCCACGAAGGATTTGTGCAAAGGCGCTCGCTGCTTATGTTGCTCGGTGAATGCGCCGTAAAAAATCCGTCCTAAAACCGAAAGAAATTATGGCAACTATCCAGGGTAAATTCGGCTTTCAAGCAAGCTATAGTGTTGCTCTACGAGCCCGTAATTGTGATGTGCCATGACTTTTGGTGGCCACTCAGATTCGTTCAAGATGCTTCCTCGTTATCTCTACGTACTGAAAACAACGAATCTAGGTACAATGACTGATCTCGAAGTCGATTCAGAAGGTCGTTTCCAACAATTATTCATTGCTTTTAATTTTTCTCGTGCCCCGTGGGTATTTAAGCTCCGAGATCAAATTGTGGTCGACGCGATTCACTTGAAAGGAAGGAATAAAAGAGTGTTATTTGTGGCTGCTACGATAGACGGCAACGACCAAATATTTCCACTATCCTTTGGTGTGGGTCCAATTGAGAACGATTACTCTTGGACGTGGTTCTTGTCCCGACTCAGAGAAGCATTTACGATGCCAAGCAATTTAATGATCATCTCCGATCAACACCAGAGCATAGCTAACGCGGTAGAGGCTGTTTATCCGGAAGCAGCTCATGACACTTGTTACTATCATCTTCAGAATAAGCTTACATGATTTGGTAAGACGTTTATCAAGATGTATCATGATGTTGCCTATGTATATACGATATATGATTTCGATCGTGCGATGGAAGGGATTCATCAAGCCTATCCTAAGGCATACGAGAACTTAATAGATGTCGGACCGGAAAAGTGGTCTAGATCGAAATCTCCTGTTCGCCGGTACAGTCAACTAACCTCAAACGTAGCTGAATCCATCAACTCGAGACTGCTCACAGCACAATGTCTGCCGATATGCTCTATGATCGAGGCAATAGGTCACATGGTGGAACAGTGGTGTGACCAACGTCGAGCAAAAGCCATGGAACGAGATAATCCGCTGACAATTGTGTAGAGCTAAAGTTAGCTCCGTCGGAGGACCGTTCACATGCTTCACTATTGTGTCCGTGAACGAAGACAAATTCAAGGTTCACGACGGAACGTATCAATGGAGAGTTCAAATCAGCAGAAACACGTCGTGAGTGGCAACTCGATGAAATCCCGTGTTCGCATGCTTGTGCTGCTATCAGGTATAATGGTTTTTTCGTCTATAGGGTTGTTCCGGACTTGTGTATTAACAAATTTTTTGTCTATAGGGTTGCCGGACTAAATCTACTAGACTTCGTGTCGGATGCATACAAGACTGAGAATTGGAGGATGATATATGCCGGAACACTATATCCGGTACCCCCCCATGCGTAATTGGCGGGTGCCGGAAGATGTGGCCTCAATGGTTGTGTTGTCGCCATTAATTACACGTCAGGCAGGGAGACCGAAGAATAGTAGACGAGCCGAAGCAAGTACATCTAGTGGGAGAACACGCGGTCCGAAAAAATGCAGTATATGTGGTGTGGTTGGGCATACTAGGAGGAAGTATTCGGGAACGGATGTACCGGACTCACCGGAGTCGGAAGCATTTTAGTATGTCGTAATTTGTAATTGTCAAAGTAATCAATGAATTCGTAATTATATTAATTTATAGTTATGTCATAATTCGTAATTATGTTAATTTGTAATTGTGTCATAATCAATGAATTCAAACAAAATAAAAAATCATAAATTCAAATCAAATATGTCAATGAAATACAAATATATAAATCAAATAAGTCATCATAAACCCGGCTTCGTGTAGCACATCTCAAAGATCCTCTGAGCCATCAATCGACGATACACAGCTACATTGTCAGGGGTGCTGCCCCACTTCACTATCGGGTAAGTGGCAATGAATCGCTCAACTACCATACATGCCATCGGTCCACAGCTCTTCGAGTCCTGCTGTTCCAACTGTTTCTCACGAGGCATAATCTGCATAGTGGGCGACCACGGTTGGGGATCCTGATACCCGAAGTCATTATGGACCCAGTATGAGTCGTACTGTAAATAAGGACCAATCAGCTTCACCAGAGGTCTCAATTGCCGAATCCTACGTGCTCGGGTATACTCATCGCCTTTGTAGTCAAGCGAATCATAAACCTCAATCCTCCAATGACAAAGGTCAATCCGAATAGTGACCCAGGGATCGAAGCAGAGACATGACAGTAACAGCTTCAAAAAAATAGAAATAATTAATATGAATAATTTATAATATATAAATAAACAACTAAGCAAAATTAATATAAATACTTACGTATTTGGCACTATACCATTTTTGTGCATTTTCCGTCAAGTTTCTACCATCAATGTACGCCATGAGGCTTTCGTTCGGCTTCTAGAAATGCCGATAGTTGAAGTCCACGTCGTGCATATCAAAATCTGGAACCGGAATGCATTTCTTCCAATTCGCGCAGAGAACGTTCTGTTAAATAAATGGAAAAAATGTCAGTAATTATTTCAATTAGGGAATTAAAATAATGAATTATTACTTACGAAGAAAACCGAATCGACTATCACGGTCTGATGATAGTGGGGCGTAGCCAACACATTGATACCCCCGAGGCTCTTCATCCTCCTTAGTGCTCCCATGTATAAATCCATGGTCCCCTGCTCCAACTCCTTAGTTGGATCCTCGAGCTCGTCAAATAGCTCGGGGCGGACAGGAAAATTCACAGCATACGTGAAACACCATAGTCCAGATGCTCGGTGCTGTCGATAATTTTCAATTATGATATCAATTAAAAAAATAAGCTATAATTAATAAACTAAATTAAATAAAAATTAAATATTATACGGTACTTGATAAACTGAATCAACAGAAAAATCATCGAGCCAATTGTGGTCGGATGACAGGGTCGGCTCGACCCGTACTGAGTTCGCAGACTATGCACCAACCTCGGGACGGTGTGCTGAAGGCTGCTCCTGATCAGGAGCATAATACTGACGCCAATTGTCACCGTCGAAAGGAAGTGGGTGCATGGGTTGTGCACCGTAGGACCAGCTCTGACGAGGCAGACAATATCCGTAAACAGGGTCGTAATAGTCAAACATGCTCCGGACCGACTTCGGAGCATAACATCCACGCTCGTAGACACTGTGTCGACCCTGCATCGGTGGAATGACCGGCTGCTCCTCCTCATTATCCGATTCGTCATCCACCTCCATAACCTCGGGACGGTACACCGTGTGGCTCTCTCGTCAACCCGGGGGGAGTTATCCCCCATCTGCATAATCTCGGGGCAGTACACCGAGGCGGCTCTCGCCTCTCCTCAATCTCGGGGGTACACCGAGGCGGCTCTGTCCTCCTCAACCCAGGGAGAGTGATCTCCCATCTCCTCATCTCGGTCACGATGGTGTCCCATCAACACCGATTCACTCCTCACAAGGCCGTGTGGTGTACAGTTACCGCCCGCGTGAGAGGACATAGAAGCCAAGCCTCGGCTCCTAGATTGACCAAACACCGACCAAAATAGCTTTTCCATGTCGTGAACTATATCTTGCCGCAAGGTCCGGTGTTCTTCCCTTACCACTTTACGGACGTCTTCGACGGTCAAGTTCTGGTGTTGATCGGGCTCCCTCAGTCCAGTCTCCGATCGGACCCGCTTACCACCTTCAGTGGAACGGCGTTGCCTCTGTCCGGTTCCTCTAGAACTGGTTGGACGCTGTGTCTGCTATCCGAATCGGTATAGCTCTCGTACCCCATGGTCCCCTATGATCGTGGGCTGTAACGGATTCTCAGCCGCAATATAGGACACATGAAGTCGATCGTCCATAATGACACTATGCCAATACAGAGTTTGTGTCTCCGCATTGGATGGTGTGAGACCATCCCGGACAACAAACTGCAATTATATTAAATAAATTATTATTAGACAACATTAAATTAAAAAAAATATATATTTAATATAAATAACATAAACTCTAAATTAAATATTTTTACCTGACGATGCTAGAAATTGTTAAGCCTACGGGGTTGGCCTCCACCAAAGAACCAATTCTTCCAACGAGGAAATTCAGTTGTAGACAACCTCTCTGCACATATCGCTCCTAAATCTGGAATAGCCTCGTAGGACCAAATCTACAATACATGAAAATCAATATTGATTAGTTTATGATATATATCAATAATTCAAATAATTAAATTAATAAGATCATTATACACACAGGGAGTGCCCAAACGAGTCCATAGAAATGATATTTCTTCGAAATTTGTTCCGCCGTTCTCGGAACAAAACTACAATAGTGCTTCAGCGCACCGTAAGTGTACGAGCCCTACGGGAATTGGTTAAATGCATGTAGATCATCCACTAATACTCAAATCCACGTGTCCACCATTCTCGTGTCGCTGTAACCGAGAAAAAAGAAAATTAAGGCTAGAACATGAGCCACCTTCAAATACCCCAACTCGTCCAATCCCAAATCTCCTTTCTCGAACTTTGTCAACAAATCTCTACGCGTTATTGGTGTACAACCATTTAACATGTTGTACACAGTCGATGAACGGGGATCATACTCAACATGCGGATCAAAATTGCAGGATCCAAACTTTAAACCCGTGACAAGGGCATAATCGAAACAAGAAAACCGGGTAGTCATCCCGGACATGGAAAACCAAATAACAGAATCATCTCCGTCCGCTTGAATATCATGACACATCAACATATGAAGAGCCCTGGCCGCATTCCTACCCACCATCCAATCCATAAAGCTACCAAAAACACCATTCCTAAATTTGTTCACTAACTCTCCTTCCCCGATCACTCCAATTTTTTTTTTTAATAATATCAAAAATCTTTGGGTTGAATTCATGTCTATCCTCGGATTCGCATCGAGAAGACCAATTTTTTTAAAACGGGCTGCACCAAAACCATATAATAATTAAAAAAAATTCAAATCCCACTCGACCGACTGGAATCCCGCTCGGTCGAAGTGAAATCCCGCTCGGCGAGCGGGATTTTATATGATATCCGACCGATTGGAATCCCGCTCGGTCGAATCGGAATCCCGCTCGGCGAGCGGGATTTTATACGGTATCCGATCGCAAATCACCCATTCATGCTCAAAAAATTCAGAAAATTCATGCTCCAAAAATCATAAAATCATGCTCCAAAAATTCAGAAAATTCATGCTCCGAAAATCCAGAAAATCATGCTCCAAAAATTCAACCAAGTAAACAAAATTCATTCTCAAATTCGAACAATTCTCAGAAAATTCAACGAATTAAACAATAATATTCATGCCCAAATTCGAATAATTCTCAGAAAATTCAACTAATTAAACAATATTCATGCTCAAATTTGAATAATTCTCAAAAAACATGATCATAAAATAATTAAGATTTGCGCCAAATTAACGGATAAAATTCGAGCGGGACTATAGAATTCGAGCGGGACTAACCTGGTTGGCCATTCTTGTGTTTTGGTGTCGAATTCAACTCCAAAATCGTGTTCTCGAGCGGTATTGAGCGGGATTCGGCGACGGAGAGAAGGAGAAAAAGATGAGAAACTGAATACGAGAGGCAGCCGAGCGGGATTGAGATCTAGATCTTGAATCAAATCACGCTCACAGAATCCCGCTCGCCGAGCGGGATTTGTTGTCGGTCGAGCGGGATTTCAATAGCTGGCGGAGTAGAGTGTCTGCTGAGCGGGATTGAGTGTCTCGAGCGGGATTCTGATCGTGGTCGAGCGGGATTCAGCTCTCGGTTGAGCGGGATTTGGATGTTGGCAGCCTACTTTTCGAGCGGAATTTAATTTTAAGTGAGCGAGACTGAGCGGGATTTAACTATGAAGGAGTGCGACACTGATTTCGTGTGAGCGGGATTCGATTTCTTATGAGTGGGATTTGATTTTATGTGAGCGGGACTTGAGCGGGATTTATGTCTCAAATTAATTCATCTAGAATTCGTGTGTTTTTTTGTTTGTTTCTTCAATTAATTCGTCTCGAATTCAGGAAAACACCTGAAAATGATTGGTATCAGTCAACTTTTTCAAAAAGTAAGGGTAATGTAAGTAAAGTTGGGTATTTTGTGTAGCAAATATAATTTGATTTTTGTTATACGAAAATGGGTAAAAGATAATAATACCACTAAACAAAAACTACAAATAAACAATTGAGTTTCAGTTTCTCCCCATTTCAAAACCTTCGTGCCTAAACTTTTTTAATCAAAGTGTAGACAATCATCATTAAAAGTGCATAAACCTTTTAACCAGAGTGCATACAAATTAATGCGAACTAAATCTGCAACTGAAAGTGCATAAATCTTTTAATCATAGTGCATACAATCTGTAGGGATATGAGTCACTGGTCGTTTAGATCATTGCTAGGGGGTACTTAGAACTGACGTCAGTAGTTCATGTACTTAGGACATATTGTAATATTCAGTATTAGGGGAAATTGTAGTGAATTTCATCGCTGTGGAATTGAAGATCCCAAAACCTGTCCTATACCCGATGTGTGTTTGAACGATGATGATGTAATAGGCTAGACTCGTTTTTATCATTATTGATTTTTTTTGTCTAAGTCTTGTAGAGAAGTTCAGTAGAGAAGTTAAATTCCAGAACCCCAAGTCATCAGTTTGTAGAGCTCGTGTCTTCAGGTCCTCCCGCTGTCTGTTCTCAGTAGAAGATTCTTTCAGCAAACCTCAATTGAAGACTCAGTACGATTATTTATCTACTGAATTTGTGGAGAGCTCAGCATGTTCAGAGTCACCAGTTGTCTATCCTCAGTAGAAGATTCCTATCAGCAGACTCAGATGAAGAAATCAGTATGATCGGTCCAGATCTACCGAGCGCATGCAACTCAGTTGCAGATCCGACAAGGAAACAACTGTCCGACTATTATCATTCGAATGTCAGTAGAGTTTATTCAATACGAGGTTCAGAGAGAGTTAACTCAAATGAAAACTGATGTCTGACAAGTCTCACCTACCACAAACCTCGGCCAATGAGAAGAAACCAAAGCCTTACCTGCTCTGACATTAAAGCTGCTCTCATGTACAGAAGCTAACCACTTTGCGACTCTCTTTCGAAAACTTATGGTCGTTTTCCTTGGAAGTTTGTGACATGTGGCATCGTCCTCTCCAACGGATACATGTCTGGGTCACGGCTATAAATAGAGAAGAGTCTCCAAGCTCAACGCACAGGACATCAAGGGAACACAAGCTCATTGCATACAACTCTCTAGTGCATTAAAGTCGATCCAACGTAGAACTTGCTTAGTTGAATATCCTTAGTTCTTCTCTCTAGAGATTCTTTAGTTCCCTCTTCTCTATCTAAGCTCCACTATTATATCTATAGCTTAGAACCTTCGAAGGAGTTCACTTTTCTGTTAATTGTTCTTATTGTAAGAACTCCTTCATTGTTGGAGAAAATTCCCTCCCCTTCAAACTTCAGTTTGATTTGTAAAGTCGCTAAGGACTATAACTTAGAAGGGTCTGTCCAGCGTACAGATTCCTTGTTGAGGCTTGCTCAGATTAATCAACACGAACTCCTGTTCTTCAAGACCGTGGACGTAGGATCTTGCGTATCCGAACCACGTTAAAAATTGCTTGTGTTATTTACTATTTTATTGCATTGTGCTCGAACCATTTCACAAACTCATACTTTGCATAAAACGTGTTGGTCCGGAGACGATAGTCAGGTGTAGAGGGGGGGGGTGAATACACCTGATCACAGTTTCTTTTTCTCAGAACGTGAAGGACAGCTCAGCTGTAGGTTTCGACTGATGAACAATGCCAGATAGTAACCTTCGATCACGGGTCAGAGTGTGTCAGCTACTGAGCTTTACTACTGACTTAAGTCAGTCGTTGAAACTCAGTCGGAGACGTTGTGCAGATAAGAGTGTGGGGCCCGGAGATTCGTCTCAGTTTGAAAACGTGTTTTCGCAAGTTAAAAATCTTTTGGCTAGTGCGCTTTTTAAAATACGTTTTATGCAAACATATGATTTTTAAGCAGTTTGTATGCTATGCAATAAAACAGTAAATAACACAAGCAATTTAACGTGGTTCGGATACGCAAGATCCTACGTCCACGGTCCTGACAAGGCAGGAGAACTTGTTGATTATTCTGAGCAAGCCTCATCAAGGATTCTGTACACTGGACAGATCCTTCTAAGTTATAGTCGTTAGCAACTTTACAATTCAAACCTAAGTTCGAAAGGGAGGGGATAATCTCCAACTAAGAAGGAGTTCTTACAATAAGAACAATTCACAGAAGGTGAACTCCTTCGAAATTCTAAGCTATGAATTTGGCTATGAGCTTAGCTAGAGAAGAAAGAGATCTAAATAACTCTAGAGAGAAGAACTAATGGTATTCTATGATAGCAAGTTCTTCGCTGGATGATCTTTTAAGTTCGCTAGAGTGTTCGTGAGCTTGAGCTTTTTCCCTTGTGAATCCCGTGCGTGGAGCTCAGATTTCTTCTCTATTTATAGTTGTGAGCAGGCATATGTCCGTTGGAGAAGACGATGCCACGTGTCACAAGCTTCCAAAGAAAACGGCCATAATTTCGAATTGTTGGAGCAGGACAGTTAATACTGTACATGTGAGCAGGCTTTAGTTGTTTGGAGCAGATAAAGCGTGTCGGCTTCTCATTGGTCGAGTTTTGTGGTAGGTGAGAATGTGTCAGAGATTAGAGTTGACTAGTCCACATCCTCGTATGATCTTCTGCTGAACTTCGAAATGACTTTTACGACTGGGTCGTTTTCTGTCAGATATAGTAGACTCAAGACAATCTCTGTCTTCTTCGGCTGAGTCGGCTGACAAGCTGATAAGGCTTTGGTAGGTCAGCTGATGATTGCGAAGGTACTGAGCTTGCGTTATGTTTTTCTACTGATGACTATCAGCTGATACGCTGTCTTCTACTGAAGGTAAAGATCAGCTGCTGGCTAAAGAACGCTAGCTCTTACACTGATGACGTGGGGTTCTGGAAAGTAACTTCGATAGAAGATCAATCCAACATTTTACCCCGTACAGGACTTAGACAAAAAGATAATCAAAATAAAATAAGTCTAACCTATACATCATCTAATCCTATCGATACACTGCACTACTGATATCAGCTGGGTTTTGGGATCTTCAATTCCATAGTACTACTATGATTTCCCCCAATATTATTTTAACCACTAATCAGCTGAATACCATCTACTGACTCATAACCCAACAATTTTCCCCTAATTGATGATGCCAAAACCCCTATAAAAATAAGAACCGGAATACTAGACTACTGACTGTAATTTCCCCCTAATTGATCTGAGGATTCAGTCAAGATGAAGTGATTAGTTGACTTCAATAAGTTCAGTAGAGAGGTAGGCAAAATCCGAGAAACGGTTGTATGAGTGTGTGTTAGATCACTTCAGTGATCAGTCGTGAAAACACAATCAAAAGCTGTAAGACAATGAGTAATTGGCTGGCAAGCAATAGAAACTGTTATATATATCAGGATGAGTATAGAGTTTCTATCGCTATTACAAAAAACAAGGACAAAGAAGATCACTGCTGACGTCTGAATTTCTGCGTTCGTTTCTTGAAGTCTGCAAACCTATCAGCTGGAGGATCCAGACAATAAAACTTGTAGATTCTAGCTCTCAGTGTCTGGATTTCTTTGAGATCATCAGGGCGGTCTTCACTTAGATCATAATGATATGCAGCTTGCATGATCTCATCTTCTATAACCTTGGTGCAGAGAACTCCGCGAGTCGTCCTCGGAGGTGGAATGCGCCTGAAATCTGGAGCTTGAAATGGAATATTTTCTCTCTTCATTATTTCCAGGAGCTGCTCTCTCAGCTAGGCGTTATATTGATGCATGAATTCATCAAATGCCTGATCAATTGGCATCTCGGAGGGATAAAAGCTCCATACATAGTAGCCTTTGATGAATTCTTCTTTGAGTTCTTCCCATTGGTCATTCACCTCAGCAGGCACCCATTTATCTATGTGGGGAATAGAACCCTCCTTGATATAAGTTGCTCTGGGCGCTGCTCTCCTGTACTTGGATCATCGGGGAATCTGCTTCCATAGATCAGCTGCTGGCTTATCAGATAGCCTCACCACCTTTGCCAGGTCAGCCAGTCGTTTCTTCTCTCTGAGAGCTGTTGCTCTAGTATCTCCTCTCCGGAGATTTAGTCCCTGCAGCATAGCCTCCCAGGTGGCTTTGTCCTCGGCCTCCTGCTCAGGTGTAAGATTGGAAGGATAATAACTCTGAGTTGTCAACTGGACTTCAGTAATAAGAGCTTTGGCGAGCTCTTCCTGAGCCTTCTTCTTCAATTCCTCAATTTTCTTGGCCTTGCCTTTTGCAGTTTTGGCAATAGGCTTCTTAAGCTTCTTCACCTTTTCAGCTTCTTCAAGTTGATGCTCATGATCCAGCTTGTCTTGCAGCTGTTGAGCAATTCTCAAATCGTATGCCTCCTGCTCCGCTTTGGTTTTGAACTTAGGCGTCGGGGAAGATGGAGGAGTGGCTTCAGCAGTAATCTCCTTCCCCGGCCTTTGCGGTGGCAGTTGTTGTGGCCCTTCTTCTTCTTCTTCTTCTTCTTCTTGTTCATCAAGGAATTGAGTAATTTCCTCGATGTGCTGAGCAGATGAGATAGGTGCTGGCTCAGTCACAGACGATTGGAGGAGTGGGACACACTCCAGGAGGAGCACAGCTGAACTGGGTCCAGCCTGGGCGGCTGAACCTTCTCCTTGAGGTACAGAGCTGGTTCCTTCCCCCTGAGTAGCTTTCCTTTTATCAAAACCTTCCCCCTTATCAATCACTTGGACTTCGGGGCTCCTCTGAACCTCAGCCTGTTCCGCCTCAGTATCTTCTACTTTAACTACTCCTTCCCCCTTTTTGGCATCATCAGCCTGGGAGAGGTGAGTGTGGATGGCTTTAACGTATTTTTCCAAATTGTAGACGAGGTCTTTGATTTGAGTGGAAGTGGCTTCGAAGTCCTTGACCAGGTCGTTGTATTTGTCCCAGTCTTGCTCCTGATCATTTCTAAAGAGTCTGAGTTGATCGGCTGACTCCTGTCGGAGTTTCAGCAGAGATTGATCATGGGAGTCAGTGATCTCCTTCTGGATGAGCTTAAGGGCCGCCGCCTGTTGAGTAATTGCGGATTGGAGACTGGTGGTGGCCACTTTATTTCTTTCATCCATTGTGGCTTGGACTGCCTCAAGGCTCTTTGTCAGCAGCTCAGAGAAAGATGTCTGCTGAGCTATTAAGAGCTGCTGACTTTGAGCGGCTAAGTCCGCCTTCTGAGCTGCAAGGGCCGCCTCGATAGCTTCCTGAATATTAATCGGAGGAGTAGAAGCTTTTGAGACTTTCTCGACCCCGGCTGCAAGTCGGTTGACGCTCTCCATCTGAGCTTTCGTATACTGAGCCCACTTAATATGAAAGTCTTTAGTGAGGAGACGATTCTTTTCACCTTGGCGCCTGATAGCTCTGTTTACCGACTTGGAAGATACGAAACCTATAGGTTGGATCTGATAGGAGCTGGTTCCGAGCCTCTGCTCAGATAACGCGAGTTGTTGCGCTCGACTTGGCTTCGAGGCAACCTGGGCTTCACCAGATTTAACAGGTGGTGGTGATTGGCCCTTTTCGCGGGGAGTGGAACCCTCAGCAGAACCTCCCAATTCTGCATCCTTGGGTTGTGCCTGTTCCATCTCATCATCATCCTTGTCATCATTGTCGTTTCAGGATGAGATGGAGGCGAAGGGCTGTCGCCAGGAACTGAGTGCGCAGACTGAGAAGATATAACATCGCAGCCCTCAGGTCCTCGAAGGAGGCAAGATCAGCTGGTTCCCCAAAACCAATGGTTGACTGCAACTCTTGCTCCTCGGCAAGTAAGGACAGAGCTGATTGGGTTCTGATTATGTTCTCAAGAATATCCCAACTAAGAAACCTCAGTAGCATCTGTGTCCTAGCCCTTATGGCTATCTCCACTAAGTCTGGGTGCTCATAGATTTCACGAATCTGAGCATGTACTTCTACTGTAGCACGGAGGCGAGTGGAGTGTAAGGTGGTCTACTCAGAGGATGTCTCCTCAGTTGGTACCCGAATATCCGACTGAGTCTCCTCAGAACTGATGACCTTAACCTTATCCTTTAACGTGGCACCCTCAATACCGGTGTCCGAATCTAGGATTTGTTCTACCTGAGTGGGCGGAGGAGAAGCTTGTTTTGCTGATTCCACTGGGACCTCAGAAGCTCCAATCTTAGTCAGCCTCTTCCTCTTAGGCGGATTGGAGTGAGGGGGCAATGCTGAAGCGATTCTCTTTGTATCAGGTGGCCCTCGCCCGACTGCTTCTCAGCAGCGGCTCTAGTTTTGAACTTGATGAGCTTGCTGTCGAAGTACATGGAGTCAGCAAAAGCTGAGCTCCTCGAGACTTTCAGCTCGATCATAAAGGACATCTTCGTCCCATATAGCAGTTTACCCACACTGACGAGCCTCCTCTCTCCAATGGGTAGAACTGTGAACTTCTGAGCCTGAGCCCTCAGCTCGGCTAAGTAGTAGTCCGTCCAATTGACTCGGACTCTATCGTCAATAACCATCATCAGCTGGATTCTCGGCTTCGAAAGCTGATCATACGATCCGGCTGAGCTCGTTAGGATATGAGAAACTATATATGCGAGCGCCCGATATCTTGGCAATAACAGATTTTTTGGTAGAGCGGTCTTGAAGACTATGTCCTTCCTACCTCAGAACTTCTGAACATAGGAATTAATCTCTTTCTCCTTATACCCAATCGGAGAAACCCCTTCGTCTGTTAGATCAAAGGTCAGTTCGAGAGCATCTCGGATGTTGAACTCATGAACACTGGCGTCCCATGAGAGGGAATCGACCTCCTTCATGAATGAGAAACTGGAGATTCCTGCCCCTGTTTCTAGGGTCCTCCAATTGTAATAGACCTCTGCTACTTGCCTGGGAAGATATGCTCTCGATTGCCTTGTCACAAGAGAGTCAAGGCCCGATTCTTCCAGAGCATCGAAAACCTCCTCCAGATAAGGAATATCCACTTGCCGGAAGGCCATAGTGGGTTCGAACTGAATGCACGAGAGGATGATTTCGTCCATATTTGCGGGAGTCTGTATCGTCGCCATTAGTATCTGCAACAAAACTCGTTAGCACTTGAAAATAGAATTAGTCAGTATGAGTTTTAAGCACGATTTAATACATTACCGAAAGATGTAGAGCTTGAAATACGCAGATGCAAAGCAGTTTTAAGATTTTGGGGAGAAAATTGAATCGCAGCAGAAAAAGCTCTAAGTTTTCGAAAATGGCGATAAGTGAGAAATGGGTAGAAGATGAAAGATTTTGTAAGATCATGCGTAAGAAGCCGTTTAGATCGAAAGATTGAGGTTTAATCTTTCATTTTTTATCAACGGCTGAGATAAGATGTTATAAAAAGAATGATTACATAAGCCGCCTATAATCTAGACCCACATAGGATAAAGCGTAATAAAGGTAAGTGAGAAGACATGCATTAAATACGTTGCAGGCAGCATTAAAGACTAAGTCATTTAAATGAGAACGGTTTCCTACTGACTTATCCTTAAAAATTAATGGCGGGAAATAAATGCTCATTAACTACTGAGTGCTAAGCGACTGAGAAAATAAATGCGAGCATGCTTCTGAAAGAGTTTAAGTATATATTACTACGCAAACCTCTTCAGCTGAACTTTTATGATCAGCTGGTTACCGTTAAGGCTAAGGAGGATGGTTGACGTGCTGATGACCACATTCCCCCTTACTGTGTACAGTATGATTCTCCCGACTGAATCAATGTACTGAGTCTTCTGACCTGTCATACTGGTTCCTTACACTTGATACCAATTGTTACCAATTGTTGTTATCACTAGTTGTCTTCTACTGATGTGATTCAGCAGGATCCAGTAGACCTAGCTCAACTGATAATTCTCTGAATCTGTTCTCAGCTAGTGGTTTGGTCAGTATGTCTGCCCTTTGCTTGTCAGTATGGATTTTCTCCATTCTGATATCCTTCTTCTCGACATGGTCTCTGATGAAGTGGTGTCGAATATCCACGTGCTTGCATCTCGTATGGAGAACTGGATTTTGAGTCATTGCAATAGCACTTGTGGAGTCACAGTAGATGGGCACTTCATCCTGAATTATACCATAGTCTCTCAGTTGTCGAAGCCAAAGGATCTGGGCACAGCAACTTCCAGCAGCCATGTACTCAGCTTCAGTAGTGGACGTTGCTACTGAATGTTGTTTCTTTGAGAACCAAGATATCATCTTGCTGCCTAGGAACTGACACGTTCCGGAAGTTGACTTTCGATCTATCCTGCATCCTGCATAATCAGCATCAGAATAACCTGTCAGTATAAGATTATCATCAGCAGGATACCATAACCCAACATCAGGTGTTCCTCTTAGATAGCGCAGAATCTTCTTTGCTGAGTCCAGTTACTTCGCTTGGGATCTGCTTGAAATCTTGCGCATACACCTACAACATAATTTATGTCAGGTCGGTTAGCTGTTAAGTATAATAAAGAACCAATAATAGCTCTATAATCAGTAGAGTTAACAGAAGCGCCCTCTTTGTCTAGATCGATTTTGAAATTCGTATTCATGGGGATTTTGACTGGCTTGCTCGAGTCGCAGCCGAATCTTTTGAGAAGATCTCGAGTGTATTTGGCTTGATTTATGAAGATTCCTTCAGGTAATTGTTTCACTTGAAATCCAAGGAAATAATTCATCTCTCCCATCATGGACATCTCGAATTTCTCCTTCATCATTTTCTCGAATTGCTGACATATAGTCTCGTTTTTGCAGCCAAAAATGATGTCGTCCACGTAGATTTGCACCAACAAAATGTCATCTCCTGACTTTATGTTGAACGGGGTGCGATCTACTGTCCCCTTCTGAAAACCTTTCTGAAGTAGAAAGTCTGATAGGGTATCGTACCAAGCCCTGGGTGCTTGTTTTAACCCATACAGAGCTTTCCTAAGTCTGTACACCTGATGTCCCTGCTGAAAGCCGGGCGGTTGTTCCACGTAGACTTCTTCCTTCAGTACGTCGTTCAGAAAAGCTGACTTTACATCCATCTGATATACTATGAATCCTTGATGCGTTGCATAAGCTAGGAAAAGACGAATGGCTTCCAATCTTGCGACTGGAGCGAATGTTTCATCAAAGTTGATTCTTTCTGCTTGACTGTATCCCTTGGCAACTAGTCGAGCTTTGTTTCTGACGATGACGTTGTTTTCATCACGCTTGTTTTTGAAGACCCACTTAGTGCCAATAACGTGCTGATGTCTAGGTCTGTCAACAAGCTCCCAAACTTCGTTTCTGACGAACTGGTTCAGCTCTTCTTGCATGGCAATGATCCAGTCAGCATCATTAAGTGCGTCCTCTATTGACTAGGGTTCATCTGTAGACAAGAAACAAGAGTAGAGTGAGCTTTCTCTTTGACTTAATCTAGATCTTGTCCTTATAGTTGCTGATGGATCTCCTATAATGAGATTTGAAGAGTGAGCGTCAAGCCATGAGCGTCTGAGTCGGGCTTCTTCTTCTGATACTACCTCTGCACAGTCAGTAGGTGTGTTAGGCATTTCAGTAGTGCTATTCTGTGATTGCAGTAGTTCAGTAAGAAGATTTGGATCTACTGAGTTTCCAGGTTCAGGGGCATTTAGCTCAGAACATTAAACGTTCCCCCTGAGTTTATATTCTCAGTAGAGGTCTCAGTTACCACGGGGGCTTCCTCATCGACCGTTGTTACCTGTTGTTGATTCTGTTCAGTAGAATCAACCAGGTCAGCTACATCGCCTGTTGGCTGAGTCTGAATTTCTTCATCGTCTGACTCATCATCCCAACAATGCTGGATCTTTTCATCTTTATCAGTAAGTGCGAGATCCTATAGCTTGCTGCTGACATCTTCAGTATTTGTCTCTGTGGTTTTCCTGTTCTCAGTAACAAACTCATCAAAAACAACATGAGGGCTTTCCTCCACGCAAAGAGTCCGATAGTTAAAGACTCTGAAGGCTTTATTGACTCGGGAGTATCCTAAGAATACTCCTTGATCAGATTTGCTATCAAAGACCTTCAACCGATCTTTCCCGTTGTTGTGAATAAAGCAAGGACAGCCAAAAATATGAAAATGAGATATAGAAGGAATTCTCCCTTTCCATAATTCGTAGGGTGTCTTCATGTGTTGCTGTGTAAGTAGTGAGCGATTCTGAGTATAGCAAGCGGTGTCAGTAGCATCAGCCCAGAACTTTGAGGGTAGTCCAGAGTCTGCTAGAAGTGTTCTTGCTGCTTCTTTGAGTGTTCTGTTTTTGCGTTCAGCAAGTCCGTTCTGCTGAGGGGTGCGAGCAGCTGATGTCTCGTGCTTAATTCCCTCCTTTTCGCAGTACTCTTTAATTACAGAGTTGAGAAATTATGTTCCTCTGTCTGAGCGAATTCTTTGAATCTTGATGTCTTTTTCCACACTAAGCTTTTTCAGCAGTTTAGGCAACTCAGTCATGACATCAGATTTGTTGGCGATGAAGATGACCCATGTATATCTCGAGTAGTCGTCAATAACGACAAGGGCATACTTCTTGCCTTGTATAGTCACAGGAGAAACTGGCCCGAATAAATCCATGTGCAACAGCTGAAGGATTCCATCAGTGGAAGGTGAAGGAATAGGTGGATTGCTACTCTTTGTCTGCTTTCCCTTCAAGCATGCTTCACAATTTCTGTCTTTGATAAACGATTCGTTGGGCAGTCCTCTGACTTTAGAGTTCTTGGCGAGCTTGTTCATAGTCTTGAAGTTCAGGTGGCTGAGTCTCTTGTGCCATAGCCATCTTGACTTGTCACTAGATTTCGTCTGTGCGAGCAAGCAAGCCTCAGGTTCTGCGGTATTCCAGTTTGCAACATATATATTCTTCCTCCGCGAACCTGATAACACTGTTTTCCCTGTAGATTTATCAACAATATCACAGAAACCAGCGTCAAAGATTACTCTGTTAAGATTGTCACAGATTTGACTGACAGAAAGGAGATTATGTTGAAGTCCTTCAACATATGTTACTCTTAGAACTGAGGCAGTCCCAATGTTCAGCGTTCCATATCCCCTTGTGTAGCCTTTTGAGTTGTCACCGAACTCAATTCTGGGACCATCTTCTTGTACATAGTTGGTCAGCAGGCTCTTCTGGTATGTCATGTGTCTCGAGCAGCCGCTATCCACAATCCAAGGGTCCTTATGCACCTCATCCTCTTGTCCGGCCATTAGACAGTATTCAGCCGTTTCTTCAGGAAACGTCTCTCCGACCTCAACTGCGACAAAAGCAGCTTCGTCCTTAGAGGAATACATAAATGTATCCTCCTCGATTGAGTTGTCGGATATCTCTTCGGCTATGTAGGCCTGCCTTCTTCGGGCAAATTTTTCTCGTCTGGCCTGCCGTTCTGCTCGTTGAACAGCTGAGAGTTCGGGACAGTCGTACTGATAATGTCCCTCCTTCTTGCAGTTGTAGCATGTAGATGTTCTGCTGCTTTTTCCGGCTGAGTCTTTGGATGGACTAGCAGCAGACTATGTGTTCTTGCATTCAGTAGAAGGTTTAGATTCTTCCCTTTTCTGATAATCTTTTTTACCTGACGGAGAATCTCTGTTGTATTTCCTCAGCTTTCTGACTCTCTCCTTCTCTCTCTGATATTTGAGAGCCATCAGTGCTAGTTGGTCAGGGCCTGAAGTCTCAGAGGACTTTGCTACTGTTGTGGCCACTGCCTTGCTCGAGGAAACAGGTTTGGGTCCAGTCTTGCTGACTGTTGCTTTGAAAGCATGGTCGATCTGAGTGTCAGCTGGAGCACTGGAACATCTTTGGGGTAAGCTATGCTCGAATTCCTCCATTTTTAATTCTGAAAATATAACATCAGGAGTTAGAGCATTAAGACCAGAGCGACGTAAATAAGTAGCAAAAGGAAGGAAGCCATTTCTGTCGAGGTAGCGCTCTTAAGATCTTGGTGTTCATCTCTTTGTCGGTGAACATCTTCCCCAGCCCGTTGATGACATTGACTTGATTTGTAAATCTGACGCTGAGCTCGTCAATGGTCTTACTGGGCTCCATTGCAAAGGCATCGAACTTCTGAAGCTCTAACTCGAGCTTGTTCTCTTTGATCTGCGGGGTTCCTTGGCTCAGTACAACCAAGACATCCCAAAGCTCTTTTGCCGTCTTACAGTATTACACCCTCCCGAGATGAGAGTCACTGAGCGTTGTCAGTATTGCGTTTCGCGCAACTCGGTTGAGGTTGTGCAGCTTTTTCTCTTCTGGCGTGAAGGCTGATTTTTCTTTAGGGATCTTAGCACCAGTCTGTGCTCCTACACTTCCCACAGCGGAAAATTGTACGCTGTCGATCATGGGAACGATGAGTCCTGTCTCAAGGACGTCCGTCATGCTGTCATGTAGCGATGTGAGGTGTGCCTCCATTCTTACGCGCCATACCGTATAGTTTTCTATCGAGAACATTGGTACCATCCGAATACCTGACATGTCAGACATTATGTGAACGAGTATAAGGATGTATGAAGAGATGCTTGTGCAGTGAAAACGTTTTTAGGATCTGTTCGAGAAGACCAGTAGTACAGAACCGGCGATCAGAAGAACACCGAGGCTCTGATACCAATTGTTGGTCTGGAGACGATAGTCAGGTGTAGAGGAGGGGGGGGTGAATACACCTGATCACAATTTCTTTTTCTCAGAACGTGAAGGACAGTCAGCTGTAGGTTTCGACTGATGAACAGTGCCAGATAGTAACCTTCGATCACGGGTCAGAGTGTGTCAGCTACTGAGCTTTCCTACTGACTTAAGTCAGTCGTTGAAACTCAGTCGGAGACGTTGTACGGATAAGAGTGTGGGGCCCGGAGATTCGTCTTAGTTTGAAAACGTGTTTTCGCAAGTTAAAAGTCTTTTGGCTAGTGCACTTTTTAAAATACGTTTTATGCAAACATATGATTTTTAAGCAGTTTGTATGCTATGCAATAAAACAGTAAATAACACAAGAAATTTAACGTGGTTCGGATATGCAAGATCCTACGTCCACGGTCCTGACAAGGCAGGAGAACTTGTTGATTATTCTGAGCAAGCCTCAACAAGGATTTTGTACACTGGACAGATCCTTCTAAGTTATAGTCGTTAGCGACTTTACAATTCAAACCTAAGTTCAAAAGGGAGGGGATAATCTCCAACTAAGAAGGAGTTCTTACAATAAGAACAATTCACAGAAGGTGAACTCCTTCGAAATTCTAAGCTATGAATTTGGCTATGAGCTTAGCTAGAGAAGAAAGGGATCTAAATAACTCTAGAGAGAAGAACTAATGGTATTCTATGATAGCAAGTTCTTCGCTGGATGATCTTTTAAGTTCGCTAGAGTGTTCGTGAGCTTGAGCTTTTTCCCTTGTGAATCCCGTGCGTGGAGCTCAGATTTCTTCTCTATTTATAGTTGTGAGCAGGCATATGTCCGTTGGAGAAGACGATGCCACGTGTCACAAGCTTCTAAAGAAAACGGCCATAATTTCGAATTGTTGCAGCAGGGCAGTTAATACTGTACATGAGAGCAGGCTTTAGTTGTTTGGAGCAGATAAAGCGTGTCGGCTTCTCATTGGTCGAGTTTTGTGGTAGGTGAGAATGTGTCAAATATTAGAGTTGACTAGTCCACATCCTCGTATGATCTTCTGCTGAACTTCGAAATGACTTTTACGACTGGGTCGTTTTCTGTCAGATATAGTAGACTCAAGACAGTCTCTGTCTTCTTCGGCTGAGTCGGCTGACAAGCTGATAAGGCTTTGGTAGGTCAGTTGATGACTGCGAAGGTACTGAGCTTGCGTTATGTTCTTCTGCTGATGACTATCAGCTGATACGCTATCTTTTACTGAAGGTAAAGATCAGCTGCTGGCTGAAGAACGCTAGCTCTTACACTGATGACGTGGGGTTCTGGAAAGTAACTTCGACAGAAGATCAATCCAACATTTTACCCCGTACAGGACTTAGACAAAAAGATAATCAAAATAAAATAAGTCTAACCTATACATCATCTAATCCTATCGACACACTACACTACTGATATCAGCTGGGTTTTGGGATCTTCAATTCCATAGTACTACTATGATTTCCCCCAATATTATTTTAACCACTAATCAGCTGAATACCATCTACTGACTCATAACCCAACAAAACGTAGTAAAAAGTCCACTAGCCAAAACAACTTTGGTTTGCGAAAACACGTTTTCAAAAGAGACGAAGTCCTACGGGCCCCACACCTATCTGCACTGAAATTCATCGACTGAACTCTCTATACTGACAAAAGTCAGTAGAACAGACTCAGTAGTTGATACACTCTGACCCGCGATCAGAAGGTTCTTATTTGGCACTGTTCATTCAAAATACACCTGATTATAAGTTTTGAATTACCTAAACTTTTTTCAAAATGACGGGTGTTGTGAATTAGGATAAGGAGGTCTACTAAGATACTAAGGATGAATAGGAATCGAATTTCAACTAAGTTTAGGATTCCTCTTGTAGGACCTACTGAGGAAGAAGGATAGCCATCTGATATCGAGGATATTACTACTAGTTTCACGTGGTGGGTTTATATTTTTCTATAAAATACATGTTTGAGTTATTAAGCTCTGTTATTTACGCAAATTATGAATGTTCATGTTTTTAATCTCTATTGGCTTAAATGCTTTTACTTGAATGATATTGGTTCCGCTAATAAGAAAGGAAACGATCGGGCTCTAACTAGGCGAAAGGTTTTCTAGTTAGAGTTAGTGTACACAAATGTTACGAAGTTAGTCTTAGGCGAATGTGTTTCCCTAAGACTAACGAAGAGAAAAGGACGTAGAATGCACCAATAGTTGAGAAAAAGAAAGAATGACCAAATGAAATGTTTTTGTATTCATAGAATGTTCTTCTGTTTTAAAACTTTCTAGGTTATACAGTTTTACATGAACAGACAATTTTTAAAGATTTGACTAATGTTTTTATCAAAGGCTTAACTCACGGGATACATTAGTACTCAGCCCCATTGTTTTCAAATGTTTTTAGGTTAGATAGACGGTGCAAGGTGGATAGCTGAGTTGGTGTTGATCATGCTATTTTGCCCTTATAGCCTTATGTTTTTGAAATATTCCGCTAAACTCTGATTTGAATGTTATTTTCTAACCTCCTCACTTCCTTATTTTGCTCACTGAGGAGTATCGATATTATGAAGTTTCATTTTGATGATACTTAGATTAGAACCTTGTTAGAAATCCTTATTTCACGTTTTTCTCTTTCCTTTCCCGCTTCTTTATACCTCACTCCGTCACATCCCGACACTTTTGACTATATATATATACACTTTTGACTATATATATACATTTGCTAAACTACCCAATCCTACTAAAACAAATACAAAAGTACCCAAACATTATAATTATATTTACAATCTAACCAAAATTACTAAATTAACCCCCCATTTGTACTTATTCAACTATTTGTGTGCAAGTGGAGGCTCTTGTGTCTTGGCAGCAGGCCTATAAAATAGGCTGCTCTAAGGCTAGGTGGAGCCTATGGGGCTAAGGCTAGGCGCGGCTCTCATTACTTTTTTATTTTTTTTTAATTTTTTTTAAAGACAAACTTGATAAAAATAAGAGAAAAGATGAGGGTAATTCGGTCATTTTGGGTAGATTGTAAACTAAATTTTAGTGAATGGGTAGATTTGTATTATTTTAATTGAATTTGGTTAGTTTCATATATTACCACTATATATTATTTAAGAAAATGTTACTTTATATGAAATTATAATATTTTTTCGTGTGTATCATACTAGCACGGATGCTGTCCTAGTATGAATTAAATGACCAAAATATTATTTCGAGATAGAGATGAGGAAATCAACAATCTCAAGATCCAAACTTATATTTATTTAAAAAAATACACTTAAACTACCAGATATGGAAGAGCAGATCAGTTGTCCCCGAAAGTTCATTATAGGACCTTATCTCAATTAAAACTATGTAATTTTGCTAGCAATTCATTTGTGCTTCTACACTTTAACTCTCTTTTGTATCAAAATTGTGCGGATTTAATTAGGACACTATTAGGACATTGACTTTTGGGTACTAACATATCTCATCCCCGAATTTGTTGTAATTTAGGGCGTGATGCAGCCCCACCCTCTCACACATATCCCCTATAGTGAATATATTTATGAGTAATTATTTCTCTTTTTTAAGTAGTAATAGAGAAAGAGGCCCTCTGTATCGATACCAACAAAGTTGTTGAAGGTTTGACCTCAACTCTTGAATCTTGATACAAAAATAACGACAACTCACAACGTTTGCGCCCCAAGTAAACCCCACTTGCTTCGAACTTCAAAACAATCCATTATTCAATAGTCCTTGCGCATCAAGAACTGCCGAGGAATCTGCTACTCACCATTTTAAAAATAACCACTACGGAATCTTGACTTTACAAAACCAACCTCAATCCTCCCACACATCCACAACCACCTCAACATCCCCATCTCCACCATGCCCCGGTGTCTATCTGCCCGCAGCCGCCGCTGGGCGGTGGTCCTCTGCGGCATCGCCGCCCTCCTCACCATCCAAATGTACTCCTTCTGCAGCCGAGTCGGCTCAGAGTACAAGAAGCTAACACGCGTGTTGGCGCTGCAGCCTCCCACTCTAACCTTTCAAGAACTCGATCAAGTCGAGTACTTAACTCTCCTCCCGCCGTACGGTCTCAAATACCCTCAAAGAATCAACCTCAACCACGAATTCCTAAACGAGTCCTCCACCGCCCGCACCATTTTCTTCCCCGAAATCAAGTGGGACGGCGCCGTGGATCCGCGAAAGCCGGTGAAGAATACCAGCCTCTTCTACTGGCCGGCCAAAGTGTGGCTCGACACCGATGGCAATCCCATCCAAGCCCACGGAGGAGGAATTTTATTTGATGACAAAACCAACACTTATTACTGGTACGGAGAGTACAAAAATGGCCCAACTTATCATAATCCAGAAACCGGCACCGCTCGTGTCGATGTGATCGGCGTAGGCTGCTACTCATCAAAAAATCTATGGGCGTGGAAGTTCGAAGGGATTGTTCTTCCTGCGGAGGAGATGGACGCATCTCATGATCTTCACAAGCTTAATGTAGTGGAACGGCCTAAAGTGATTTACAATGAAGAAAGTGGGAAGTATATCATGTGGATGCATGTAGATGATTCTTCATACAAAAAAGCCTCAGTTGGTGTTGCAGTGAGCGATTCCCCAACCGGCCCTTTTGAGTATCTTTATAGCTTTAAGCCTAATGGCTTCGACAGCAGAGATATGACACTATTCAAGGATGATGATGGTGAAGCTTATTTGATATATGCTTCTATAAGGAATAAGGAGATCCACATTAGTCCTTTATCTCGTGATTACTTGAAGGTGGCTAATATTACGAAAAGGGTCTTAATCGGTATGCACCGCGAGGCCCCGGCTCTGTTCAAGCACGAAGGGGTGTACTACATGATCATGTACTACATGATCACATCCGGGTGCAGCGGCTGGCTGCCGAATGAGGCTCTGGTGCACGAATCGGAGTCGATGTTGGGGACGTGGGAGACGATTGGGAACCCTTGTGTGGGTGCGAATAAGGAGTTTCGAGCTGCAACTTTCTATGCTCAGGGGAGCTTCGTGTTGGCCATGCCCGGTGGCGACCGGAGTTCGTTTATCTTCATGGCGGATAGATGGAATAGCCATGACCTCAAGGACTCCAGGTACATGTGGCTGCCTTTGACTGTCAAAGCTAGGCAAGAGAGGTTTACTCCCTTTCCTTTGTGGTCAAGAGTGGCTGTGTTTTGGCATAAGAGGTGGAGGGCTCCGGTTAAGGAGAATGGGGAGACTTATTATGTGGCTGACCCAACTAGCTTTGGAGATGATTTGTGAAGGAAGAATCCAACTTTCAAGATTCATGTAATTTTCATTTCAATTGTGGAGTTAATATCATGTGAATGGATTAATGAAGATACTTATAATGTACTGGGGATTGGAATCCAATTATTCCAACGTAAGGCACATATAAGGATGTTTGGTTGTTGATACGGGTTGTTAATACTCCCCGTTCTTTTTTATATGTCAATTCCGTTTTCTACATATATTAAGAAGAGATTTAATTGAGATAAAAGTCTCATTATTTGTCCTCTAATACCAAGATAAAATGTTGATGTTGAAATCCGAACAAATTATTAAGTGTCGATCTTAATGAATTATAATGATACCAAGATAATAAATACTCTGATGACATCCACTAAATTTGTAGCTTGAGGTAGAAGTTGTTCTTTTTAAATTACCACATTAACTTGTACATGTAGTGCACTATTAATATTTCACTTGAAACTGTTTCAAAAAAAAATTAGGCATATTAAAGTTATAATAAAACATTTAGTGGGCGTGCTAATAGACATTAACAAAATGGGATATTCGGAAAAGAAAAGGAGAAATATCTAGAAGTGAAATTCTTGGTAAGGTAAGTTTGATAGACAAACATGAATTATAGAACAAATTTTGTCATGGAAAACAATTGAATTTAAGTTTACACAATCAAAAACAAAGGGCAAGAACATAGTTGTAACCAAGAAAATGACATTATTTATAAGCTACCATATTCCTCTTCATTCAGCTTCCTCTACCGTTGCTTCGATCCGAAGCAGCACGAAGCCGACGGCGACGCCGACGAGGACAAGGCCGGGGATGATGGCAGCAATCTTGAAGATCTCCGTAATGGCGGCACTGCAAGTGGAAGTTCGAGCGCCACCGTTTCCCCTTCTTGATTGTTGTTTCAAGGAGCTGACAATTTTGGCAAAGGACTGCTCACTGCAGACTGGGAGGCCTAATGAGGCCACGTGGTTATTTGCTTTCAACCCACCAAATGAATTCAACCCATTGATGTACTTGACTGATCTAGCTCTGCCAAAGGAGGGCTTTCTGGGGCCCACCACCACCGTCACCGGAGATATAGCCGTTGCTGCTGCCATTAGTACTATCTGTGGAGTGTGGAAAGAGTTAGGAAGAGAGTTATGTGGGAATGAAGCAAGATATTAATGAGGATAGATATGAATGTGTTAGTACTACCTGTGGTTTGATGAGGAGTGAGATGGTGGAGAGGTGAAGGAGAAGAGTTTGTATGTGAAAGAAATGGTGTATATGTGATGTGGATAAGGTGATAACAGGAATATGTGATTCAGATTTGGGGATGATTTTCAAGGGTGGACAGGAAAAGATGAATTTTTCTATCCTAGACCAGGTCTACAACTTAAGTTGTAGACTTGGTGATTAAAAATGAAGACACATGTAATATTTTAAAAATAAAAAATTATTAAAAAATACTATTTCTATCCTAGACCACAAGGTCCTGAACTGATCTAGGATAGAAAAATTCGGAAAAGATTGGGTGAGTATTCGAAAAGTTTGCAAGAAATGTCAAGTTTTAGCAACTTGCTACAATGCCAAAATTGATTGCTTTATAATCTTGATGTAGGAAAAATAAGTACCTATTTGCCACACAATTTGGTGGGTTTTTTTTTAATTGATATAAATGTTAAAATGAGGGCAATTAAAATTGGTTTATTAAGATATTATATTTTTGAAACATTTAGGGAAATAACTTAAATAAGGATTTACGATAAAAAAAATAATTATATAAATTATTAAATTTAATAATTTGTTTGAGTTTCAAGACAATATTTATTATAATTTATACACTATAATTTTATTTTATTTATATTGTATAAATTATAAGTCATTTATAAATTATATATATATTAATTTATTAGTCAAATAACGTATGAAGGAAAGTAACTTTTTTAATAAGCTCTTCCAAATACAAGATAAAATAATTTTTTATTTAAAATAAATTGAAATTAGTTTTTTTTATGCTAATTTCAAACGGGTCATTAGTGATTTGCTTTTCCCCTAAAAGAAATATAAAAAATTATTGATTTTTGTAATAATCTTTAATCTTCCCTTTTTATATTTATCCAAATACATCACTATATTTTTAAAATATAAAATAAAAGAAATCGACTGTTTATATTTTTCACCCCGGCAGTCCGGCTGAAACTCTCTCAATTGAATAAAATGTACGCCGAAAACTTTCACTAATGGTTGAAGCAAATGAACTGCTTCTACAAGCTTCACCACCGTTACTCTTGGCGCCAAAAAGGGCCGCTTCTTCTCGATCTTAGAGTAGGGGATGTTTATTATTCTACTGGACCGTCACTTGCATCAATTCTCGGAAAAATTAGAGACAAGAAGCCTCTCTATCAACTCCATGCTCAAATGATTGTGTCTAATGTGTCTGAAAATGTTGTCATATCTAACAAATTGATGAATGCATACGCTTCTTGTGGAATTGTATCGACAGCCCAGATCGTGTTTTCTCAAATTTCGAAGAAAAATTTGTTTTCTTGGACAATTTTGTTGTCCGGGCTGACGAAAAATGGGCGTTTCTCGGAAGCTGTTGAGGTATTTTACGAGATGATGGTTTCAGAAATCAGACCAAACGAGATAACAATCGCGAGCGTTTTGCCGGCATTAGGAAAATTAGGTAGGTTTTTGTTGGGAAAATCTGTACATTGTTATTGGATAAGACAGAAATTTAGTGATAATGTCATCGTAGAAACGGGTTTGTTGATATGTATTCAAAATTTGGGTGCATGAAGATTGCCCACAGCGTGTTCGACAATATGTCTGTAAGAAATGTCATCTCATGGAATGCGATTATTTCAGGCTACTCTTATAATGGATACGGGGACGAAGCCTTGCAGATGTTCAATTGGATGAAGAGGGAAGGGATGTCCGGCGATATTTTTACGATCATGAGCTTGATTAGTTTAGAGGATTTAAGAGTAGGAATTGGCATCCACGGCTTGATAGTTAAAAGGGGGTATGAGAATGATCAACTACTTAAAACTGCTTTGATGGGAATGTATATAAATGGCGATGTTGTTAATGATGCTCATCGTATATTTGAGAAGATCGATCAGAAGGGCTTGGTTGCCTGGACTGTGATGTTAAGAGGGCTTTCAAAGAGTGACGATTGGAGAAGGACAATTGAACATTTCAACGAGATGATGGGAGAAGATGAGATAGAGCTGGATTCTGTTTCTCTAATAACTATGCTTTCGGGTTGCAGCAGTTCGGGGGCTCTGCAGCAGGGTAGCCTAATACACGCTTTGTTAATAAAAACCAGTTTTGAAGATGATGTCTTTGTTGGTTCATCTGTTATAGACATGTATGGTAACTGCGCAAGTATGAAAGATGCAAACTTTGATTTGATGAATGAGAAAGATGTTGCATGTTGGAATGCATTGATATCTGGTTATGGCATGATTGGGCGTGGGAGAGAAGCTATAGACACTTTCTTGAAGATGAAGTATTCCGGTCTAAGTCCAAACGAATCCACATTAGTATCCGTCTTGTGTGCTTGTAGCCATGGTGGTTTAGTCGCACAAGGGCTCCAAATCTTCGATCAAATGACCGAAGTTTGGAACTTAATTCCTAACTCAAAGCACTATGCTTGTGTTATCGACCTTCTTGGGCGTTCTGGGCGAATAAACGATGCTTACTCGCTCATGAAAACGATGCATTTGCAACCGGGGCTTGAGATATACACTTCTTTGCTTACTTCTTGTAAAATCCACAAGAATTTCGAGATGGGGAATGAGATCTCTCAAGAACTTCTTCACTTCAAACCTAATGATGCAGGGTATTACATATTGCTCTCAAACATGTATGCTTTGGCTGGAAATTGGGATTGTGCAAGAATTACTCGAATATCTTTGAAATCGAGCAACTTGAAGAAGAACCCCGGGCTTAGTTCTATCGAGGTAAACGGAGAAATGTTCACATTTATGGCAAGCCAGAAAGACCATCCTTACTACTTGGAGATCAAGGAGTTTCTTGAAGGCTTGATTTTGAAAATAAACACAGCAGGATATGTGCCTGATATGAATTCCGTACCCTTAAACGTATCGGATGATGTGAAGCAAGATATTCTGTTCCACCATAGTGAGAAATTGGCGATTGCTTTTGGACTGATGAGGAACAAGCGGGGAACAGTAGTTCGGATTACAAAAAATCTAAGAATTTGCGACGATTGTCATTTAGCTAGTAAGTTCATCTCCAAAGTGTATGCTCGAATTCTGGTTATAAAGGATGCCCACCGGTTTCATGTTTTCCGAGATGGGATATGTTCATGTGGAGACTGGTGGTGAATGTTAAATGAAATGCCTATCAGAAACAGAGTACGTTGAAAATAAGCAAAGTAGACAGTTATTATGTCTACCGGATGCTGCAGAGAAGTTCATTACATGATCAAAAAGCTACCAAATCAGATAATGCGGACTTTCATCAGATTCGGCTCAACCAGCTCGAAAACGTAGACATCGCCTTTCTTGATCGAGTGAGCATCTGCGAAGGCCTTCCATCCTTTATTGATAGCTAGCTGACCATTGCTTGTGACAATGATGTAGGTTAACCAAGATATGCCATTACCATCCCTCAGTTCCATCGCTTGCCTCGACATGGGGAGATACTTGCTCGCAAAAGCCTTCGGAATCAACTGCAAGAAAAAACAGAGTAAGATTGACTTCTATTACTTATCTTCTAACGGATTGCATCTTCTTACCAAGTTGCATTTCTGGCCAAAGTTGGAGCACTTCATCTTGTGTGTGAAGAAAGGGGAAGATAGAGAGGAAGCAGGCTCCGTGCTTGATGATGCTTCGTAGTTCTTCAGCCAACCACTCCTTTCGAAGATCTTCACATCGAAAGACATGTCCCCGTTGTAGAGGAAGAGTGCGTACTCTATCTCGCCTAAGCGGTGGCTTGCAACGAAATGTTGCCATCCTTGGACGAGATACACGCCATCTTCTCTCCGCTGCAGCTTGGCTTCGCAGCTTCCACAAGGGCCCTTTAGAGTCACTAGGTCAGCCTCTTCACTTGCTAAGTGGTCGTTGAAGAATTTGAGTGGGATTTGCTGCAAGTTTAGCCAAGGAGGAATCAACAGATCTTAGTGATTTGAGTTGTTTTCTTGAAGCAGATAATGAGTTTTTACTTACCAACTCGGTTAGATTTTGGAACCACATGATTTGGGAGAAAGAGGGCCTTTTGACTGGACTCCCCCAACTATCACCTCTATGCTTCAGCTTCTCCATCTCAACCAAACACCTAAAAAGACAAAAACAAACCTTCAAATAAAACTGAGGTTTGTGACACACGCATACAGAAAGGAGGGAGAAAATTGAACCTCAGGCAGTCTCCGGTGGAAGAAGGGCTCCTTGTCGTCGTCGGAAGGATGAAGGATCAAATGAAAGATATGGGTACTGAACCTGCATGTGAATGGTTTTATGGGAAATGAAGGAAGCTCAATTCATGTGGAATTGCCTATCAAGGTGTGAAGAAAGGAAAGTGAGATAAAGCCATGCAAGACAATTACAGTAATATTCCTATTTCTTTTAAGTAGTTTTCGTTTTCTCATGCTTCCCAATCTCATAAATTCATAAAGAAATTTAATAGTATGGTTCAATCTGACAACATAGCGTGGTACACATAAAAGACTATTTCTTTGTTCGAAGTTAATTTTAATGTGTACAGGCCCAATTTACCTATTTAAATCAGTTTTTGAGTTTGAGAAAATGCATAATAATTTTGGACTTGCCTATCAAGGTGTTGAGAAAGGATAGTGAGAGAAAGAGCCAGGCTCCATAAGTAGGGGTGAAACCGGATCGGATATTATCCGCCCGATCCGGTGCCGTATCCGATCGGATACTTATCCGGGGAGCAATTTTAGTATCCGATCGGATACGAATTCGGATCCGGATATCTTGACTCGGATACGGAATTTACATTATCCGTCCGTATCCGATTTTTCCCGAATTTCATCGGATATTATCCGAATTATGAAATCGGATATCCAAAATATTTAATAATTAATTTTATAATATAATAATAATTTAATATAAAAAAAATAAAGTAAAAATACTCCCGATCCAGCATAGAACTTAGAAGAAAGAATCATCTTCAATTCTTCATCTCTCTCTCCCGATCCCAACCCCTTCTCCCCCTCGATCGTACATCAACTCCCTCAAACCGCCGTCCCACCTCCGGCGGCGTCGCCACCACCTCTCCCCCACCGCGCCGCGCCGCTACCAGCTCACCGCTCTCGCCGCGCCGCTACCAGCTCTCGCCGCGCCGCTCAGCTCTGTAATTAGAGCTCTGTAAGTCGCTAAACCCTTTCTTCGGGCTGAAAAATCTCGACGGAGTGGAAGGCTGGAAGCTTGTAGCAGATTGTAACATAAATTAAGATTATTGAAAAACTTTTTGGTCAAATTCTATAAATTCTAACATAAATCATTATTATATTTAAAAAGAAAAGTAAAAGTAAAGAGGAAATGATTATATTTACTTTTTAACTAATGTCGACAATTAATATTTTTTATTTTTAATTTATTCTTTAGTTTCAATTCTATTTTTTCTAGTATATGAGAAAATTATGAGGAAAATAATGTAATCATAAATCATAAATGATTATTTATAAATCATATTTATGAGTAAAATAGCATAATTATGAATATATAACTATAATTTGTATTAAAACTTTTATTAAATATTATATATAAATCATATTATTAAATGATTATTTATAAATCATATTATCCGATTATTATTATTCGTATTCGATCCGAATCCGATATATATCCGCCCTGTATTCGTATTCGGCATATTATCCGAATATCCGGATCTGTATTCGTATTCGGCCTTTCCGTATTCGTATCCGAATTCGAGAAAAAAATATGGGATCAAATATGGGAAGAGCACTATCCGTCCGTATTCGATCCGTTTTCACCCCTATCCATAAGTATTTGTTTTTACGAATTATCTCGTTGAGAAATATGCTAGTGAGTAGCGAAGAAACTACATATAATACTCCCTCCGTCCCATTAATATCGTCCTATTTTTTTTTCGGTACATAGATTAAGAAAATTAATTTAGTTGTACATTTTATATGTTTTAATTGTATTAAGAAATTAACACAGTTTTTGAGAAATTGTTGGTGGGAAGAAAATGAGAATTCATCCAAATTTTATTACGGCATAATTGAGACAACTGATTTTTTTTTTCGATTTTTTTTTCATGTAGTAATTAAATAAATAATCTAAAGTTTTCAAAAAGTTAAAAATTAATTTTTTTTGAGTTTGTAATGGAACATAATCATGTGAGAGATAAACTTTTGGAGAGAGAGAAAGTTATAAGAATGTGGAGGTGAATAGAGAGTAATGAGGGGTCCACCTCATTTTTGAATATAGAGTGTTTTTTGCCTTTAAAGGAAACAAGACAATATTATTGGGACAACCCGAAAAGTAATACAAGACAATATTAATGGGACGGAGGAAGTATATAAGTTTTATACCGCACTATTTTTCTCATACTGCATACCATACCGAAGTGGTTCGGTATGAGAAAAAGTATACCATTGTCGTACCGGCCATTTCAGAATATATCATGGTGTGGTATGGCAAACTTTCGGTATCAACAAATTTCTATATCATTGTTATAATGTTGTTTCAATACTTTTACCGCACTTCGGTATACCTAATAGTGCAGAATATTAACGCCTAAATCATAAGAACAACTCAAAATTTACACAATACGAAAAGCTCAGCTATTTGAATGCTCGTGAAATACATTGTATTTATCTAACAACTCAATTTTTCTGAACCTAATGTGCATGTCTTCGATCCGCTCACCATCCTGCAAAAATAAAATTATCAAGTTTATGTATGACAACCTTAAGCTTATTGTCCTTGATCTTATCATTTCATTCGCTCAGTTTCTTGAGCGCATCCCACATCTCCTTAGCAGTTTTGCACGTCCTGACTCTTTCAAGATCTCCATCACTCAAAGTGAGCAGGATCTGATTTCTGGAAACTTTATCCATATTGTTGATCTTCCTTTCTTCAGCATGTAGCTGAATTTTGGCTTTAGGGACTTCGTCGCCAGTTACGGTGGATTTCCCATCATTGGAGTTAGCATGCAATGTGCGGATGCTAGGAACAATGATGATAATGGGAGTGATAACGTCCTACATGCAGCGGTGAATGGAGGATAAGTGAGACTCCATTCTCAGGCTCCAAATATCGCGTGTAGCAATAGAGAACATGGGCATTCCAGACTTTGCTAACTGTTCAATCATGATGACAGATTGTGAGAAGCTGAGGTGCAAATAGATAAGGTATGCAGAAAAGCGAATAGGATTGATCAAGTTGACCAAGTAAATAGAAACAACAGTCGGTCTGACCACTGCTTTGTTACCAATTGTTAGTCTCAGTACGATTTCAGGTGTATTGGGGGGGAGGGGGAGTACACCTGATGCCAAAATTTTGCTTTTTCAGATCAGAGAACCTGACAGATAGTGAATCAGTTAGTATGTAAAAACATGATAGACCTTTTTGTGAAAATATTTTCCGTGAATGCAACACTAAGCTGATATGTAATGAGATGAACGGTAAGTTGAAATCAATAAAATAGTAAATAACACAACGGATTTTATAGCAGTTCGGATTCACAAGATCCTGCGTCCACTTTTCTGCTTTCTTGAAGAAATCCACTAATGGATACTCGTAGACTGACGAACACAGATCAATACAAACAAACAATCAATCTAACAATCTATCTATCAATCAATCTAACAGAAGTCGTTTTCAAAAAGATATCAGGTTGGGGTTTGGACTGTTCAACAACACGAGTATGAAACACTCTTGGCTCCAAGCTTATGATGAATAATAAGCTAATACACTTGGAGTATGAACATCCAAGGAGTTTCTTGGGCAAAAGAACAGTGACTATGAAAGTAAGGGCTTGTTCTTTGCTTGAGTATGCTTAAGCTTCTTTAAAATTTTGTAACCTCTTAATGAGAGGCCTTATGCTATTTATAAACGAGCTAGGGGAAAAATCCGTTGAGTAAAGATCGATCTCCCATTGGCTCCATGTTGACAACGGTCTAATGCATTAAATGCATGGACACGTGTCTCACTCCCTTGCTTCTGCGGATTGTGTACAAGGTACTGTTCTGCCGCCTTTGACTAGGGCTGACATGACGGTTTGGTATTGGTCAATGTTGATCTGATAATTGTTGTTTCCTCCGTTGACCATCTTCTTAGAATATCGCTCTTGTACCTCGTACTATCTTCACATTTGAATATATCACTTCGGATTGGTGAAGATTCTAATCTATAGATCAGTTCAGCCTGAAGAGGTCAGCTTATCAAATCTACACTCAATTCGTTCCACTAGCCGAATTACCATAACCTGAAATAATCTAGTTTGAGAAAAACTATCAACCTGACTATATAATTACAGGCTGAGATCCTACAAATACATCAGACTGATTCATCAACCAAATAGGGGGTTGAGATCATTCAAAACTTACATATTTCTCAACAAAATAGCATGAAAGAATAATCACTAGTCCCTCTTGTTTAAGGGTGTGACAATTTAGACATTCTAATTTAAGGAATTTAACCAAGCATTTTTAAGGCATACAAGGCCACTATTTATTAAAGTTGTAGTCTTACACAATAATATTGTGCCTATAGAGACTACATTAATCATCTAACAAAAAGGAAAAAAAAGATTGTAGCCATATAAAGACAGTATCGAAACTTCGGCATGCTGAAAATTCGGTATTTTCGGCATAGTAAATGAGGTATATACTGATTTTAAACATCCCTAATATATATGCTAATGGAAAATTACTTATAGTATGTGTTACAAACCGCGTACCGCCACCCCTTCTCTAAAGTTTATAGTCGGCGGGGAAGTACAGAAAAGGGAAAGACTCGAATCCCCCTTCAGTAAGGGGACCCTCGGGGACCGAAAGGCAGCCCTCCATGCCATGGGGGGGGCGAGGGAGGGACAACAAGCTTGTGGTGATCAACAGTTTTAGGAGGGAGGGACATCAAGGGATAGGGGGAGAAGGGGGGAAGCGAAGGAGTGAGAACGTGGTATTTCCCTACAGCTTATGTGAGATAAACTGCATGGGAAAAAATAAAATGAATAGCAATGGTAGGCCAGGGCATCATAACTTTTGCTTAAATAGACCACAATTAGAACTAATAAGGGGGCACCAATTCTAGTAGTTTTTAAGTAATTTTAATTATGTTTTCGAGGGAATGAAATCTTCCACTTCCCTCCTTTGTAGTTTCTGAATCTAGGATGTTAATATAATATCTATCAACTCTTTTAGTTCCTTACTACTTGTGCACTAGTCCAATACCCGTGCTATGCACGGAATTTTACCGTTATGGTGCCAAGAAATACAATATCATATTACCCAAAAAAAACGTTTGAGCAGAATTTAACATTGGAGAAAATATAAAAATATGTTTTGACATAAATGTCAAATTGAAGCAAAAACTATCCAGAAATTTAGATATAATTTTTCTTAGTGGAGGATTCCTTAGAAAGTATACAAATACAATCGTAGGCAAGAAAATTATCCCGTATAATTTAAAAATCGCCAACGCAACTCTACCACTAAACTTCAATGGCGTAACAAATACAAACTGAGTCTTATTTCTCGCAAAGTATCCCGTAAAGGCAGTAAATAGATGTTATTGTCAATTAAGTTAAAACAAATGCATTTTAAATTAAAAAAAGAGCTAATAGCAACATATGCATTTAGGCGTAAAAGCATTGTATGCATTCCAAAATAATAATATACACAATTCAAAAATATATATTTTAATTGCTGAAATGCGTATAAAATTAGAACACCGATTTATAAATTTTCATAAACCTCTTTGAAGACAACATTCTTCGTGGACGTAAAATCTTGATCTTCAGCTTCACAAATTAATATCTTCGATCCACTTCAATTTGTAACACGTGACACAGCCACATACAACTGTCCGTGAGTAAAGACGGGTTTTTTTTTAACAACAGTCCAATGCAGCTTAATGATTGACCTTGACTTTTGTTAATTGTCATTGCATAAGAGACTATTACAGGAAATTGCCGCCTTTCAAATCTAAATGGCAATCTCATATCGGATGACGTCATTGTTATTCTTGGAATCAAAACTCTATCACCGGCATTCCATCCCATGAGCACCTTTACCTCTAAAACATGATTGCCAAGTCTCGTAATAATCAATCTTGTACCATTACACAAATCATTTGCATGGTCTATGTTTCTAAGAAGCATGATTGGAGTCCCAACTTTCAAAAAGAGCTCATGGTTTGGGAGCCCCGAACATTTAATACTATTAAGAAATTCAAGCGTGTGTATGTCTTGGAATAGAGAATTGTAGCCCGTCGCTTGACACATTGTATTAAAACTCAAATACATCCTACCAACCTCTTGGCTTAATGATATAGCATATTGATTTATGGACTCTACGACCTCTAAAGTAGGTGCCAAAATAGCACATGCTTGAAGAAAATCCGCATCATTGGTAAACTGTCCATTCTTGAAATAAATATATTCAATAATAGCTGCAATTGGATCTCTTGTGTATTCTAGAAAAACATCCTTTGGAAGCTCTATGTTTGCCTCACCATCATTTTCATCTCCAATTGTCTCATTTCCAATGCTTGCTATCCATTCCGAAAAGGCAGATAACTGAAAAGTTTCTTCCTCAAAATTTGTGTGTTGCAGTCTCATATTCTTGGTCAGTTTTAAAACTCGACAATCTTTCCATAGATAAGATGAATTGATAGACGCAAAGGCAATATCATGTCTAGTACCTTTTGGAATCACAGGAAGAATTTGTCTAAAATCCCCCCCCCCCCCCAACACTTGAAGGAAAATAGAGGTTAAGAACGATACCTTCCTCCTTCGTATGTTGTCGCATCTTTGATTGTTGTTCGTGTGTCAGATCTTCTGATCTGTGTCCCGACCTTTTTCTTCCTCTGGGTTGTCAGAGAACTGAAGAAAATAAAGAATACTGTCTCTCCCACTCTCACGCACGGCATGTGTAATTTTGTGTATATGTATTATGTTTATGAACAGAATACTAATATATATAGGCTTCAAAAGTCAATATAATATTAATATATTTGTAGCCCATTAATTTAATTATATTCCTAATGGACTTCCACATAATTAGCCCATAATATAATTAATTGATTCATTGGGCTACTAATATTTATCAATTAATTAGCCCAACCAATTAATTCCAGATAAATAACATTATTAAATAATGTAAAAATACATTAATCTATTAATAATGATTTCTGAGAGACAATAAATAACTAGGCAACTAATTGGGCCAGATCAGGGATCTAATACAAGAAATAAAGCAGGGCCTCAAATTAATTAATTATCTATGCTCAGCCCAGAGCAAAATTAATTAATAAATACAAATTAATTCCATTAGAGAATTCGTGCTGACTTACCCCTTTAACCCAAATTGAGCAAGGACTTGTATTTTAGACTTAATCGATCTCCGTATTTAAGATATAAATATCCGTTAATTAATTAAGCTTACTGACAGCTTAAATTAATTAACATCTTATATTCTTGAATAGTACCACTCGACCTTATTAACACACTTGAACTTAATCAACCGGCCGAGTTTAGTGTGCTAATCCTTTCGAGTTCCTCAGGGGATATTATCAACCCATTTTACTAGGATACGGTTGCAAGATACAGACAACCAGCCTGAGCCACAAATAACTACTAAGACCCAAGATACGTAGATCCGGACGCGATGACGTTCACCATAGTAGGTCAAAGTGATAGATAGCCAAATGCGCTCAGCTGAAGTCTTACCAAGCCTAAGACCAGCTAAGTCACCGAGATCTTGGTTCTCCACTAAGGTCAGTTAGGATAACACATCTCACTGTGATCCATCAATACACCACCTTAAGTGTACGAGTAAAGACAAACAACTAAGACAAGCCACTTCTTATCTAAACTGCAGCTTAAACCAACAACTTATCCTTAAGTTGTCTCAGCTGTGATAACTGTTTATATCTTGTCAGTTCAACCAATTTGTGTTGTCTTCTGTTATACCCGACACACTACACAAATCTAACTTTTATACAAGATAAATGATAACATGTGCAAATATATATATTTATCAGATAGAAGAATAAAATAGTGGTAAGGACAAAAACACATTTTATACAAGCATAAAAACTGCTTCCAGTATACAAAATCCCAACAACACTACCAACTTACCACCAAAAGGCGAGCTGAAGCTTACGGTATGTCAAAGCGCATGATATCACGTAGAGTTCTATCCAATGCTTCAAAGCAAAACTTGTGTGTCATGGGGGCTTCATCCCAGATGATGAGTTTTGCTTTTATAAGTAATTACGCTAAGGGACTACCTTGGTCAATGTTGCACATAGAATCTTCATCAATGTTAATTGGAATCTTAAATCGCGAGTGTGCAGTTCTCCCACCATGCAGTAACAGCGAGGTAATACCAGTCGAAGCAACATTTAAGACAATTTGTTCTCTACTACGTAATGCTGCAGATAATCCTTTCCAATTAAAAGTCTTTCCAGTTCCTCCATAACCATACACAAAAAAATATATCGCTAATATCCAATTCACATGCATTTAATATAATATCATGCACCTCTCGTTGCTCTGTAGTGCATTTTCTAAAGAATTTCTCATATTCTTGGTGCATAATATTTTTATCATATTGGAGCTCGTCCATGATCAAACTATTACAGTTGTTCTTAAATAATTGCGGATTAGGGTATGGAAGCTCTGGGAAATCATGCAAGCTTCTTCCAACATTTCTCAATAGTTTTTCAATCTCGACCAAAGGATAACCTTTAATTTGGTCATCATCGTGTGTCAAACCTTAGCAAGAAATTGCAAGCACAAGATAAGTTAGTAAATCTTACTATAGATGATTTATTATCAATAATTAAAACCTAGTGCAATAAATATTTGAATAAATATTTGATTGATCGTGATTGATTGCACCATTCCACATTGATATGAGCTTGATATTTTAGTAAAATATCTCGATTGTGCGGTACCACATAACGGTTGTCAAGCGGCACTCCATTTTTTATAACCACTCTTCCATCATCTCGGCGCCTATATATTGGATAACCACCTTCATCCAAACACGTGACTTCGACTATGAAAATATTTTGTGCAACAACCATCAGACATACAAGGTGAACAAGGATTTGAAATCCCACAAGGTCCATGTACCATGTACTCTGTCACCCAAGTAAAGTATTCCATATCAGATTCTGAATTTGGAATTTCAACTCTAATAATTGAATCAATATTTGTTGTAGATTTTTCTTTATCCTTTCTATCCAAAAACAGCAATATGTGAGCATGAGGGAGATTGAATCAATTAGTTATTTTAATATACATCTACGTTATAGTTATATATATATATATATATATATATATATATATATATATAATACAAATACCTGCTTTGACTGTTCCAAAGTGTTTTTTCTTCCGCAGGTCATTCATTAAATTGTTCAACTTGATCTTGAAAAGTCTCGCGATCAAATCTGGGCAATCTTCCAATTTCAAATTCATACTTTCAGTGTATCTCACTATCTCGGCTATTTTGGGTTGCAAGTAAAAGTGATAAAGAAATCCGGGTATCCCGCCCAAGCACAAATTAACATGGCATCTTGGTAATTTTATATCATGTAGCGAGCCCCTCCAGTAAAAGATGAAGGTAGAATAACACGATGACCAATTCTGGTTGGATCTGTATCACCAGTCATAAGTGCCTTAGACAAACCTCGATACATATCCGCACGTAGATTCCCTTGATTTTTGTGAATGAATGCCAACCTAGAGGACTCTATCATGGTACATGCATCAACAACAAATTGCTGAAACAATCTCTTTGCAAATAGAATCATCGAGATTTGATTGTTTCTATCATGCAATCCATAAGCAAACCATTCTCTAAGGCTGACCGTCGAGCGTTTAGAAGATGTGTCTGGTTGAAAGAGTGGGATGTCCTCTCTATAGCCATCCTCACCGTGGGAAACAATAAAGGATATTGTAATGATAGATAAAACACATTTAATTGACTTATGCGGTGGGGGTATACTGACTTAGTCTCAACAATTATGTCTCTATCTCGAAGTGACTTATGAAAATCACCAACAATTAAAGCAGCAACCTCTGACACAGTAGGCAAATTATATGTCATTGGGTCTTGTTTTCTTTTACCAATGAGCTTCAATTTCAATTCAGAGCCCCCAACTTTGAGAAATCTATCTCTGGCCATTCTAAATGATTTGATTAAGATGTCATTATCATCGAGCATCTAAGAAATCCTTGTAACAATCTGCTTATCAATGTCTTCAATGGCTTGACCCGACCAGATACATTATTAAATTTATTAGAAGATACTTTGACATAATTTGTTAGTAAGTTTAGATTATTAAAAAGGAGCTGAACGCATAGCTTTCAACCTATTTGTCACTTCATTTTCAGTGTCATAGAAGTAAGGCTGAGCAAACCTCAGTGGTTTTCCTTCTCTTTGCAACATGCTTCTAATCTTATGATAATTTTGACCATACAATCGAAAAACTGGCGGCGAATTTCCAATATTGATACTTGAATATATTTTTCCACCCATTAATGTGAAACAAAACATATTATTATACCATCGAATACGTGCTAGGAAACGCTTGCTTATTGCATCCCTTCAAAATATTAGATCTTGTAGTAACTTGGGCAGTCGCTTCATATTCAGGAGCTTAATTTTGCCACTCGAACAACAACCAAAATAGTTAACTTTTTATTTAGTCAAAGTAGAATTGGTTCTCTCTTCAAACCAAAAGAAAGCTTGACAACAGTCGCAAACATGGATGGCATCACCTATGTCCGAATATACTGCGAAATATATTTTGCGATTTTTATTATGATGTTGAGGATACACTGAGAAAACATGGTTGTTATTTGTAAATGTACTAAAAATAACAGACATGGTATGAAGATCAGTTTCTGATTGGTGTTATGTAGATGTATTAAATGATAAAAAAAAATAGCATTGAAATCGAGAACTATTTGGACTAACAATTAATTATTTACTGTAATATTATTTGAAATAGGTAATATTATGATCGATCCAAATAAAGCTAAAGCATAAAAAATTCCAAACAACATGACAACATCACATATCTTAATATATAAAATATTTACACACACATGCAAAAATGGCATGATTTTATTATTATGTGTGTGAAACTCTAAAATCCTGTTTTTATCAATTGTATTGATGACATGTTATTTGGATACGAAATGTTTGATCTGATTGTGTAAAATTCTCTCTTTTTTCTAAAGCTTAATGGCATGATTCTTTTATCTTTTTTTCTTTTTTGCGTTTGCTATGTTATATATAACAATTAGAATTATTATTTACACGCTTGCTATACGATGGATGATTGTATGTATCGACTAACCTTGAGGTCGACTGGAAGAGGCACCTTCACTTGAGCTAGAAACATGTTGGAAATCATCAGTAAAGAAATCATCTTCTATTAGGTCAGTAATTGGAGACTTCAACGTCGTAGAGATCTGCAAGAGAGTGCGATCAATCATTATAGGAGGCTACGAACACAACCCGAAGGTGACGAAGTAATGAACCCCACAATCAATAATGTAAGCTATTATGCATTTTATAAACCACTATAACATTGTGCAATCCCAGCATAATTTGTATCATTATCCCATTTTTTTGAAAAACCAGCCAACTACAATGATGCATTCAGATCATCATACCAACGCACAACTGAACCGAATGAATGATCCCAACAGTTGCTTAAAAACACATATATAATTGCGAAGAGATATCTTCAATAATGTTAGAGTTTGTAAAACTGATCGTAGTCTGAGCTGTTCGACTCACTGTCAATGGGAACATCATGAAAATCTGCAAATCTAATTCCTCTACTATAACATAATTAATAGGAGAAACGTCAATGTTCCAAAGTTCTGCAACACATAAGTGCAAATTCAGCCATTGGTGAAGGGAAGTATACAATAAATTTTTATACTTCCATTAAATACATACTCCCTCCGTCCCATTATTTATGTCCCATTGGGACTGGGCACGGTAATTAAGATAGTGGAGGTAAATGTGTAATGTTGTGGTATAAAAGTATAAAGGGGTGGGTCCACTTGCTTAGATTGATTGTGGTCCACTCATTTATTTCCTTATTTGGTATGAGACATAAATAATGGGACAATCAAAAAAGGCAAGTGAGACATTAATAATGGGACGGAGTGAGTATTAAATTATAAGCATAGCATTGGATATGAATAGAATCTGATTATATATGTTTTAGTTTTGGTTCACATATGAATTCTTTAAGTTTGTGCTTTTTTTCAAGAACCAGCAAACTATTGTGTTACATTCAATAATCATACCAACGCACAAGAGCATGAATGATCCTAACAGATGGTTAAAAACACATTTCTAACTGGAAAGAAAAATATCTTCAATAATACTATAGTTTGGAAAACTGACCATAGTCTGAGTCGTTCGACTCGTTGTCAATCGTAACATCATGAAAATCTGCAAAATCCAATTCATCTTCCATAATGTAATTACGGGAGATACATCAATGTTCCAAAGTTCTGCAACACGTAAGTGGAAATTTAGTGATCAGTGTTGAAGAGAACTATAATATAAATTTTTAACGTCTCGCTAAATATACATATTAAATTATAAGCAGGGCATTAGATATATAAACAATTGGATGTATATGTTTTTAGTTCACATATGAATTCAATAAATTTGTTAAGCCGACCAAATTTGATCTCTTATTATTTATTTGGTTGTTAGTAAATAAATTATACATGTTTATACCTATACTATTTTATTAAATGAAATTAGAATTATTATTTATATGTGACCGGAAACAATTAAACAGAATAACGTAATTTATATGAGATAATTTAATGCTGTAAAGTTCTGCAACATACAACCTAAAATGCAGACATCAGTATAATTTTGTTTAGAATAGAAGGTAAAAGTACGGTTGTATCTATAGAATTATTTGCGCAACCATATACGAATAGAAAAGCAGGATGTATATAAAAAATGATCTGACCAACATTCCGTTTTAGAGATATCGTTGATACGGTGCAGAATTGGAACATCATGCAAGTCAATGGCATGAAGTTCATCTTGCACAAGCTTAGGAGGCCGCAGTACATTAACGTTTGTGAATGAAAGGTTGCAATTTTGTGGAGCAGCTGAAGTAACACCAGCAGATGCAGCACAAGCTAAGGAGGCCGCAGTACATAGACGTCTTTTTGAAGGTCTTGCTTCCATGATACACTCCTAACTCAAGGCATCCATGAAAAGAGCTATATAAACTGCAAACTATGAAATTTGAACATTGTTGAGGCCCTTAAAAGAGGAAAGAACTTCATTAAACGTGCATGGTTTCTTGGTCAAAGAAAGTGGTTGTTCTGTTGTGTCGATGTTGTCTCCAAATAAGAAAAGAATTGTTGCCTATTATGTCCTTGTTGAGACTAATATTTAGGTTGCCGAAATTGCTGTAAAAAAAGGTGATTTCATATCTTTTTGGTAGGATATGCACTGTTTAGCATACTTAATTTGACAGTATACAAAAGTAAATTTTTGTATAAATTCAATGTTTGACTCCAGTCACTAAATTAACAAAATCTTGTGTTAATTTGAAGTTTGATTTGTCAATTTTAAGCAATGATAATATTGAATCTATTTAAACCGACATATTGTAAGCCAAGCCAAAAAAAACACAAATAAAACATTGTTGCATGGGTGTATAGGTACAAATGAAGTAGAATAACAAATCAACATAGGGCAAGCCAGTAGTAATATAAGATGCATCACTTAAGATGCCAAGTATTTTGAAAGCTTGGGTCACTAATGTTTCAGCTGTCCTATTGTATATTTTGTCGTGGTCTTTTGAATTATTACCAACAATGACCCCTACTATCTGTTGTGTTTATTAGAAGTATTTTGCTAGGGCTGCCAAGTCCATTAGTATTTGAGTGTTCTAAGACAGAACATGTGATGGTTTGTTTAAACTTTTATATATATTTTGCAAATATTGGATATCACTATTTCTCTTTCTGTACACCTTTGGCTTCTTTAGAGGGCGACTCCCAAAAAATGCATCATCTAGACAACGCTTCACACCACCATCATCATACCATCCATCCATAACTGGTGCACTGGATGATGTCTGCACACTATTAGGTGTTCCAAAATCTTCCTTAGTTGCAGCAGTTGGTTCTTGCACCTTACTTGAAGGAGTATTAGCAAAAGACACGCTCCCCACTTTGGTGCATGAATTAGATTCCTGACAAACGTATTAAATATATAAGAAGTGTAAATAGACGAACTAAATTAGATGTGTTTAGGGGTGTTACGGTATACCGAAAAATTGGTATACCGCACATACCGTACCAAAAAAATACCAAAAATACCGAAAATTTGGTATACCGTGATTTTCGGTATGGTACGATACCGTACCGAAGTTTTTCGGTACGACAACGATATGAGATTTCTCATACCGCGGTATACCGTTGCATACCGAAATTTCGGTATGCAACGGTATACCGAACATACCGATTCATACCGAACCTCGGTACATACCGTGTACCGATATACCGCGGCACATACGGTATACCGAAGTAAACCGATTCATACCGAACCAAATGTCGGTATATATCGTATACCGATATATCGAACTATACCGATTCGAACCGAACTATACCGATTCATACCAACTATACCAATTTGTACCGAACTATATCGATGTATACCGAAATATTCATTATACCAATCTTAATGTTATATTATATATTTATAGATTAATGTTTGTCTAATAAATTAATCGTAGTCCGTACATACCACTTAAATGACATAACTTTATTTAGCAAAATTCGCATTATTTATTTATTAAACCATGAAATGAATTCAAAAATTTTAAATTACATAAGTAATACATACCAATTATTTGAATTGCCTAAATAATACTTGAAGTGTACTGAAAAAATAATCTAAGTTTATTTATTGAAATTCTTTTTTTTGTTCTCTATTATTTTGTATTAATTTTATATCATCTTATGGTTCATATTTTAAATAAATATTTAACTTTTTCTTAGTTTGTCTGATTTTTAAAAAACATAAACTAATTCATTAAATGTTCATATGATAATATGACCATACAACTTAACAATCATTAATCACTATTAATCAAATATATATGATTGAGAGAATAATTTATTATATTATGTTATCATTGTTCCAAGTGAAACACTAATTTAATCAAGAAAAGAAAAATGAAATGAAATACATCATTATTATTTTATATATTTACTGATTTGAAATTTAATATTATAACTACACTAATTTTAAAATCTCATATTTGCAGGTTTTTGGTTGGTTTACAAATGATTTGTGGTCTTGACTCTTGAGCTTTTATCATCTTGTGGGAGTGTTGGAGAATGAAAATTAGACTTTATTTTACTGTTGAAGACTTAAGACAAAGTTCGTTGTTTTATTTGTATTTGACATTTGAATAGTTTTTTGAGATGTTTGATGGAATTTGCCCTTGTCGGGCTGTGTTTTATTTCCTGTATTAGCATGTTCTACTGATTATCTTAGACACTTTTGTTGGATGGGATTTGTATGTTTTTTGCATCGGCATATTCTATTTCATGGCAGGTTGTTTTTCGGTATATCGTGTGTTTTGGTATAATGTTATATTTTCGGTATATCGTCCGTTTTGGTATATCGTTTGCTTCGGTATATCGAAGCTTTCGGTATACCGAAGTACGATATGGTATACCGAAATAGCAGTATGACAATGGTATGGAGATTGCTCGTACTGAACTTTCGGTATACCGAACTACGGTATACCGAAGTTCTCGATACGGTAACGGTATGCATTTTCCCATACCGAACATTTTCGGTACGGTAAGCGATATGGGAAAAATGTTACGGTATACCATACCGAACACCCCTAGATATGTTATCTAAAAATTACATTTCTTAACAAATAATAATTACATTTCTTAGCAAATAACTTTTGTTTGTACTTGACTCTCAAAGCAAGGCCGAATAAACTTAGGGTTGGCAGAAATCTTAGTCGCAATATATCCCCCCATCGAAAATAGGATTCAGGTCAGATTTCATGCGAATCTTGAAGGAATACTTTTTACCACCAATTGCCTCTTCAATCTTTTGTGGAGAAGTGTCAGCTCCCTGCAAGCAAAGGAAGTGTGAATGTATGTTCAACTTCTCATCGATGTAAAAGTTTTACAATCTTAAGGAAGTTGAATACTTTTAAATTTTCCTACAACTGAACAGCCAGTTTCACAATGGCCTCTAAGCACTCCCTATCCCAAAGCAAAAGGGGAACATAAGATGTGTGATCCTTGACCCGAATCTTTGGTACATACCTATTGAGACAAAATAATATTTATATTTGGGAATAATATTATGAGGAGCAATCACAATTACTGACAATATTTTGGAGGTACATTATAGTGGGCAAAGAGTTGTAGTCATTGCATGTTTTGCAGCGGAATTGTGTGTCAACTTGAGCCAGTTTTTTTTTTTACAATTACCACAAGCAATATAGTTCCATCCCTGATCAAAATGAACTTTATCGACAGTCGCAACAATCCAACAATACAAAGACTGCAACCCAAAAAGAAAAGAAGTAAACATATATCATTCTTGGTTAATGGCATCGTTATAGACTAAGAGTTAAAATGAATCAAACTCCATCATCATCAAGCAACTCATCAATTGTTGTGGTGGTAGTGACACCTTCAATGTACTCCTCATCCACTTCTTGGGTAGTTCCTTGGGACATAGAAATAGACATACTACCATCCACATTAACATTGACAACAAATCTTTAAAAAAGACAAACAAATTATTAGATATTTCCGAAACTGAGATATGGAAAATAACTTTGTTCAAAAGTGACAACACCTCATTCTGAAATCAGCAACTTCTGGCACCTCAGCATTGAGAAGCAACTTAGTAGCATAGAAGACATTGCTAACTCTCCTTTCACCTATAGACTCGAGGTAAAACAAAAGCACGAATAGGTGAAAAAGACTCCTGTTGGGTTATGAGTCAGTAGATGATACTTAGCATTTTATTTGGGTAAAATAATATTGGGGGAAATCATAGTGTTCATGCTATGGAATTGAAGATCCCAAAACCCAGCTGGTATCAGTAGTGTAGTGTCGATAGGACTAGATGATGTAATAGGATAGACTATTTTCGATTTCATTATCTTTAGTGTCTATGTCGTGTACGGGGTAAATTGTTGGATTGATCTTCAGTAGGATGCTTACTTTCCAGAACCCCACGTCATCAGTGTAAGAGCTTGTGTTCTTAAGTCATCAGCTGATCTTCGCCTCAGTAGAAGACACCTTATCAGCTGACAGACATCAGTAGAAGAACCTCCTATTAAAGCTCAGTACCTTCACAGTCAACAGCTGACTACACTCAGTAGGATATCTTGTCAGCCGACTCAGACGAAGAAGACAGAGACTGCATCAAGTCTACTATATCCGATAGGAAACGACCCAGCCTTTAACATCACTCGAAAGTCAGCAGAAGATCATACGAGGATAAGTGAGAGTCAACTCCGATGAAGACTGATGTCTGACATGTCTCACCTACCACAAACCTCGACCAATGAGAAGCCGTCAATGCACTATCTGCTCTGACCAACTAAAGCTGCTCTCATGAACAGTATCAACAACTCTGCTGCAACAATTCGAATATATGGCCGTTTTTCTTGGAAGCTTGTGACACGTGGCATCGTCCTCTCCAACGGGAAAATGCCTGGGTCACGACTATAAATAGAGAAGAAAATCCGAGCTCCACGCACGGGATATCAAAGGGACAAACGCTCAAGCTTTCGAAACAACTCTAGCGCATTCAAGATAAATCCAGCGAAGAACTTGCTCAATAGAATACCTTTAGTTCTTCTCTCTAGAGTTCTTTAGATCCCTCTTCTCTAGCTAAGCTCAAAGTTCATATCTATAGCTTAGATTCTCGAAGGAGTTCACTTTTAGTGATTGTTGTAAGAACTATTTCCTAGTTGGAGAAAATCCCCTCCCCTTCAAACTTAGGTTTGATTTGTAAAAGTCGCTAATGACTATAACTTAGAAGGGTCTGTCCAGTGCACAGATACCTTGCTGAGGCTTGCTCAGATTAATCAACAAGACCTCCTATTCAGCAGGACCGTGGACGTAGGATCTTGCGTATCCGAACCACGTTAAAAATTGCTTGTGTTGTTTACTGTTTTATTGCATTGCATACAAACTGCTTACAAGTCATATCTTGCATAAAACGTATTCATAAAGTGTACTAGCCAAAACTATTTAACTTGTGAAAATCACGTTTTCAACTAGACGAACCTTCGGGCCCCACACTCTTATCCGCACTACATCTTCGACTGAGAATCAACCACTGACTAAAGTCAGTAGGAGAGACTCAGTAGTTGGCACACTCTGACCCGCGATTGAAGGTTACTATCTGGCACTGTTCATCAGTTCCATCCAACAGCTCAGCTGTCCTTCGCGTTTGAGAAAAGAAACAGTACTCAGGTGTATTCACCCCCCCCCTCTACACCTGACTCTCGTCTCCGGACCAACAATTGGTATCAGAGCAACGGTGTTTTTCTGATTATCGGTTCTGAAACTACTAGGTGTTCTCAAACAGATCCTGAAAACATTTTTCACTGCACAAGCATCTCTTCATACATCCTTATACTCTTACCCATAATGTCTGATATGTCAGGTATTCGGATGGTGCCGATGTTCTCCGTAGAGAACTATACGGTATGACGCGTGAGAATGGAGGCGTACCTAACATCGCTGCATGACAGCATGACGGATGTCCTTGAGACAGGACCCATCATTCCCATGATCGATATTGTACAATTTGCTGCTGCAGGAGATGTAGGAGCACAAACTGGTGCCAAAGTCGCAAAAGATAAATCTGCCTTCACGCCAGAAGAGAAAAAGCTGGACAACCTCGGGAGGGTGCAAGACTGCAAAACGGCAAAGGAACTTTGGGATGCTCTAGCTGTAATGAGCCAAGGAACCCCAAAGATCAAGGAAAATAAGCTCAAACTAGAGCTACAAAAGTTCGATACATTTGCCATGGAGCCCAATGAGACCATTGACGAGCTAAGCGTCAGATTCACTAATCAGATCAATGTGATCAACGGGCTAGGGAGGACGTTCACCAACAAAGAGATGAACACAAAGATCCTGAGAGCGCTACCTCGACTGAAGTTGCTTCCTTTTACTACTTATTTACGTCGCTCAGATCTTAATGCTCTAACTCCTGATGTTATCTTTTCAGAATTAAAAACGGAGGAATTTGAGCACAGTCTACCCCAACGATGTTCCAGTGCTCCAGCTGACACACAGATTGATCATGCTTCCAAAGCAACAGTCAGCAAAACTTGAGCCAAACCCATTTCTTCCAGCAAGGCAGTAGCCACGACAGAAGCAAAGTCCTCTGAGACATCTGGCACTGACCAACTTGCACTTATGGCTCTCAAATATCAAAGAGAAAAGGAGAGAGTCAGAAAGCTGAAGAAATACCACAGACATTCTCCCTCAGGTAAAAAAGATTATCAAAAAAGGGAAGAATCTAAACCAACTACTGATTGCAGGAACACACAACCTGCTGCTAGTCCATCAAACGACTCAGCTGGAAAAAGCAGCAGATCGTCTGTATGTTAGAACTGCAAGAAAGAGGGACACTATCAGTACGACTGTCCCGAACTCTCAGCTGCTCAAAGAGCAGAACGGCAGGCCAGAAGCGAGAAATTTGCCCGAAGGAGGCAGACCTATATCGCCGGAGAGATATCCGATGACTCAATCGAGGAAGATACATTCATGTATTCTTCTGAAGACGAAGCTACATTTGTCGCCGTTGAGGTCGGAGAGACAGATCCTGAATCAACTGCAGAATACTGTCTGATGGTCGGAGAAGAGGTTGAGGTAAATTCTAAACTTAATATAACCTCTTCTTCACACAGCACACACGACACGTGCTCGGTCACAAATGAACTGTTGGGATTTTGTATACTGGAAGCAAATTTTATGCTTGTATACAATGTGTGTTGTCCCTACCACTATTTTATTCTCCTATCTGATAAATATATATATATTTGCACATGTTATCATTTATCTTGTATAAAAGTTAGATTTGTGTGGTGTGTCGGGTATCACAGAAGACAACACAAATTGGTTGAACTGACAAGATATAAACAATTATCACAGCTGAGACAACATAAGGATAAGTTGTCGGTTTAAGCTGCAGTTTAGATAAGAAGTGGCTTGTCTTAGCTGCTTGTCTTTACTGGTATACTTAGTGGAGAACCAAGATCTCGGTGACTTAGCTGGTCTTAAGCTTGGTAAAACTTCAGCTGAGTGCATTTAGCTATCTATCACTTTGACCTACTATAGTGAACGTCATCGCGACCGGATCTACGTATCTTGGGTGTTAGTAGTTTTTTGTGGCTCGGCTGGTTGTCTGTATCTTGCAGCCGTATCCTAGTAAAATGGGTTGATAATATCCCATAAGGAACTCGAAAGGATTAGCACACTAAACCCGGCCGGTTGATTAAGTTCAGGTGTGTTAATAAGGTCGAATGGTACTACTCAGGAATATAAGATGTTAATTAATTTAAGCTGTCAGTGAGCTTAATTAATTAAGGGATATTTCTATCTTAAATACGGAGATCGATTAAGTCTAAAATACAAGCCCTTGCTCAATTTGGGATAAAGGGGTAAGTCAGCACGGATTCTCTAGTGGAATGAATCTGTGTTTATTAATTAATTTTGCTCTGGGCTGAGCATGAACAATTAATTAATTTGAGGCCTAGCTTTATTTCTTGTATTGGATCCCTGATCTGGCCCAATTAGTTGCCTAGTAATTTATTGTCTCTCAGAAATCATTATTAATGGATTAATGTATTTTTACATTATTTAATAATATTATTTATCTGAAATTAATTGGCTGAGCCAATTAATTGATAAATATTAGAAGCCCAGTAAATAAATTAATTATATTATGGGCTGGTTATGTGGAAGCCCATTAGAAATATAATTAAATTAATGGGTTACAAATATATTAATATTATATTGGCTTTTGAAACCTATATATATTAGTATTCTGTTCAGAAATAAATTACGCACACACACATAACTCACGCACGCAGCGTGTAAGAGAGAGAGACGATAAATTTTATTTTCATCAGTTCTCTAACCACCCAGAGGAAGAAAAAGGCCGGGACACAGATCAGAAGATCTAACACAGGAGCAACAATCAAAGCCGCGACAACATACGAAGGAGGAAGGTATCATTCCTAACCTAAATTATTCCTTCAATTGGTATCAGAGCCTGGTTTAGGCTCTGATTGTTGCTGTTAGATGTATGAGTAGGTATCTATTCCGTCGTTATCGTGTTAATTTTCGTGTTTGGGGCGGCCTGCGAACCACTATTTTGACCCCGTTGTACTGTTTTTCACGTGAGAAAATCCACGAGTAGTTGATAGGACCAATGTGTTATGTGATTGTACTGTTATTGTACTGTTTTTGGTCCGGGTTGCATGAAAATCGATGCGCGACGCGCAGAAAGACGGAAAAGGCAAAACCCTAAAAACTGGCAGAACATGACCGTCTACTTGCGACGGCGTGTGGGGGAGCGTGCCACCTTATTTTTCCGATCCGTTTGGATAGTTTTGTTCATTTTTGCGTTAGCTTCCTCTGGATAGGTTGCATGACCCATTCCGATTTCTGGTTTGTCCGGAATAGCGTCGGAAAGGAGAAGTGGTTGTGCTGTCCAGAAATCCCCAATTCGGACGAAAACCCTAATTGGCTAGGGTTCCGCCGCATCTTGCGGCGATTCCCGGTGGGTCCGGGGTCTGATTTCCGATCAACTTGAACTGCTGGATTCCTCGTCACACAGGCTTCGTGTTGATTTGTTGTATGGGATCATCCGATCCCGGATGCGATCGGAATCGAGGTCTGAAGTTCGCTGCTCACAATAATTTTTTTCGGTGAATCATTTGAGAATTGAGGGAAATTGATGGACGATTTCGGCCGGAATCCGTTCATGGTGGCCTAAAATCGTCCAAGGATCGGTACCCATGAATCAATTGAACGAATCGCAGCTCGGGAGAGGTGAATTTCGGCGGAGAAGCTCGTCGGCGACGGGCTGCGAAATTTTGCAGCACCAGGTCGCGGCGGGCTGTCTTGTCCGGTTCAAACGTCTGGAGGATGTCAGGGGGTGGCGAGGACGGTGGCGGAGGTCCGGGGTTGGCTGGGGAAGGCGCGGCGGCGTGCGTCTGCTGCGTGCAGTGCGTCGCGCGCGCGCCGCCATCACTGGCCGCCGTTTGGGCATTGCAGTGCGTTTCAGGCAGCGGCGCTAGTCGGGGAGGCGGCGGCTGTCGACAATAGGTTGCGGCGCGGCGGCGGTGGTGTGTTTTTCCGGCTGTGTTGTTGAAGAAGAAGCCGACGTGGCGGTTGACGTGGCGCGCCACGTCAGCCCCAACTGCTGACCAGGCAGACACCTGTCTGCCACGTGGCAGACCCCCTGATGACGTGGCGGGACAGTTTTCGGTGCAGTTTTCGATGCCGTTTTCAAATTCGAAGATTTTGAAGATCGAAGAGCTGTATTTTTATCGGGCTATGTAATAGTTAGGAATTACGTGTTTTAAATCCCGATAACGACTTTAAATTTCCTATTTGCGTATTTATTTTTTATTATGTTTTAGCATGCGATTATGTGATTAATTGCGCTTAGAAAAGCATGTAAATATGATTTATGTCGTTATTAAAGAATGTTTTAATTTTCGCGAGCACGTTTTATTATGTGCGTTTAGAAATTGCATGCTTTAGGAATTATGTGGATATGCATGATTCAAAACAAACCTTTTGAATAAAAAGACTAAGCAATTTTTAAATTAAATGTTTAATTAGATTCCATTAATTTGGATATTAAACACTTTATCGGACCTCCATTAATTGGACTCTACACGAAAGTAGTAAGATTATGTGAGTAAACGTCCACCTGCGTGGCTTGCTTGCATTTTTGAGCTTCTAGTTTTGTGAGATGAGTTTTCCGAAACAATATTTGATTATTATTGAGTAGTGGGAGCGAAGCCGTAAACGTCCACCTGTGTGGCTTGCGTGCCTAGTAAACACGAGTACTCTAGAAGATAATAATTAAATAGGATGGCTAGTTAGATCAAATTGAATGCGGCATGGTTCGAGTAAGTATGTGAATTTCGAGAATTTGATTCTATTTTGGTCAAATTAATGATCAATGCTTAGATGTCACCGCAGGTACAATTCACTTCCCTCGAAGTCCTTTCCCGCGTTTTAATAGTGACATGGTCCAGAATATCGAACTATTAATTCCATTCGTCTTAAGAACCTAGACGTGGATTGGAATTAAAGAGCTAGGTAAATAGCTTGGTTTAGGGTTACGCTAGTAAACGTCCACCTGCGTGGCTTGCTAGTGGAATTCCTAGAGTCGTTCGAGGTTTTTAATATCATTGTTTCTACAAAAGATTACAATGATTATTAATTACGAATTATGTGCAAATATTAATTTCATACATGCTTTTAAAATTACATTTTTCAGATATGTTTGTTCGAATATTTTATTTTTCGAGTTCCTAAACAGTCTCACCAACCAAACCCTAACGGGTTTAACAATTTTAAATAATTTCATAGAGTGGAAGAGATATCTTACCTTCCCAATAAAAGCTCTGCAAAGGTCATATAAGAACTTCTGTTTTATGACCGCTATGTCTAATAACGAGTTTACTATGAGTATGTTACTCAAATCTTTGGTAGCGGTCAAAGAGGTTATAGGAAAGGGCAAGAGTGCTCAAGTCTTGAATATCCCTAGTAGTTCAAGGAATCCTCCGAAAGGCGGAAACCAGAAAAAGAGCAGGGTGTACATTTCAAGAAGAGCAGTGGGAGTAAGAAGACGGTCCTTACCGGCGACATGCGAATGTCAAAGGAGAAAGGAAGGTTCTTCAAGAGTGGTAAGAAAGGACACTGGAATAATTATAATCCAGATGTCAAGGCAAAACAGAAAGAGACGCGAGTCGCTCTTGTAACTGAAACTGTTCTGGTTTCCTCTTCTACCCACGAATGGGTAGTGGATTCGGGGGCAACTGATCAAGTTTGTTACACCTTGCAAGGTTTCTTGCAAAAAAGGCAATTAAGCAATGGCGAGGTGGTAGTCTCAATGGGCAATGGATCGAAAGTTCCTACAATTGCCATTGGAGATTTACATCTATCTTTTGATAGTTCTGTTTTAGTACTTAAAGATGTTTAATATGTGCCTGAGTTTAGGCAAAACATTATTTCTGTTTCAAAACTCTGTACCATGGATGGTTATAAATCAAGTTTTGATAGTGAAGTTTCTATCATGAAAGACGATGATTTTATCTGTGGTGGACCATTAAACGGATCTTTATACACTATTACTTATAAACCGCGTAGTTCTGTTAATATTGCTTCCTCATCATCAAATCCTAAGAAGAGGAAAGAGTCTTCTAAGGTAAACCAAACTTATCTGTGACACTTAAGACTAGGTCACGTCAATCTTAACAGGACTCAGAGGTTGGTGGAATATGGATCATTGGAGTCTCTCCAAGATTGAACCATTTCCAACTTGCGAAACCTGTTTGGAAGGAAAGATGATGACTAGGCCTTTCAAGGCAAAGGGTTATAGAGCCACAGAAGTATTAAGTTTGATACATTTTGACTTGTGTGGGTCTATGTCTACACAAGCTCGTGGAGGGTATGAGTACTTTGTCACATTTATTGACGATTACTCGAGGTATGGATATGTTTACCTTCTTCGCCACAAGTTGGATTGCTTTGAAACCTTTAAGGAATTCAAGGCAGAAGTGGAGAAGAAGCTAGGTAAAGAAATTAAAACACTACGATCTGATCGTGGTAGGGAATACCTATCCAACGAGTTCAAGGACTACTTGACAGAATGTGGGATTACATCCCAGCTGACAGCACCGGGCACCCCTCAGCAGAATGGTGTGTCAGAGAGAAGGAACCAAAGTCTCTTAGAGATGGTTCGGTCAATGATGAGTTATGCAACTTTGTCAGTTTCCTTTTGGGGATATGCCCTAGAGACTGCAGCACACTTGTTGAACCGTGTGCATTCCAAGTTGGTACAAAAGATCCCTTTCGAGTTGTGGAGCGGGCACAAACCCAGTATACACCACTTAAGGATTTGGGGTTATCCTGCTTATGTGCTAAATAGGCAGACCGACAAATTAGAATCACGTTCAGAAGTGATGGTGTTCATAGGGTATCCGAAGGAAACGAAGGGTGGATACTTTTATGATCATAAAGAACAGAAGATCGTTGTTAGCCCTAACGCTCGGTTCTTAGAAGAGGATTACATTAGTAACCATAAATCTCGAGTCGACATCATCCTTGAGGAATTACAAGGTGGTCGAGTTCCACTTGAACAACCAGTTGTGCAAGATAGTACTCCACGAGTAACTGGACAATCTGTTAACACAGCTCATGACACTGTTCGACGTAGTGGGAGGGTGATATTTACACCTGATCGGTATATGTTCACTGGGGAGACGTTTGATTATCTCCCGGCAGATGAACAAGATACCGTGGATCCCTGGACTTACAACGAAGCAGTGGGAGATGTAGATGCAGATTCATGGAGAATCACCATGGACTCAGAATTTGAATCCATAACTGATATGGATGTATACGAGATCACTGAACTACCTGAGGGCTGCAATGCTATTGGTAGTAAGTGAGTATACAAGAGAAAGAGAGAGGACCGTATGGAGAGATCATGGCGTTTAAGGCCATGCTAGTGGCAAAGGGTTTAACCAGAAAGAAGGTATCAATTACGAAGAGACCTTCTCGCCTGTAGCAATGATCAAGTCCATTCAGATTCTTCTTGCCATAGCAGATCACATGAACCTAGAGACCTGGCAAATGTATGTCAAAACCGTATTCCTAAACGGCCACCTTTAAAAAGGTAGGGACATCTACATGAAACAGTCAGATGGTTATGTGAAGGAGGGCGAAGAGCATCTAGTTTGGAAGCTTAAGAAGTCTATTTATGGACTTAAGCAAGCTTCCCGGTTATGGCACCAGCGTTTTGACGAGGTAGTCAAATCCTATGGTTTTATATCCTGTCCTAACGAGGTGTGCGTGTACCGCATTTGTGTTAACGGATCAGTGGTGTTTCTTGCATTTTACGTAGATGACATCCTTCTCATTGGCAACAATGTTGAAGTGTTATCAGATGTAAAGACGTGGTTATCCGAGCAGTTTCAAATGAAGGACTTAGGTGAAGCTGCTTATATCCTTGGGATCAAGGTTATTTGAGATCAACAGAAAAAGGATGTTAAGCTTGTCACAAGCGTCCTACATTGACGCTGTTATTGCTCGTTTTAGCATGCAAAAAGCCAAGAGAGGTTCAGTACCTTTCAGACATGGCATTTTTCTATCCAAGAATCAGTGCCCTAAAAACGCCTGAAGAAATAGAAAGTATGAGGCTAGTACTATATGCTTCCGCTGCCGGTAGCCTCATGTATGCGATGCTTTGTACGAGAGCAGATATCTCATATGTTGTAGGCATGGTCTCAAGATATCAGTCTAACCCTGGAAAGGAACACTGGACTGTGGTCAAGCATATTCTCAAGTACCTTAAACGGACTAGAGATTATAAGGCTTGTTTACCGGTCGATGCATCTAGTGTCTTTGGGTTATACAGAATCGGATTTCCAGGCTGACAGAGACGAGAAGAAGTCTACCTCAGGTTATGTGTTTACCTTGGGAGGTGGAGCCATTTCATGGAGGAGTGCAAAGCAGAAATGCATTGCAGACTCAACCATGGAAGCAGAGTATGTGGCTGCTTCAGAAGCTTCGAAAGAGGCAGTTTGGCTCAAGAATTTCCTCCTGGATCTTGATATTGTTCAGAATTTGCCTAAGCCATCACGATTTATTGTGATCATGCGGGTGTAGTGACAAATTCTAAGGAACCTAGATCTCACAAGGCGTCTAAACACATAGACAGGAAGTACCACATTATACGAGTATTCGTAAATCGAGGTGACGTGGTGATTGACAAAATTGGAACTGAAGTCAACCTAGCTAATCCTTTCACGAAGAACTTACCACTCCCGACTTACGAGACGCATGTTCATGGCTTAGGGATGGTAGAGATGCCCCCCACTTAGGACTATAGAAACTTTTGTATAAGTGGGAGAAGATGCAGTGATAGATAGGATAGATAGCTAAGATATAGATGGGTACTAGTTTGTACCTAGATAGCTGAGATATAGTTGAGTACTAGTTTGTACCTAGAACTGACACATTGTATACTAAAAGTTTACTTTAGTATAAGTGGGAGAATTGTTGGGATTTTGTATACTGGAAGCAAATTTTATGCTTGTATACAATGTGTGTTGTCCCGACCACTATTTTATTCTCCTATCTAATAAATATATATATTTGCACATGTTATCCTTTATCTTGTATAAAAGTTAGATTTGTGTGATGTGTCGGGTATCACAGAAGACAACACAAATTGGATGAACTGACAAGATATAAACAGTTATCACAGCTGAGCCAACTTAAGGATAAGTTGTCGGTTTAAGTTGCAGTTTAGATAAGACGTCTTAGCTGCTTGTCTTTACTGGTACACTTAAGGTGGTGTATTGACGGATCACAGTGAGATGTGTTTTCCTAACTGACCTTAGTGGAGAACCAAGATCTCGGTGACTTAGCTGGTCTTAAGCTTGGTAAGACTTCAGCTGAGTGCATTTGGCTATCTATCACTTTGACCTACTATGGTGAACGTCATCGCGACCGGATCTACGTATCTTGGGTGTTAGTAGTTATTTGTGGCTCAGGCTGGTTGTCTGTATCTTGCAGCCGTATCCTAGTAAAATGGGTTGATAATATCCCCTGAGGAACTCGAAAGGATTAGCACACTAAACCCGGTCGGTTGATTAAGTCCAGGTGTGTTAATAAGGTCGAGTGGTACTACTCATGAATATAAGATGTTAATTAATTTAAGCTATCAGTGAGCTTAATTAATTAACGGATATTTCTATCTTAAATACGGAGATCGATTAAGTCTAAAATACAAGCCCTTGCTCAATTTGGGATAAATGGGTAAGTCAACACGGATTCTCTAGTGGAATGAATCTGTGTTTATTAATTAATTTTGTTCTGGGCTGAGCATGGATAATTAATTAATTTGAGGCCCAGCTTTATTTCTTATATTGGATCCCTGATCTGGCCCAATTAGTTGCCTAGTAATTTATTGTCTCTCAGAAATCATTATTAATGGATTAATATATTTTTACATTATTTAATAATGTTATTTATCTGGAATTAATTGGCTGGGCCAATTAATTGATAAATATTAGTAGCCTAGTAAATTAATTAATTATATTATGGGTTGGTTATGTGGAAGCCCATTAGAAATATAATTAAATTAATGGGTTACAAATATATTAATATTATATTGGCTTTTGAAGCCTATATATATATTAGTATTCTGTTCAGAAACAGATTACGCACACACACATAACTCACGCACGCAGCGTGTAAGAGAGAGAGACGATAAATTTTATTTTCTTCAGTTCTCTGACCACCCAGAGGAAGAAAAAGGTCGGGACACAGATCAGAAGATCTAACACAGGAGCAACAATCAAAGCCGCGACAACTTACGAAGGAGGAAGGTATCATTCCTAACCTAAATTATTCCTTCATGAACCTCTAGACGTGGTACAAGCCTACGATGATCTACTAGAGGAGCAGATTCAGCTGAGCAGAGAGTTCAGCAGAACCATTCAGGAACTGGAATAGGTAAAGGCTGAGAATCAGAGACTTTCTTCTGATTGTCAGGTCTCTACTGATTCAGAGAATCTGGTTGTGAGACTCAAGGAAGAGATTAAATCTCTTATGACTAAGTCTCAGCTTCAAGAAACTCAGATATCAGTTCTGACCAAGGACATTTCTGAGAAAGATACTGAAATAGCCCGACTCAGTCAGAAGCTCGCAGGAGTCGAAAATGATTATGAATCACTTCGAAGAAGTGATGAGGTCTGGCGAGAACTAATGACTGAACAGTACCTAGGAGCTAAGGAGAAGTTGGAAAGCATGCTAAGAGCTCAAAGGCCAACGGTCATGAAAGAAGAACTTGGCTATACTCATGAAGCTTCCACTTCAACATCAAAAAGCTCAGAAATGTTGGCTGATAGGTTCGTCAGAGGAAAGGTTCAGGCTACTGGCTCAACACCTCAGGCGAAGAACAAACAGAAGATGATTGCACCTCAGCCGAGCAACAAGAAGCAACTGACCAGAGGTTCTAGCCCCAGGACACCACGATCAAATTCAGGGGGAACCAAGAAGGTCAGATGGGCAGAGCAGTACAGTGAACCGCTATATGAGCATCCAACACAGTATGGTTCGTACTACTATGAGCCCAGGGTCAGGAGGAGCACACAACCTAAGAAGAAGAAAGCTCCTGAACCCAAAACTGCCAAAAAGTCAGTATCTCCAAGTCCTGTGGAGAAGAAAGCTGACAAGGTTCAGAAAAAGAAGTCTCAGACTTCTAAGGTCCCGAGACAAATCTGGGTTCCGAAATCACCCACTAACACTTAAGGACCTAAACTGAACCAAAGGGTACCTAAAACTGTTTTTGTTTTGCAGGTGCATAAGGACCCTTGGATTGTGGACAGCGGTTGCTCTAGACACATGACTTATCAAAAGAGCCTGCTGACCAACTACGTACAAGAAGATGGTCCGAGAATTGAGTTTGGTGACAACTCTAAAGGCTATACAAGGGGATACGGAACACTGAATATTGGGACTGCTTCAGTTCCAAGAGTAACATATGTTGAAGGACTTCAACATAATCTCCTTTCTATCAGTCAATTATGTGACAATCTGAATAGAGTTATCTTTGACGCTGGTTTCTGTGATGTTGTTGACAAATCTACAGGAAAAACAGTGTTATCAGGCTCGCGGAGGAAAAATATCTATGTTGCAAATTGGAAAACCGCAGAACCTGAGGCTTGCTTACTTGCACAGACAAAATCCAGTGACAAGGCAGGATGGTTGTGGCACAAGAGACTCACTCACCTAAACTTCAAGACTATGAACAAGCTAGCCAAGAACTCTAAAGTCAGAGGACTGCCCAATGAATCGTTTATCAAAGACAGAAACTGTGAAGCATGCTTGAAGGGAAAGCAGACAAAGAACAACAATCCACCAATTCCGTCACCTTCCACTGATGGAATCCTTCAACTGCTACACATGGACTTATTCGGGCCAGTCTCTCCAGTGACTATAAGAGGCAAGAAGTATGCTCTCGTCGTTATTGACGATTATTCAAGATATACGTGGGTCATCTTCATAGCCAACAAATCTGATGTCATGACTGAGTTACCAGAACTGCTGAAGAAGCTCAGTGTGGAAAAGGACATCAAGATTCAGAGAATTCGCTCAGACAGAGGAACAGAATTCCTCAACTCAGTAGTTAAGGAAAACTGCAAAAAGGAGGGAATTAAGCACGAGACTCAGCAGCTCGCACCCCTCAGCAGAACGGACTTGCTGAACCTAAAAACAGAACACTTAAAGAAGCAGCAAGAACGCTTATAGCAGACTCTGGACTACCCTCTAAATTCTGGGTTGATGCTACTGACACCACCTGCTACACTCAGAATCGCTCACTGCTTACACAGCAACACATGAAGACACCTTACGACCTATGGAAAGGGAGAATTCCTTCTATTTCTCATTTTCATATCTTTGGTTGTCCTTGCTTTATCCACAATAATGGGAAAGATAAGTTGAAGGTCTTTGATAGTAAATTTGATCAAGGAGTATTCTTAGGATACTCTCGAGTCAGTAAAGCTTTCAGAGTCTTTAACTATCGGACTCTGTGCGTGGAAGAAAACCCTCATATTATATTTGATGAGTTTGTTACTGAGGACAGGAAATCTACAAAGACAAATACTAAAGATGTCAGCAGCAAGCTACAGGATCTCGCACTAAACAATAAAGCCGAAAAGATCCAGCATTGTTGGGATGATGAGTCAGACGATGAGGAAATTCAGACGCATCCCACACGCAATGTAGCTAACCTGGTTGATTCTACTGAACAGAATCAACATCAGGTAACAACAGTCGATGAGGAAGCCCCAGTGGTAACTGAGACCTCTACTGAGAATATAAACTCAGGGGGAACGACTAATGTTCCTGAGCTAAATGCCCCTGAACCTGGAAACTCAGTAGATCCTAACCTCCTTACTGAACTGCTGCAGTCACAGAATAGTACTACTGAAATGCCTAACACACCTGTTGACTGTGCAGAAGTAGTATTAGAAGAAGAAGCCAGACTCAGACGATCATGGCTCGACGCTCACTCTTTTGATCTTATTATAGGAGATCCATCAGCAACAATCAGGACGAGATCTAGATTAAGTCAAGGAGAAAGCTCACTCTATTCTTGTTTCTTGTCTACAGAAGAACCTCAGACAATAGAGGACGCACACAACGATGCTGACTGGATTATTGCCATGCAAGATGAGCTAAACCAGTTCATTTGAAATGAAGTTTGGGAGCTTGTTGATAGACCTAGACATCAGCACGTGATCGGTACTAAGTGGGTCTTCAAGAACAAGCGAGACAAAAACAACGTCATTGTTAGAAACAAAGCTCGACTTGTTGCCAAGGGATACTGTCAAGCAGAAGGAATAGACTTTGACAAAACGTTCGCTCCAATCGCTAGATTGGAAGCTATTCGTCTGTTCCTAGCCTATGCAACGCATCAAAGATTTAAAGTATATCAAATGGATGTAAAGTCAGCATTTCTGAACGGCGTACTGAAGGAAGAAGTCTATGTGGAAAAACTGCCCGGCTTTCAGCAGGGACATCAGGTGTACAGACTTCGGAAAGCTCTGTATGGGTTAAAACAAGCACCCAGGGCTTGGTATGATACCCTATCAGACTTTCTGCTTCAGAAAGGTTTTCAGAAGGGGACAATAGATCGCACCCTATTCAACATAAAGTCAGGAGATGACATCCTACTGGTGCAAATCTACGTGGACGACATCATTTTCGGTTGCAGAAACGTAACTATATGTCAACAATTCAATAAAATGATGAAGGAGAAGTTCGAGATGTCCATGATGGGAGAGATGAACCACTTCCTTGGATTTCAAGTAAAGCAATCATCTGAAGGAATATTCATCAATCAAGTCAAATACACTCGAGATCTCATGAAGAGATTCGGCTGCGACTCAAGCAAGCTAGTCAAGATCCCCATGAATACGAATTTCAAAATCGATCTAGACAAAGAGGGAGCTTCTGTTAACTCTACTGATTATAGAGCTATTATTGGTTATTTACTATATTTAACAGCAAGCAGACCTGATATAACTTATGTTGTAGGTGTATGTGCAAGATTTCAAGCAAATCCCAAGCGAAGTCATATGGACTCTGCAAAGAAGATTCTGCGATATCTGAAGGGAACACCTGACGCAGGGTTATGGTATCCCTGGCGATGATAATCTTATACCGACAGAGTTATTTCGATGCCGATTATGCGGGATGCGGGATAGATCGAAAGTCAACTTACGGAACATGTCGGTTCCTAGGCAAACAAGCCGATATCTTGGTTCTCAAAGAAACAGCATTCAGTGGCAACGTCCACTACTGAAGCTGAGTACATGGCTGCTGGAAGTTGTTGTGCCCAGATCCTTTGGCTTCAACAACAACTGAGAGATTATGGTATATCTCAGGATGAAGTGCCCATCTACTGCGACTCCACCAGTGCGATTGCTATAACTCAGAACCCAGTTCTCCATACGAGATGCAAGCACGTGGATATTCGACACCACTTCATCAGAGACCATGTCGAGAAGAAGGACATCAGAATGGAGAAAATCCATACTGACAAGCAAAGGGCAGATATACTGACCAAACCACTAGCTGAGAACAGATTCAGAGAATTATCAGTTGAGCTAGGTCTACTGGATCCTACTGAATCGAGTCAGTAGAAGGAAAAAGTACGACAGGTCAGAAGACTCCGTACTTTGATTTAGTCGGATGAATCAAACAGTACACAGTAAGGGGGAACGTGGTCATCAGCACATCAAATGTCCTCCTGAGTCTTAACGGTAACCAGTTGATCGTAAAAGTTCAGCTGAAGAGGTTTACGTAGTTTTATATACTTAACTTTATCAGAAGCATGCTCGCATTTACTATATCAGTCTTTTGCACTCAGTAGTTAATGAGCATTTATTTCCCGCCATTAATCTTTTAAGGTTTAAGTTAGTAGGAAACTGTTCTCATTTAAAAGGCTTAGACTTTAATGTTGCCTGCAACGCATTTAATGCATGTCTTCTCACCTTACCTTAACTGCGCATATCTTACGTGGGTCTAGGTTAGAGGCGGCCTTAGTAATCATTCTGTTTATAACATCAAATCACAACCGTCATTAAAAAGCAAGACTTAATCCCAGCCGTTCGATCAAAAACGATTGATATGCATATCTTATAAAATATCTTGCTTATCACTTTAATCTATTTTTCGCCATTTGTATCATCAAGAGCTTTCTGTCTTCAGTTTTCATCTTCTCTTAACTGATTTCGCATATCATTCAAGCTCTTTGCATACGGTAATTTTTCATTTCTCTTGCTTAAAACTCTTCTAACTCACTCTACTTTCAAGTGCTAAAAAGTTTTTTGCAAATATTCATGGCGATCGTTATGACCCCACCCAATGCTGAAGAGATCATCAAGTCTAAGGTTCAGTTTGAGCCTACGATGGCTCTTCGTCAGGCGGAGCTTCCTTATCTCGAGCCCATCTTCTCGGCTCTGGAAGCGTCCGGCCTAGAGCTTCTCGTTACGAAGCAACCCAAAGCCTATCTCCCCCGACAAGTGGCCGAAATTTTCTAGAACTGGAAGTCGGTGGAAGATACGGACGGGGAAGTATCCCAGTTCGCATATATGAGGGAGGTGACCCCTCAGAAGTGGGAATCTGATCACCACGACATTGATATCAGGGTAGCATTGCAGGCTTCTTTTGACCTACATGCCTACAGGATCTCCCCTATTGGATATAAGGAGAAGGAGCTCAACTCCTATATCCAAAGGTTCTGCGGCAGAGACGACATCACATTCAAATCTGCACTGCCAAAGAACCAGCTCTTACCAGAGTACCGCGGGCTCGCCTACATCATCACGCATATCCTGACGAGCGTCGCCGGTTCCTTTGATCAGCTGTCTAAGCCACGTCTCCAGCTGATGATGATTATAGAGGATGGAGTCCAGGTCAACTGCACGGATTTCTATGTGACTGAGCTTAAGGCTCAGGCGCAGAAGTTTGTCGCCACACCCTCCGGAGAGAGAAGACTCATTAATGTGGGGAAGCTACTGTACGGGATGAAGATGTCCGTACGGGCTGACTGCGGCGCCGTGAATAGTAATTGTTTGGACATTAAAATCGATCGTGAAGCAGAAGCATGAATCAGATCCGCATATAAAGAGAGTAGGGAATCCAAGAGATATGGGAGGAGATTTTGCTTATAGAGAGAGGAGGGCATTCGTTCGTGAAATGAAATCTGCGGGGTGCAGCGAATTTGGGGAATAGGCGTTTGCATATTGACGATAATACCCCACACTTGTTTAGAATCTCAAAATTACTTCAATCACAATTGGCGGTTCAATTAATCTTTTAGGCGGTTCAATTGATATTTCGCAGGGAATTTGGCGGTTCAATTGCAAATTTACCGACCCAATTGAAAATTGCACAGTCGCTAGAAACTGGTGTATTATTGAGCTAGCAGATTTCTATTCTACCCTTCACCCAAAAATTCGGTCTGCAACAGCATGTGTATAGTATGTGCTCCTTCCCTTGTTACACTAATTTGAATAAAATTCAATTTATACTTGCATGAGATTTCATAGTTTTTAAGCAGACCATTGTTACTAAAAATCTTGACATAAAAGGGCATGCATCCGTCGTAGTGGAAGACGGCAATCACTGCATCGCCTAAGATGTATCTTGCCATCCTTGGACCAGACGTACGCCGCCGTCTCTTTTCTCCAGCTTCGCCAAGGGCCTTTCAGTCTCACTACATCACTCTCTTCATTTGCTAACACATAATTGAAGATTTCAGGTGGAATTGTCTGCAAAAGAAGATGTAATAACTAATAGTAACTGATTTGTAAGTTGAGTTATAGTAATACAGATATATTTGCTTACCAACTCAATCAGATTTTCGGACGACGTGATTCGATCGGTAGATTCAGATTCTTCATCTCAACCTAACTCAAAACCTTCAAATTAAGTTTAGACAAATATACAATATTATATAATGCACTTCAAATTGTATTCCACTAAAAGATAAGTAAGGCATAAATATCTCTCTTTTCTTTGAATATTTTTTGAACAAAGCTAAAAAATACATTATATGTTTTTCAAACTGACTGATGCCATATTTCTCTTTCTTTTTTCACTAGTTTTGTTTGAACCCTCCTGTGTTGTTTGTATGCTAGAGCACAGAAGCGGAATTTACCCAGTGTGCACTTCGATAGTGGTTGCGGTTAAAAAATGAATTTGTATACTGTTATTATGCAATAAAGTAATATCTCACTATTGTTGAAGTTATATTCACATCTACAATTCACAATCCATTATTAATAATTTGTCACCCCATGTTTGCAATACATAATGCATTGTTTTCTCTTTCCTCCAAACCCAAATTTGGGAAGAAACGAAAACAAACACCTTGGGAGTTTTAAAAATCGCACTTAAGAAAAAGTTCAGAAGTTGAGGAGATTTTTGCTTACCATTGTTGCTATGCTCCTTCCCGCCGCCCGAATAAGACGAAGAAACAGTAGTCAGAAATTTTTAGGGTTTCATTTTATAGAGTGCTGTACGATTTAATGGGGGGTTTTAATAGCATTGTGTTGCTTGCCCGTTCGACTTACGTATATGTTTAAAAGATTTGCACAATAATTAATATAAAGTTTGTTTCTAAATTAGCCTTAATTAATGAAGGAAACAAACAGACATGAAAGCCTATTCAATGAAGGAAACAAACCGATATTATTAAATAAATAAAGGATACATAAGGTATGATGAATCCAAACGTCATAATCTTTGTAAAAATTTCAAAGTATCCAACAATGTATAAGAGAAATAGGAAGGAGCAGTATAAGGTAATAGAAAACTACAGTCTACATATGTTATACATGTAGTTATGGTAAACTACACCACTATCTAAGTAAATTAAATGGCATAGCATCGAAGTGTTTGTCTTATGGTAATGGTTAAAGATTACGAATTCAAAGTGCATATTTTAAATAAAAAAATGATAATCTATTCCTTTACAAGAATATTGATTTCGATCTATATTTTGATCGGTAGTCTATTATATAAATCAAATACACTCCAATGTAGATTCAAATTTGAAAATTATACTTACTTCAACAAATAAATCATTATTCTTTGTTGGACGTTGTGATTAAATAGAGAATTCCACTCCATTATTACTACTCAATGCAAATTTAATAACTCTAGTAATTTTATTTAGATGGTTTGAACTAGACATCAAAATTATATCTTGTGGGCAAAATCAAAAAGTATGAATTTAAATACTACTAATATATTCTAAATCAAATTATTGATAGTAAAAAATTGGAATCTGAAAAGGGTTTGTTTCCCTGCATTTTCAAGATTCCGTTTATTTCCCAAGATTCCTATAAAACGTTTTTACGCTTTCTAGATATAACGAAAAATCGCGTTTTGCTGGTTAAGTCGTCGCAGTCGTCCAACTTCCGTAACCGCTTCTGGACACGATCCACCCGTTTCGCCACCTTCCTCAACAGCACTTTTCCCCAACCCCAACTTCTTCACGATTCAAACCGGTAAAGTTTTTATTTTCGAACATAATTATTATTAATCAAGTTATATTTCTATCCAAAATTAGGATAATCAGAGGAACAGTTGAAAATTATGGAATAATTCCAAATATAATGATCGTAAGTTTTTCAACCATACCAAGAAATTAATGATACGAAGCAATCTCAATCTGTTTCTACCCCTCGAAAACCCTCCTTCCTCAACCCCACTTTTCTTGATTTTCACCATTTTTTCTGATATATGTTTTTTTTTTCTTTCGTGATTTTACACGTAAAGTTGTTTTGTGGAGGTTGAAGAAGAAGCGGAGAGGAAAGGGGGACGACCGCCATATCCGATTTCAGTGAGTTCATCTTATTTAATCGTTTTCGATTCTTCATATGATGTATGTTTCTTCATGGATGAGATTGAAAATCACCGCGTCGCATTATCGTTTTTTTCCCCAATTTTGGTAAAAACTGAATTAAATGATGAA